>JBBPDC010000141.1:17530574-17551796 GCA_037974485.1 Hemigrammopetersius urotaenia | reverse complement strand
GCGTGGGTAACCTTCTCTCTCGTGTGTAGTCACGTCTGAGTCCTTCCCCTACGCTACAAAGCGGGCCCTGACCAGTCCCTTGTCTACCAGCGTGACAAAAACAGATATAGCAAGATCAGCCTTTACTTAAAATACTTTTTGTATTATTGTAATTATAAGATTATACTGTATATATAATTATTATAAAAATAATATTATTAATAACAACAACAACAATAATAATAATAATAATAATAATAATAATAATAATAATAATAATAATACAAATAATAATACTTAAACTTAGCTTAGACATACCTGAATACTTAATACCACTTAATTCTTAAATTAAAATATGATGTTGACTTTACTATATTTAAAACAAGAAAAAGTCTTTGTGACTGGATGTTTTCCAACTCTATTTAGTGCCATGTGCTGTTTTGTACTGTTAGAACATTTCTGCAGTAGTTAGAAACTATTATGCCAACAGACAGAGGGCAGATAATTGGCAGTCTCACTGAAAGCAGCTGTTTATCTGTAGTAATGCCTCTGAGTTATGAGTAATGCACAAGACATGAATACAATTTGAACATGGTCTCTGCACTGTTGAGAAACCATGGCTCCAGCCAAGCGATTCTGACATGGCTGTGGTCCTTAAATCTGACTTTCATACGCAGAGCGTGGTGTTTGTGCCCTCGTTAGACTCCACGGGGGCTGACAGAAGCCAGCTGGCGGAGGTCGAGTCACTGCTTCTTCCATACCATATGAGGAGAAGCTTCACTGGCCAAGCGCTCAGAGCTTGTGTAAAACACGAACTGCAGCCCTGATGAAACCACCCACATACTCATCTGCCTCTCCACCCTCAGTCCCATAAGTATTGGCACCGTTGGTATAGACGGTACAAGTCATGAAAATGTGTTTGTGGTTATTGAAATTAATTTTAAGAAAAACATGTAAAAAGAAAAGCCAAAGAAAAGTAAAATCCAGATGCATATAGATGCAAATGTTTGGAGGCCACAAAAACAACATTTTGTTGAGTTTCCAAGTGAAAATAAGTATATATCCTCCATAGAAAACACTGCCATACATGTTTACTTATTAGCAGAATTTAAAATATAGGTGAAAATGAAACATATCTAGGTGGCACATTTTAATTTATGCTTACATAAATTTGCATAAAAATGGCATGTTTATGCATGCATGTGTAAATGAATATATTTTCATTATCTTCTCGCATTAGGATCCTTTTGGATGACAAAAACAGTGTTAGTAATACCTTAAATGTAATTGAAATACAAAAATATCTATTCATCATGCAAAAAGCATTAAAAAGATAAAGAGAAGGGTTCAGGTCAGTGGGATACAGTGAGCATCAGGTAGCTTCCATCTACAAACTTTTAAAGACGGCAGTTCATAAGATCAAGGTCAGGCAGAAGACATTAGAGGCAACAAAGTTATAGTCTGGCAGAGGGTGAAACTGATTCTCCGCTGACCGGGGTGATCGTCAGCTCCTTTGAATTTCACACAACATCTGTAGGATGACATCAAGTGACCTACAAAAGGAAATGCAGCTGGGGTTAAGTTCATGGAAAGGACAGTTAGAAACAGGCTCTTCCAGGCAGTGTTGAAGTCAAGCTAGAAAAAAAGGCTTTCATCAACGAGAAGTAAGAAATAGCCAGGCTGAGCTTTGCTAAAGACCAGATAAACTGGAGTAATGTCATCTTCTCTGATGGGTCCAGTTGTCGGCTCCTCCCATCACGTGACTGTCTAATGGTTGAACTGAGACATGTGGAGCTTTACATGGGTTAAATGCATCTCCTGTGAAATTTGGTGGATGTTGAGGTGCTTCAGCAAGGCTGGAAGGGGGCTGATTTTTGTTTGTGAAGGATGCATAAATCAAGCCATGTACAAGGTCATCCTGCAAGAAACCTTGTTTCCTTCTGCTCTGATACTGTGCTATAACCCTAAGAATTGGGAAAAGGCTCCATGTTACACAGACGGGTCAATCAAGGTGTGGATGGAAGACCGTAAGGCCAAGACCCTGTCATGGTCAATACAATCTCTAGACCTGAAAACCTCTGAAAACCTCTGGAATGTGGATAGTCGCAAGCTGAGATGATTGAACATTTGTGCCAGGACTGGCATAAAGGCATCCAAGAGCAACATGAAAGACTAGTGGAGAGCATGCCAGGGTGCATGAAAGCTGTGATTAAATGTCAGAATTAATTCATCAAATATTATTTGTAAAACCTTCCTCAGTGTAAACATTAGTATGATGTTGCTTAAAATTGAATGTGATCTTGATTTTAAGTGCATTATTCTCATGTGGAATTCAGAAACTGTTAACATTTAAAATATGTTTGTAAACAGGTTTATTGTTGGATTAGATTGATTAATTAATTAATGCAGGGCAGAAATAAATCTACTCCCATTTATCGTCACATTTTAATGCCGACCAAAAGACAAGGATTCCCTGCTCAGTTTCGGTTGTTAGATCTGTAGAAGTGTTTTCAAACATGTTGCAGGATATTCCAGCATCCGAATTTCATGTGTACACAAAAATGAGGCACATGCTCAAAGGAAACAAGAAACAAAATAAAGGCATGCATAAACAAGATTCTCGCGTTATGTCAATGATTAATCATTGAACATTTATGTAAAATATTAATCTTTCACTTTCATTCCCAATTAAACTCTGGTGAAAGCGATTAAAGCAAATGCAAATATGCAGGGTTGTTTATGTTTCAGTCTATGCTGCCTCCAGTGACTGCTGACTGCTTGTTTATATGAAGAATAATCATTGTACGCTACAGGCAGCTGTGGCAGCATTGCCCCGAAATGTTCAATTTATGCAATTCATTAATTGCTGTCCAGTTATGCCCACATCACATTTTGCGTTTCTTAAATTGAAGACCACAGGGTGCTGTCGGTGGAAATCATTCTTGATAATATGTGAATAAAATGGCATAAATCACATGACCCAGCCAAGATCTGGGGAAGCAAAAGGATGATGAATGACTGTCTAAACCAACCAGCACCAACAACTGCACACACTGGATACACCTGTTTATTAGGCAAGAAATAAAAATGACTTTTTCTGTGGGCTGTGAGATAATAACATTGTTTCTGTATCTGTTTAGTTACCTGAATCTATTTGAAGAAGAACTGCAAGCCTGCAGTGTTCTTTTTTGTGTGTTTGCTTGTTTATTTATTTGTCTTCTTTAGCTGAATTGAAACTGCAGTAACAAGTAATGAGATGGGCTGCATGTCCTTTCCTGAGCACAGAACATGTCAGGTCTGCAATGAAATGACTGTGGGACATTTTAACAAGGACAAATTAAACACGATCTATGAATAGAACTGTAAGCAAACTAATAGATTGAATCACTATGTTCAAAGAAGACTTGAAAGCATAAATGTGTAAAAATATAATATGTTAAATATTCTTTGTGGCCTATAGTTCTATAGTCCTGTAGAACTAGAAGATGATTTTGCAGACTAGTGGATGAAATAATTCACAAATGCACACAAGCAAGCAAAGTTATAATATGTCAATATGTCTTGTGGTTGTCTGGGATCCAGCATCTCCTGTTTCCACTCCCACTGTGTCTTTGTTTCACTCCTCCTAAGTTTCTGTGCTCCGGATGTCCGGTTGTCTAGGTATATGTGGGCTCTTGCTTCCTTTTGCCTTTTTCCATTCTGGTCTCACAGGTTATGAATTTACTGTCTAGCACTTGAAACATTCTTTCACACTCTGAGAAAATTTTGGCCCATAATGTATATTTACTCACTGGAGTAAGGTGAAATGGTCCCCAAAGAAAATTTTTACTTTTTTTTGTTATATGTCATCATCATGACATAAAAATGTAAGTATAGGTTCACTGGTCATTTAGGAAGGTATACAAATATTTCTTAGACATTTTTCTGTCACCACCACTGCAAAGATATTGAGTTGGTAGGTTTCTCCAAAGCGGATCATTTCATTTTTAAATAGGTAAATCACCACAATTGATTATTTTGATTATGATTTTGATTGCTTATCTGTCAGCCCTAGTTTAAAGTCAACTCATGTTTACATCCACTGCCCTCATGTCTTATGGCAGCAATGACTTCTATGGGACTAAGAAGCAAGATTAAAACCTGCATAAAAATACATACATAGCAGTGACTCACCTACTCATATCAGTATTCATATGTTTATAATTCATTGTCAGATCAGCACAAATAATGCATTCATGCTTAGTTGCACCCATGCTTCATCAGTGGGGCTTCTAAACACCTGATGATATTCAGGCAGCGGCCCAGGCTCTGCCCCTCTGGTGCTGAGTGTAATAGCACTGTGCTCCTATGGGACTGGCCCTGTCTCCTAGGCAGAGCTGAATTTAGAAGTAAATATCAGTCTTCCCCTGCAGCCCTGAGCAGAGGAGCTGCCCTGTCGCGAGCTGAGCCCCTCGCAGAATGAGCACCCACCCAGAGGTGCAGACCCTCCACAAATAGAGTCATGGCTAGACCAGCACCCCACAGGATCGACTTTCTGCCTGAGAAGAATCAACAACTGCACCAGGAGCCATGAAGATGCAGCTGCTTACAAAATTAGCTTCCTTGCAGCTCAGAATATTTCATTTTAACCCCAGAGCTGGGAAGGTTGCTGGTTTGTAACGAGATGCCGAGCTTACTGATAAGTTACTCACAGACTGCAATTAATCTGTTCACCTTAAACTCTGTTTACAGCAGTGCGGTTTTAATAGAATGTGCTTGATTAGCATTGTCTTCATTGCCTTTCAAAGACACAGGGCAGCAATTCCAGAGACAATCTTGCATCATTAAAATCAAGAGTGATCTTCAGCTCAGCTAAGAGGGGACCAGTGAGGAAAACTGGTACTACTTTACAATAAGACTACCCATATAAATAATTCACAATCAGATAATTAATTAAGAAATAATTTATACGTTTTTAAAAATAAGTTAACAGTTGCCATACATTGATGCAAGCTATTTGCATCCCTATTTCACGAAATTTGATGTTTTAATGGTAGTTTTATGTAAAAAAATACATTGTGAAGCTAACAGTTTAACGTTCTGCCTGAGAAAGGGACATAATAAGCGGATAGCAAGACCTGAGCCCTTGCCAAATAGTCTGCATCAATGTATGACAACTGTTGTAATTTGTTTATAATTGTTGATTAATGATTTATAAACTGCCTACAACCCAACAGACAAACTGATTATAAATCATTTATAAACACTTCACACTGTTAGTTTAATTGTAAACAGTAACCTGAAAACTTCAGTGATGAAGAGAAGGGCCTTGAAACTTTCTGACTTTGCTCAGTTCCCTTGTTTTCACATTCGTTGCTTTATTTAGGGTACTTAAACAAGGTGAACCTCTTCAGAACCATCAGTGTACAATATTCAGCGTAATGACATACAGCACGATTTTAAGCATCTCTGCAAATATGACCCAAATCCCCCACATATAAATGTATGTATATACTGCTTAGAGTTTCTCCACATGTTTTATCCATGGATGTTGAGGCCTCATTAATATTCATGCTGCCTGATCCCCATACTGCCCACCCCTTCACATATTTTGAAAAGATTTCTTTTCTGAAGTCACGCTGCTGCTGGCATCGTGTCTAAAACCAGATAGGAAAGTGTAGGAAACACAAGCTTGGAAAAAAAATTGCTCCTAATAAAACTGACAGCAACATTTCCTGGGCAGAAATACAGCAACTGAATCATGTATTACTCACGAGACCAAGTATAAAAAAGTAACTTTTGAATGTTCTGGTTACCAAACACCAGATAGACCCTGTCTTTCCCTTAATCTGCCCACTTTCATGCACATACAAAGAGAGCACGGCCCTCACGGCCCACATACACTGCACAGGCCCCAAAAGTCATTTAGATTCCTGCTGCTTAGCATAAATAAGGCACTATTTTAGCACAGTCCCGTTTTAGTTATAATAATTGGGATATGTTGCATGGGTAAGTGGAAAAACCCCACTAAAAATGACTGAATTTGAATTACTAATGCGGCTGCACCAGGTGCAGGTGAGTTTCGTGTATTCTGATGACTAGTGGGTACACTGCAGCGTGGGCAAAACTCCTCTCACAGCCTCCACCTACAAGTCGAAATTTACATGCAGACACTTAGGAGTTAGAAGAACAATTTTACAGACATTCATAAACCCATAAACTTCTGGTATTAGAATAAAATGCACACACACATGAATGCTGTGCTGGTGCTTGTAATCCCCAATACGGTAACAATATTCCATCCAGCTACAAGAGCAGTCAATGCGACAAGCAGATGCTGAGCCGAGACCATAAATTATTCACGCTGTCATGCAAAATGATTTCTCATTTTCTCTATGTTAAATATTTACTCTGGTAAAAGCATGCACACGTATACACCCCCAATCTAACCCCCTAACACACACTCACAGAGACACACACACACACACACTTCACAAAATCAACAAATCTCACTAAGTGCAGAGCTGCCTTCTCTCTTTCCTCTCATGAAAGTAATTGGGTCCTAATTCTTCCCGGGTGAGGATGGAGGTAGCATACGAATTGCAGGTTATTAGGCCTCGCTTCCATAGATTGTTGTCACTTAAGAAATAATAGCTTTTCCCATATCAAGAGGAGTGAATATTTATAAGGTGAAAAAATTTATTAAAAGCTGCTTTATATTCCCCCTTTTTGTGATTCTACTGTCATGGAATGCAAGTTTGTGTTGGGCCATAACTGGACCAATATTATAGAGCTACAGTGCATTAAAGAGGGTATTTGACAGCTTTATCTATTGTTTCATTCATCTTCTCTTGTTCAAATGACCTTCGTAAGGCTGATAACCAGTCATATGATAGAGCAATCAAATTAAACCAGTGTGGTTAAAGTGAAATGAAAGCAGGATGTAGTAAAGGCAATAAGACAAAGACTTTAGATTAAGTTCTTTAGACAATGGCATTTCAGGGCTTTCTAATGCAGCTCACTGCTATCATTTACATTACAAACAGCTTTAATGCACTGCCACTGGCTCTTCTGCTTACAAATGTATGTAGTCAGTTAGAAGCCTTTTTTGTCATCTTTAAAGCCCATGTTAAGGACATCTTCAGAATGAACCACAGAGTGCTGCGGCTATGTTTTTTGAGAGTAAATAAATGCAGTAATTGATGGAAAGTGCTTGTACAGGGTCAGAATAAGAGAAATGCCAGGCAAACTGTAAAGAATGAATTATGAATTATGCCACTGAAACAGTTCTGATTCGTCGAGATCAGGTCACCCTCTCCCATTGCTCCATGGAACAGATCGGATGCTCATGTGCCAACTGAAGGTATTTTGGACTTGGCCTTCAAATTCCCCACATTCCATTTGAGTATCTATAAGGTGTGGTGGATGTCTCATTCATGGAGGGCTTAATGGATCTGCTGCTAAAGTCTTGGTGCCACATACCACCGCACTCCTATCTATGTTCTGTCTTATGAAGTCAGAGCTGTTTTGGTGGCACGACAGGTACCTACGCAATATTAGGCAGATGGATTTAAGGTTTTGGCTGATTGGTGTATATACTGTCAGCTGACTGACTGACCCAGCACAAAAACAATGCACATCTGCCACAATTTACATCTGATGCATAAATGTCTGAAACTGTTATTGAATGTCAAGTCTGACAGAGGTCTTAATGTGCCTTTGGTACTTGGAAAACCTTTAAAATACTTTTTTTTTTAAAAACCTCTAAGTCTGAAAGGGAGACTTCTCTTTCCAGAATTCTCTCCATCATTTGTTTGATTCTGTTCCTTTTTAATATCTGGGTTTTTCAAGAGTTTGTCTCACCTCAGTGTTTAAGATTTTAGGGTACTGTCACGGTCGTGGGGGTTAGCCCCCCTTGACCGTGAGCTACCTCGGGGCATGGACCAGGCTCGAGAACGTGAATCCACGTGAAGTGGGTTAAAATCCACACAGCAAATCTAGGAAATTCAACATCAAAACAGTCCATACCAGGAGTCACCAAACTTTTGAAGCTGAGAGCTACTTCAAGGGTACTGAGCTATACGAAGGGTTACCGGTTTGATACACTATAACAGAGTTTACCTAAACTTATCCAAACTTCATGTATAATAAACGTGTTTCAAATTATTTAATTTAGATCATTTAAAACCTTTTTCTAATGTATTTTTTTAATGTCATTTTAATGTAATTTTCTAATGTACATAAATGCAAATGTGATTAAAGAAGAATAGCAACAGGATCACATTAAATGTCGCCCATTGTTGAGTGCTATTTTTAGAACAGGTCTGCGGGATACTCATGTGGTCCTTGGGGGCACCCTGGTCTATACCATCAAGGCCAAGACATTTCAGACTGCTACATCAAGCCTGAAATGTATAGAAAACAACTCTCTGTCGGAGTGTTGGGCTGTATTTAAACTGGTCCCTAAGGACCTTTCACCCCCTAATGCTTCAAAATATATCCTTTTAAAACACCGGCACATGATGCAGTGTTAAAGAAGGTAAGATTCAAAAGACTGTCATGATTATAAATGGCAACAACACTATAGCAACTGTCAGAGAAAACAAAATTCATCATCTTAAAAAAGTAGCATTATAAAGTTTTTATTAGAAAGAAATAAAATAACATTATTAAGGAGTAAGATGGATTTTAAATTAAAGTTTCTGGGGGGGGTTTTGTTTAGTTCCAAGGAAAATATTAGTTTTTACCTTGCATTTTTATTTCTGGAACCAGCTCAGAGTTTTGCTCAAAATAAGCCAATTGCAGAAATAAATGAGTTTTCAAGACTTCTTAAAGTTCTCAGCAGCACCATTATTAAAAAGCAATCAAATGGAAAGCTGTGGAGTCCACAGATCATCCAAGAGCAGACTTGTCAGTACAGTTAGTTCAATATGCAAGTGGAAAGTCCAATCGCATTCGTAGCTGATAGTCCCAGCACAGGTGTGCCATTAATTTGGAACAAAACACTCAATGTGTCAGACAACACTTAATATCTGGCAATAATTCGGCTCACCATTTTTGGAGGAAGGAGAGTTGCATGTACGATCCTAAGAACACTATACCCACCGTAAAGTAAAGAGATGGGAGCATCATGACATGGAGCTGCTTCTCTATAAACTGTACTGGGGCAATAAACCGAAAGAAACATGAGTGATAAAAAAAAATAAAGGAGACTTTAATCTCATTGACCAAGAAAAGAAAGATGGACAACAACAAGGTGCTGGCATGGACAAGTCATTCTCCGGAGTTGAATCCTTTATCAAATCTGCAGCATCTTTTTTAAAAAAATCAGTTTTATTTAATTTCTCAATTTCCAATTCATACTCATAAGTTTTTATCTTATTAGTACAACATCAAATGACGTGCATTTGGACATATGTGTGATGGTGCTTTTCAGTTCATTTCTGGGACTTTTATTTTGAATTCTTGTTCTGTTTAGTTCTGTTGTCACATGTCTTTCATTCTGTTTTGTGTCACATGATTGAGTTTTGCACCTGTTTGTGTTTAGCGTCCTAATGACTGCCTGTATTTAGTTCAGTTCTGTGTTTCCCCCCATGGTCTGTCAATCGCCTCACGTGCCTTATGCACCTCATTTAAACCTGTTTTTTCCTAGTCTGTATCTGTATCACGTTCATGTTCCTAGCGGCCCTCGTGCCTGGTTTCTGTTTCCTGTTTTGTTTTGTTTAATAAACCCGGCCCCTCATGACAATATGCACTATAACTGTACATGTATTTGTTTCCCTAAACCTTCTTGGAGCACACCCTCATGGTATGAAGCTGAGATGTGAATTTATAGAAATCCATGTATATAAAAGAGAGCAGCCCGGTCCAAATTATGGTTGGACAGTACTGCTCTGTTTAAATATTCTGCTGCTTCTCTCCTTCCACCAAAGCTCAGAATAATGCATTGTGTTCACCAAGTGTTTGTGCATTGATTTTTACATTACTACTCCACACTGGTGTGAATGCCCCAGTGAAGGACATCACTTTGCATCATTTCTGCAGGAGAACAAAATAAGAGGGTTGTTCCGGTGGGTTTTCACACACCATGGTCATCCACAGTTTGCACTCATGTAATTGCTCATCCCTCTTTGTGTCTGTTAGAAGATAAATCCAATACAGCACAATGGTCTTATCGTTACTGGATGGCGTCCAATCCATTTTGCAGTGACAACTACCTTTACACCAAACAAACAGACCCTCTGGCACTCTCTAATTGAAAATCCATGGTGACATTTATACTACAACCCAAGTGGCAGGAATGAGGATCTACCTTTATGTATTATTATACAACAATGATCAATAATTTGCTAACTATATCAAACAGTTTATGGGCGATTCATTTATCAATACATGAACAAGGACATATAAAATATGACTGCATTATATGTTATCTCCTACAGCTATCCTATACCTGCACCGCAACATTATTTCTCATGTGTGGTTGCTTTACATCCAGAACCTGAGAGTGCAGAATAAATAAGGTGAAGCAGAGAAAAGGTTGAATGAAGTTGCGCAGTGTTTGGGGAAACTTTGTGAGTGCACAGGGGCCAATTAATCAAAAAGCTCTGTCAGAGTGATAAAGTTTTGTTTAGGAGTTTGTGATACTGCAGGGGGAAGGCAAAGGGAACCTGGAGTTTACTTTAATTATGGAGCCAGGTAACATCACTGTTCCCTACAGAGAGATAAAGATAACTCTCCATCACCTCTACATCAGTGAATGATTTAAAAGAGAGGATATCAGAGGAGAACTTAACTGCCTCTTGTCTTTCAAAAGTTACTCATCACAGATACAGTAGTGTTTTAGGGAACTTCCAGGTGTATTACTGAGATGGAACACCAGGGATGTAAACTCGAGTCAGTGACTCATGCTTTGACACGCCTTTAACTGACTCACAATTTACCTCAGGCATCCCCTAATTGACTCGGTACTGAACTCAGACTTAACTGACATGCCTTAACTTTAAGAATGTTTAGCGAGGTTTACATGCTACATTATACTATTCTAGCTTTCATCCCAATCTCGCATTTTGTAGGCTAGACTTTAGGGTGGTTGCCATGAACCGGGCCAGAGTACGATTGTCCCCCCCTCCCCACTCCTCCTCTGGCCTGCTCTCACATAGGGTTTCAGCATTCATTGTGGTGCGACGGTTTCAGGATAAACAGGAAGAGCGGCGCTCTCGCTGAACGCAATGGCAATCATCGCTCTGGATATTTTTTTGATAATAATTTTGAGTCATCCGGTCCACGGTGGTCCACAGTCCTCTCACAGCCTGTTGCTAAACAGGTCTATCGCTTTTGTGGCACAAAAAATGGTTTTGGAGCGTCGCAAAAACGTGACGTCACATGTCCTGTTTTGTGCTCGAGCACAGTTAGCACTCACACTACATGCGAACCGACTCCAACTGAACCGTGCTCTGGCACACCTCTTACAAGCAGAATGGGGCGGCTAAACAAACCGCACATGGGCAAGGTTTGGAGCACTCACACTAGTCAAATGAACCACGTTTTGGTGGGAACAGTTCAAACTGCCTAGCAGATGCTGTAAGGTTAGAAGATGATTTTAAGGGTTTGACATTAATTGATAACACATTTATCCTCTGTTAGAGAAGACCCAATAATTACCTCAACAAAGATTTAGGTATATAGGTTTTATACTGAGTATGACCAATTATAATGAATTACCCATCAAGAGTATACATTCTATATGTTCTTTCGGTCATTACGGGACTGATTGACCATGAGAAATTAATTAACGTTGTCCTGATAATTACTGAGAGATCAGGACAGCTATTGTTCTCAATGGCAGTGAAATGTGTTGAGCTTCAGATTTAGGTCAGTGCTGAAATTGAGTGCCAAGCAGCATAATTAACAGGCTTTCATTAATTAAAATAAGGCGAATGGCAAGGGGGGTATGTAATATGGTTTGATCGTTAAATCAAGAGTTATCGGGGGAGTTTAACTGGTGTGGATGGCTTAGTGGGAGGGACAGATTGGTCTCCCTTCATCTTTCAGTTGGGGTGTAAGTCAGAGGCAAATTTCTATTTTTATATTTCTGTCTAATTTCACCCCCAGCCTAGCCTGCCCCTTCAGTTTATACAGACAAGGTCATTTAAATTCATTTCTCACTGGGTGTGATCTAGGCTCTCCCCACTGAAGTATGAGTAATGATACACCATCAGCCTAGAGCCTACAATACGCTCTAAAAAAGAAAGGTGCCAAAAAGGATTCTTTGGCGTGATGCCATAGAAGATCCACTTCCTGGCTTCTCAGACTTTTTTTATTCCAAAGGACCACATAGTACTTGAATAAGTCATAAACTCACCAGAGAAACGTCACTTTCTTTCAAACTACAAATGCAGTGGCATACCATTGTAAAATAATGAAACATGCAGGGGTTGTGGGGTGGATTTGGATGGATTTATTCTATATTTTGATCTGTTCCATTCAGTTTTGTTTTTAGCTCAAACAAATTATATAAATTATATTTATATAAATATCCACCTGGGTGGTGGTGGTCTAGTAGGTAGGATACTTGCCTGTGGACTAAGAGGTCATGGGTTTGAATCCTACCTTCAACAACACCACTGGGTTCCTGAAGGCCAGAAAGGATACCATGCCAGAAAGGATACCATGCCAGAAAGGATACCATGCCAGAAAGGATACCATGCCAAAAAAGACCCTCTTTTAGTTTACTAAAGAGACCCGCAATGGATGGTAGCAGTGTGAGTGAAGAATTTTTAAAGTTAAAATTAAAGGTAAAGTTAATGTTAAAAGAGCCTCCAAATATTATACACGTTCTAAGTTCTAATCTTACATTAGTATGGAACCTTTATACTTTGCTCTCACTAAGGAATCAACAAATGTGGTTCATTATGGGTCAAAAGTGGCTCTTCTTTGGGGTTTGTTTTGTTGTTTTTTTCTTTTTGGAGAGTGTAGCACTTAATGAATTTGCCTCTAACCAGATGAATTTGCACATAAAACTCAAAAAGTTAACTTGAGTTTTGAGTTTTGTCCTTGTTTACTTTATCATGGAGGGTCTCAGGTGCACTACATTACTAACCCTGCTGTATGGAGGATGAACTTTACCCCAGCTAGCTCTCACTGTGAGTTAATTACATGCTTGAAAAATTAGCTACATAACAACCACCAAGAGAGTAATTAAAATAAAATAGGTGTGAATTCTGTGACTTGCACACACAACACAGTAATTGAAAAACAGATGTGATGAAAAAATACTTCAATGGTGCAAACACAGGGTTATTAGGAAAATACATGAAAAATCTGCTAAAAGCATGTTTCACTTGAACCTGCTTAACTACATAAAAATCCATGTTACATTTTAGTGGTGCCCTGCTGTCCTCCACTGCTGCGGAAAGACTCGGAATGAAGCTGCGGCTGCTGCGCCGACTGTCTTATCTGCCTCACTGACAATGGTGACATCAAGGCTTTGACAGATGCAATTTCCTTTGAAATTAATGAATGGTAAATAATTACTCTACACACACTCATATACACACACACACACACAAGCAACCAAGGAGGAGAGAGAGAGAGAAAAGAAGGAAGAGGGAAATGACAATTGCAAAACCTCGAGCACTGGAGGAGTTAAAAGGGGAGGATGAAGAGTTGAAGTATCTTCCAGAAGACCCTTAGGGGCAAGGATTTCTGTTTGTGGTGCCTGAAGTGTGCGTGAGTGATCGTGAACCTCGCGTTTGGTTCCGCTCTACTGTCATGTCTAGGAATCTCATCCATTCATCAGGAAAGTCAAAAGAAGCTTCCTCTCGAGAGGATCCCGTGTGCTTCATATTAGCATATCAAAGTCTTCTTTTATTTATAATTCCATCTAAAGTAATTATTAAATGAACACTGTTAACTGCTGACTAGGGCTAAGACAGTTTTAAGTGGAGCTGCATTTAGAAGGTGGAGGAAGAAGGGTGAGAGAGATCAAAAGTATGTTAATATGCGTGTATAAAGAAAAAAGAAGAAGCTAGGAGCATGAAGGTCTTTGACAACAGAGGTGGCAGTAAAGAAGTGTTCTATAAGATCTCACACACCAGATGTAGGAAGCTCTATGAGATCTGACAGCATGTGACTACGTTTTTTTCGCTTATTAAAAATGACATCAATAAAATATAATTTTGAAAAAAATGTTTGGGGAATTATTTGAATTTTGTGACCATATGGCTACAGCATGCAACGATAAATCTGGGTTCTCACTGCACACAATGAGAGAAAACCAATATTCTGCAGTATGACAGCTGTATGACAGCTGCAAGACCTGATGTGAAAATACTTTAGTCCAGTGTGTCCAATGGAAGCGTTTTCTTTTTTTTTTCCTGTACATTTTTGCACTTCAAATTGCAGTTATTTTGTTGCATTATAGAAATTGTAGTTATTTTGTTGCATTATAGAACCATTATAGCAAGGCTGACGTTTGTACCCCACACTTTTCAAAATCATTTGTTTCATCAAACCCCCTAGTCCCCCCCACTTTCCTCACTTTTTCCCTCCAGAGACATCGTGCACTGCATGCAGCCCCCCAGGACAATAGCCTAGACCCCCCACAATCCTGGTTAAGGATCAGAGAATGGATGTACGGATGGATCATTTTTTTCTTACTGTCAGAGGTAGGTAAACGCAATAAGTGTTATGCTGAAGAAAGAAATATACACTACTTTAAGCACCTTTGATAACTTTCATAGGTGTTTCTGATCAAGCTAATTAAGCCCATGCTGAGCTCACTTCAACACGTTCCATTCATTCTGTTTGAAAAAAGGATCCAGGTTGCCTTTAAATCAGTCTCTTGAAGCTTTTCCTGAATGTTGTTGGCTTAAGTGTTCACTGTAAAATTTTTGCTCCTGTGGCATAATATAATAACTGCTATAGATTGGGCTGATACACTTTAGCAATCAAAGCCTAGACGGCACTCAGTCCATTAGACCATCTCCCAGGCCTCATTTTGTATCTAATTGGAGTTTTAGAGCTACGGCAGGGTCACCTCCACTTTGTTTTTTGCGCTGCTCAGGGCAGTCGACAAAAATATGCAAAGAAATCTGCAAAAATTTAAAACTGAGGACTAATGGGGATCTGAACTAGTCCAAACACAACCAGCAAAATTTCCATTTATAAGGCCTGGCTTAGGAGATGAAGGGGAGTGGCAAGCAGGCCAAATGGACCAACCCAATCCTGAACCTCACTCCAGGACTTCCACCAGGCCAATTAGGCGGAGATCAGCTTCACCTGAGTACTGGGGGGCAGGAACAATATATAGTCAGTGCTGACAAGTTCCCAGTGCAAAGTATACTAGCTTTATTAGTTACCAAGCCTGCTTATATTGTCTTTGATGCCTGTTACCGGCCTTCTGTTTTCTGGACTTCCCTTGTTGCTCTACGGACTCATTTGTCATGTTGGATTATCTGGTTTTGACTTTTTGCTCTAGACTTTGGTTATCCCCTTTTTTGCCCTGTGAACTTTTCTGATTATTAAACATCTATTGTTTTTGTTACTCTGCGTTTGGATTCTTTCCCGTATTCATCACAGAATACTTTGCCTAAGATGGATCCAGCAGAGCTCAGGGAAATCCTGGCAAGTCAATCACAGGCCATTCAGGAATTAACCCAAGCAATGGCGTCCCTTCAACAGCCCACAAGCCCACCACCACCCACCGAAGCAGCAGCGGCAGCTCCTCCACCTACTCCTGCTAGCAAAATCAAACTTGGGATGCCTGAACCATTCAGTGGGGATCCGGCACACTGTCGAGGATTTCTAATGCAATGTGCACTGTATATGGAGCACCGCCCGAGTAAGTTTCAGACTGATCGTGACAGGGTACACTTCATGATATTACTACTTACCGGAAAAGCTCGTGAGTGGGCTACGGCATTGTGGACCTCCCAAAGCCCAGTACTTGAAGTGCAACAGTCCTTTGTTGACGTATTTCGTCACGTTTTTGATCATCTTCCGTCGGGGAAGACTATCAGTGATCAGTTATATGATCTACGGCAGGGATCCCGGTCCGCGGCACTCGAGTTTCGTATTCTAGCCGCCGGGAGCGTGTTGGAGTGACATCCCTCTACTGACGGCGTTCCGACGCGGATTAAACCGAGATCTCCAAACGGAGTTGGCCTGTCGAGGCGATGTCACGAATCTGAAGCAGATCCAAACCGCCATTGCTGTTGATCGGCTTCTCCAACAGCGTCGCCACCCACAAATGGCCGCTCCTCCCCTCTCACCTGTAACCACGCAGCTCCATTCCAGGTCAGATACTGAGTCTATGCAACTCGGGAGAGCACCACTATCTGCCCAAGAACAACAGCGCCGCCTCCAGGAACATTTGTGCTGGTACAGTGGCCAATCGGGGCATGTATTATCTTCCTGTCCTACACATCCCCCAAGGAAACAGGTAGAGATTTCAAATCTTTCTGTTTTTATGGCTGAATAGTATCCCTATTAAGCTTTCTGCTAATGCCCTTTCTGCTAATGTGTTCACCACAGCCTTAGTTGATTCTGGAGCTGCAGGAAATTTCATGGATCGTCAACTGGCTAGAAAATTGGGTGAACCTTTCCTACGGCTGAATGCACCCCTTCCAGTACATGGTTTGGATGGACGACCCCTTGACACTTGTTACATTACCCAACAAACAAGAGCAATAAAATTACAGATTGGAGCATTACATAATGAGTGTGTCTCGTTTTTCATCATTTCCTCCCCTAGAGATCCTGTAGTGTTAGGACATCCCTGGCTTATGAAACATAATCCTCATATTTCATGGCCTGAGAGGGAGATTCTATCTTGGAGTCAGAATTGTTTTAAGGAATGTATTCAACTTCCTTTACATGCCACCACCATAGAGAGCCCCTTAATGAAACATGAAAACATAATACCTCCTGTGTATTCTGCCTTTGCTGACCTATTCAGTTCTCCTCCTGACAATAATCTACCTCCACATCGCTCATTGAATTGTGCTATCGATTTTCTACCCAATGCCCCCTTGCCTCGTAGCCGACCGTACCCTCTATCTCTTCCTGAAACACAGGCCATGGATAAGTACATAGAGGAGGCTTTGGCCACTGGTATTATTCGGCCTTCTACTTCTTCCGCCGCTTCAGGTTTATTCTTTGTGGAAAAGAAAGATGGAGGTTTGCGACCCTGCATAGATTATTGAGCCCTAAACAAAATCACTGTCAAATTCCGTTACCCTCTTCCTCTGATACCAACTTCCTTGGAAAAACTCCGTACTGCAACTTTCTTCACAAAATTGGACCTCCGTAGTGCGGGAGAGGGATGAATGGAAGACCACATTCATCACCACCAGGGGGCACTAAGAATATTTGGTTATGCCTTTTGGACTAGCTAATGCTCCTTTCTTGTTTCAGTCCTTCATGGATGACATTTTTAGAGACATGTTAGATCTATTCGTTCTGATATACATTGATGACATTCTTGTTTTTTCTCCAGATACTAGGTCTCATGTAGAACACGTGAAGCAGGTCTTGCAATGACTACAGGACAACCATCTGTACGTCAAAGGGGAGAAATGCGTATTTCGCCAGTCCTGTTTCTTTCTTGGGTCCTGTATTCGGAGTTGGGACTTTTAAGATGGAGATGCAGAAAACCCAAGCCATCCAACAGTGGCCTGAACCCAAGACTGTAAAAGAACTCCAGAGATTCCTCGGCTTTGCAAATAATTACAGGCGATTCATTAGAAACTTCAGCCAGATAGCCAAGCCTCTCACGTCCTTGCTTTGCAAGTCGTCAAGCAAGATGCTATGGACTCCCCAGGTCAGTAAAGCTTTTCAAAAGTTGAAAAACTTATTCAGTTCCGCTCCCATTTTACGGTTGCCCGATCCTGCAGAACCGTTTGTAGTGGAAGTGCACGCCTCTGAGACACGAGTTGGGGCGATACTTTCCCAGAGACAAGGGAACCCGGCAAAGTTACACCCTTGTGCATTTTTCTCTCGAAAAGTATCTCCTGCAGAACAGAATTATAGTGTGGGAGACAGAGAGCTGTTGGCCATTAAACTGGCTTTGGAGGAGTGGAGGCACTGGCTTGAGGGAGCAGCACACCCCTTTATGGTACTCACAGATCACCGAAATTTGGAATACTTATGGAAAGCAAAGCATTTGAACCCACGTCAGGCCTGATGGATGCTGTTCTTCTCTCGTTTTCAATTTGTGGTCACCTATAGATCTGGTTCGAAGAACGTCAAAGCAGACACCCTCTCTAGACACTACGATCAAAATGAAAAACCTGTCATAATCACCACGATTTTACCCCCTTCTTGTATTGTGGCGCCTGTTAGATGGGAAGTGGTGGATCAGATTGAAGAGATCAACCGCAATAGTCCTCCACCTGACGAAACTCCCGAGGGGAAATTATTTGTACCCCCTAGTTATAGATGTACATTGATGCAGTGGGCGCATACCACGCTAAGCATTGGTCACCCTGGGATAACTAAGACAGTCCAACTACTCTCTGGTCGATTTTGGTGGGCCTCCCTTCGGGAGGATGTATCAGATTTTGTTCTGTCATGTCCTGTTTACGCACAATCAAAAACTCCACACCAATTGCCTGCCGGACTCTTGGAGCCCTTACCCATACCTCGAAGGCCCTGGTCACATGTTGCCATCGATTTCATCACAGACCTCCCTGTATCTGAGGGTAAAACGACTATTATGGTTGTGGTGGACCGCTTCTCCAAGATGTGTCGACTGATCCCTTTACCAGGTTTACTGACGGCCCTAGAAACTGCCGAGTTACTGGTGAGAGAGGTTTTTTGGCTATTTGGCATCCCAGAAGATATTATTTCGGACCGGGGTCCCCAATTCACGTCCCAGGTTTGGAGGGCTTTTTTCGCCCGATTGGGTGTCAATATCAGCCTGACGTCAGGGTACCATCCACAAAGTACTGGCCAAGTAGAAAGGCTGAATCAGGAAATAGGCAGATTCCTCTGTTCTCATTGTGCTAGAAATCAGCATTCCTGGGCGAAGTACCTGTTGTGGTCTGAATATGCTCAAAACTCTTTGCGCCATTCTTCTCTGCTACTCACCCCTTTCCAATGTGTTTTAGGGTTCCAGCCATTTTTTCCATGGGAGTCCAAACGTTCCGATGTTCCTGCAGTGGATGAGTGGTTCCGTCAGTGAGGTCAGGTATGGGAGGCGTCACACGTTCCTCTTCAACGTGCTGTCCAGCAACAGAAGTTGTATGCAGACCGTCACAGGAGACATGCCCCTTTTTTCTGACCTGGTCAACGAGTCTGGCTGTCAACTCGGGATTTGAAGTTGCACCTTCCCTCAAGAAAGCTCTCACCTCGGTTCATTGGACCATTCAAGATTTTACAATGAATTAACCCTGTTTCTTATGCCCTTCTGTTGCCCCCTAGGTATCGTATTTCTCCCGTTTTCCATGTCTCCTTATTGAAGCCCGTGGTGTACAGTCCCATGCATCCACCTGAGATGGATCGTCCTCCTTCTCCTCCCTTGGACTTGGATGGTGAGGTGGCCTATCGTGTCCGTGATATTCTGGACTCACGTTGGCGTGGAGGGCGGGTAGAATACCTGATTGACTGGGATGGCTATGGTCCCAGGAAGCTGTCTTGGGTTGCTGCTTCGGACGTCTTGGATCCTGGTCTCATCGAGGACTTTCATGGATCCCATCCGGATCGGCCTGCCCCGCGTCGTCGTGGTCGTCCTAAGTCGTCTGGAGCTGCCCGTGGAGAGGGGGATTCTGTAAGGCCTGGCTTAGGAGATGAAGGGGAGTGGCAAGCAGGCCAAATGGACCAACCCAATCCTGAACCTCACTCCAGGACCTCCACCAGGCCAATTAGGCGGAGATCAGCTTCACATGAGTACTAGGGGGCAGGAACTATATATAGTCAGTGCTGACAAGTTCACAGTGCGAAGTATACTAGCCTTGTTAGTTACCAAGCCTGCTTACATTGTCTTTGATGCCTGTTACCGGCCTTCTTCTGTTTTCTGGACTTCCCTTGTTTCTCTACGGACTCATTTGTCGTGTTGGATTATCTGATTTTGACTTTTTGCTCTGGACTTTGGTTATCCCCTTTTTTGCCCTGCAGACTTTTCTGATTATTAAACATCTATTGTTTTTGTTACTCTGCGTTTGGATTCTTTCCCGTTTTCATCACACCATTCAGGTACACAATGAATCTCTTGAGTGTTTGAGTTAGAACTAGAAACTGTAGGAGAATCCCAACTGCTCAGTTGTGGGACAGCATGACTGCTTTAAAGGGACAATCATGGGCAATTTAGTGAAGCAAGAATGGGCCAAACATGTTCAGTTTGTTTAATTAAATTAATAAGGAACTGTACATTCATCAAATGTACAGTAAAGTTACTAAGTTTAAACACCTTGTATAAAGTAAAATAAACAATCAACCTTTAAAAATAAGTTGTTTACTTCCAAACAGCAAGCTTTGTTTTGATGCTGACCAAAAGGGTTTTGGACTCTCCAGCGAATTGTGGGATCAGTAGTCACCACAGCAGGACACAGTTGGTGATTTACTCAATCAGCCAACAAATGGGTTTTCATCTGTGTTCCAACTGATCATCATTACCCTCACCCAGCACTGCCAGAGCTGGACCATTACACAACATGCAAAGACAGCAAGCAGTTTTTTCTTATAACCCCTAAAATAATTTTGCATTTTTTGTTTTCATTTAATTATAGTTGAATTTGTTATTGGTCCCATTTACTGGACTCCCCTGTAAAATGTGGGATCAGTGGGCACCATAGTTACTGATTTATTGAATCAGCCAACCAGTGGGTTTTGATTTGTGTGCCCAATGATCATTCATATTCATACTGCACTGCCAGAACGTAACACAATGAGCACATGTAGGACAACAAACATTCTTTTAACCCTCATGACTGTCATTTTCTATCATTTTTCCAGTACATTATGGCAGCAATTATAAGGCGTGTGTCGCAATTTAGGATGTTAATTCTAATAAGATCAGACAAGATAAGACAAACCTTTATTCTAACTTCTTAGAATTAACATCATAAACTAAATAATAAACTCATCCTAAATAATAAGCAATCTTTTGTGAAACTGACTTACAGTGGTGTGAAAAACTATTTGCCCCCTTCCTGATTTCTTATTCTTTTGCATGTTTGTCACACTGAAATGTTTCTGCTCATCAAAAACCGTTAACTATTAGTCAAAGATAACATAATTGAACACAAAATGCAGTTTTTAAAT
>JBBPDC010000141.1:17510913-17523326 GCA_037974485.1 Hemigrammopetersius urotaenia | reverse complement strand
CAGAGACGACAAGGCTGACGGGTTTTATGTTAAATCTTGGTTAACAAAAAAGAAAGAGAGAGTGAGGGAGGGAAAGAGAGAGAGAAAGAGAGAGAGAGAGAGAGAGAGAGAGAGAGAGAGAGAGAGAGAGAGAAAGAAAGTGTCCCATCCGTTGTGCTGTTCTCACTATTTGCAACGTAATGAGGGACAAAGCAAGAAAGAAAGAGTAAACATTTGCAACTAATACAAAAAGGACATGGCCGCTGGCTACAAGAAGAGATTTCACTGTAATCAGAGCCGACAGTTGCAGAGAAGGATTATGGAGATTTTATTATGACTGAGGGTGCAGGGTGCTAAGAGCAGACAGAACAAAGCAAGAAAGCACATGCATGCATGCCCATATGCCCATAAATAAAGTAAATTATAAACAACGACACTTCACATTAATGGTGTGAGGAAAGCTGGGGAGACTAAAGCACTCTAAAATCAAACACAAAAGAAGTTTGTGTGCTCCACTTTCTATTGCTGGTAAACTTTTTTGAACATACTGAGCTTTCCTCTAAGAACAGCATCTAAAAAACTAGACCTTTTTCAGTCAAATCAAACCTTTCAGTTTTCAGATATATTATCCCTCTCTGTTCTGCTGGGAAATGCACATTTAGAAAAATGTGTCAGTTGGAAAATCAAGAATATCTGCTATCATTGTTCATACACACCTAGCTTGGTGAGGAATTCTTGGATGAGAGGAAATGCTTTATGGGAGCATGGACAAGGCACCATGGCACACAGAAAAGAATATATAATGTTGCCATATCAAACCAAACCGATTTGTTGTTACAGATTTGTGGCTCTCATTAGAAGTGGGTGCACAGTACGAGTGTATATGGCCTAGTGCTGGAAAATAAAAGCTCATAGGGGTGAAAATCAGTGCAGCCTGTATGACACATGTTAACATTAGTAAATGTAACACTGTTAGAAATGATGGTCTTGGTAGCTTCTGTGAATTTCAGTATTGATCTTAGAATGCAAACCAACTTGACAGGATGTGATGTTTGGAATATCTTATCAATAAAAATAAGTTTGATATTCTTTGTATTTGTTTGTAAGCCTCATTAATGGCATCTCCTCCTGGCTTCTCCTATCAGGGCCAGATTTTTAGGCAAAACAGGCAACAGATTCCAACTTATTGTGAAAATAGACAGGTTTGCAAAAAATAACCCAAAGTATAAGAGTGGAACATTTTACTTGATAATTGTATAAATATCCACTAGGCATCAAATGGTCATGTCAGGGCTGGAAAAGCCTTCGCCGTTCCTTTCAGTTCATTACTGTATACTTGCAAAATGGCCATAGTGACCTTGTACTTGTCCAGGTTAAACGAATAAAAGCGAGATTTGCTTGAATAAAGGGACGAGAAGTGACAAGTAATTACAGTCATTGATGGCTCTCTGTCCCACCTGACCTCTCTTAGTCTTTGTTATTTTTTTCAGCCCATTTCAGTTTGTCCAGTGCTCATGACAGAAACTCAATACCGCCAGAGCGTTAACGTAGTCACACCGGCAGTGACTCCATGAGGCATGCAGGTAAAGACTGACTAAAGCTGCTAGAGAGAAAAATGTAGGCTACATCTGTTTTACATAAAAGTGTGAACCAAAAAGACAGCATACAGTATATACTTCATCCTTTAACCTTCAGAGGAAAATCTCTATATCATAATGAACTTGCAAACAAACATGTTCAGTGAGCTTCAGCAAAGCCCTTTTAACTTTTTGTCAACATAACCACTCCTTGTCCCCTGTGGGTGCTCAGCTCCTCGTCTTTGCTACAAAGGCAGAAATTTGCAAATGTAAAGAGTGTCTCTCCCCAGGGCACCAATTAAAATTTCCTTTGGCTGAACGGCAGCTTGAATTCCATCTTCCCGCTTCGTTTTTTTTTTTTTATTCCCTTTTTTCCCCTCTTTGCCATAACTTGTAACAAACTGGAAATATGCACAATAGCGGCCTATTAAAAACAAGAGCCTTGGTGATAGAGAGGAGGGAAGCTGCTATTAGTCATGCATTAGGCTAAAATTACTGAATAATTTCTAAAAGTATAATTGGATATTGGGTACTTGGCAATCATTATCATATACTTTGCATGAATTTGGCTGTAGAATAGATTCTATGCAGTGAGTAGATTTAGGGCTCAGTATCACAATCAAAATGAGTTTTTAATATGAATGGATCAAAAAGGTAATATTCCACCCCTGCCCAGGTAAATGAGCTCCACACTCAGTGTGGTTGTGGGACTTTCTAAGAAGTTACACTGCAGTTATTTCACACAAACTTAAAAACTTCATGATCTGTCTTGATAAGTAAAGCACCACACAATATTGACGCGACACATTTGCAGTTGTATTTTATAATGAATGTGACCATTCTGTCATACATGAACACACCACAGCACACAGTGTGAACAGCACGAAATTCTTCCTCTGTATTTAACCCATTCACCAAGTGAAGCAGCAGTATCTTGCTCAGGGTACCTCAGAGGTGCTTGGGAATCAAACCCACGACTGATCACAGGATGAACACCCTTGCTACTGGGCTACCAGCCGCCTCGTATCTACACATATATTACAATATACAGTGTGACTCTTTTTTTTTTCTGGACCACAGGAGGAAGCCTCTGACACTCAAAACCATTAGATCAAGCTGCTAATTTTGAGTTGAGCTCATTTTTCAGGCTTCAGTGTGTGAAGATGTGCACACTATATTTCTGTGTGATCATCCATGCTACATTCAGAACCAGTTTAACTGGAAACTTTGTTATGTCTGACTATTGAACTGCAGTAAAATAAAACTATTGATCATAAAACTATTGAATCTGTAGAAAATATTTCAGTCTTATGTAAGTGATGAAAACTGATCTTTTCTTCTTAAATACTGACTGAAGGCACTATTCAATATTCATTATGAAGATATGAGCAGCCAGAAAGCCCAAGCTGTTTGAATAGATTATGGAGGTTCACAGTTAAAAAAAGACCTAAAGACTGAAGGGAGATCGTTGTATATGTTGGCCTTATTTAGCACTTAAAACGATGTTTGAGAGGTCGCCCATAGCAAAACATGGATGAGAGATAGGTAGTTTCATTGTTCATCTTTATATTTCTGGTGTACATTATTACTGTACTGAAAATCTGTATTTTAAATGGATACTGATACTCTGTCTTAGCAACAAATGCTGTAGATATTTATCTTAATCCACTTTAAAAATTTGAAATTCACAGTGCATTGGAAACCAGATTTAGATAACACATTGCAATTAACAAAACATTTGAATAAAAACTTTTCAATAAAGTATTAGCATTACATTTTGGTTTAGCTTGTTTTAAATAAGTTATTCTGTTTGATAAAAATTCTACAGAAACATAAGACAAGTACTTAGCCCTGTAACCTCAGTATCAGAATCAGAAAACTTTATTTATCCTGGAGGAAATTGTTCAATGTGTGTTATGTGCCTGATGATGGCCTGAATTTGACTTTCCTAATTCCTTACGTTTGCCCATCTCTTTCTGTTATAAGAGATATAGTAAAGTCATATTCAGTGACTGGACAGTGCTTGAGTGTCATTGATTTTCACTCTCAAAGCATTCAGCACTGACTGACAGGCAGTAATCACTTACATATAAAATTAGTATTAAAATTAGTATATGTGGTCACCTGACTTTTATCTGTTACCACCACAGCTAAGCCAAGCCTGTCCATTTTCACCATTATGATATGGATTCTGAGCCAAGATTCTATCCAGCATTAGGTGAAATAGGCTGAATTGGTTTAATAACTAATTTGTGCAGAGCTCTTAACATCAAGCTGAGGCAAAAAGGGAGTTAAGGAGTTCACAACTCTGGTCCTGGGGGCTTCCTAGTGCTTCCATTCAGCCACAAGAACATTAGAGTGGTTGAATGCTAAGCTCACTTGATGCTGAAACAGGAATTTCCCTTTATAATCTGGTGCCGAAAGTTAAAATACATGAATTGCTCTAAAGATTTCCATTTACTAATGGTAAAGGCCCAAACCATGAAAAGAATCACCAAACTTTACAGTACATGCCAGATTCTTCCATCAGCTGGTGAAACATGATTCATCTCTCAAGAGAACATGCTTCCAATTTGCTTCGGCCAGTAGCAAATTGAGTTCGACCAGTAAAATACTGTTTGAACCATTTATGAGGGGTGCCAGTAATTCCCATAGAAGCCAGTCTCTCCAGAAGAATATTATGACCGACAGTATCAAAAGTTGAACTTAAGTCCAGAAGAATCAATATGGTTAGGAGTCCAGTGTCAGCAGCTACCTTAACAGATGTCCTTGTCTCTCCACATTTTTTTCACCTCAAAATATATTCCAGGCAAGAGGGCCCCTTGCTTCAGTTACCAGCTTTTAACTCAGTCACTTCTGCTAAGTCATTTGTTATAGTAGAAGCAGTGACAGGGAAGAGAGTCATTTTAGTCGTACCAAAATATTATTGATTGCAAATAAATTAGTTCAACAGATTCTGACCTTGTCTATGCATTCAGAATACATACAAGTGTCACAGTGTTACATTGACATTAAAACCTTGGTCAGCCAAGATATCTTTCATATAAAGACAAAACTGTTCCTTATAAAACAAAGTAAAGCAAAAGGTACCGGTTTTGATTTGCAACCACCATTCCTTTCTATGAGGAGTTTGTATGTTCTCCCAGTGTCTGTGTGGTTTTGCTACCACAGTCTAAAGAAATGCATGTAATGTGAATTGGGTAAATTGGTTAAATTGTATGAATGAAGATATGTTTGCTTTTTGCAATGGACTGTGTACCTGTCCAGGGTGGTGGTGGCCTAGTGGGTTCGAATCCTACCCTCAGCACACCACCACTGGGTCCCTGAGCAAGACCCTTAACCCTAAGTTGCTCCAGGGAGGGACTGTCCCCTGTAGTTAGAGAATGGAAGTCGCTTTGGATAAAAGCGTCTGATAAATGCCGTAAATGTAAATGTATTTCTCCACCTTTCACCCAATGATCGCTGATATAAGCAGCTCAGAGGATGCATGGATGTTTTCTTATTTTTCTACCCAAAAAGGTTTCAAAAACCAAGAATTTTTTTTATTTTATTTTAGATTTTTTTGTAACGCAAATGTTCCAAACTCCGCTACAACATGAAACTGGTGAGGAGCTAAAAGATGAATACTGCTAAAGAGAAAATACAGTCTGTCAGAGAAACATACATCCTCCCACTTGGGTATCCTACTGTTTGCATCCTGTCACACATTCATTTCTCTTTCCTGTCACTTCAGTATAAAAATTGCTTCTGACATCATTATCTTTCTGTGCTAGCTGCCATGCAGACAAGGTCAGACTCTTGGGAAAACAGCATAAATTTGTGACTGCATCGTCTGCCTGATGGTCAATGCCAACCTGTCCCCAACGTACCGAAACCAATCCACAGTCTACATGCGGCTTAGAAAACAGACCGGGACCACATTATCTCCAGGGTCATGGGCCACATGTGAGAAGGGAAATCAAATTGAGGAGCCCTTTTTTGCCTGTTGGTGGTCTCTTCATGGTGAAGACCTCCTGCGGTGTCAAGCTTAGCTCTGATTGCAGTCTTTCACTGTCATTTACTGCTTTATAGATTACAGACATGCTGCACAGTGAGTCATACGACCATAGAAATCATTTGTGAAAACCTACCGAAGGTAATACATTATCAGTATGAGTATGAAAATGCGAATAGCTGGGGAAGAAAAGAGTTGGGGGATTTGTCTTTTGCAACTATTAACCAAAACATCTTGTAATCCATACATTGTCATCACTGCGATGTGCCTTTTGATATTCAATCTCATAAATTGTTCCTAGATTCCTCTCAGGCAGAATCCAGATGATTAGAAGAAAAACACAGGCATATTAGAAGAAAAGCATCTTTTTATGTTCTAAATAGCCATGGTTAGGTGGCTCTTTGAGCCTTTTGATCTCTCATCATCCTCCTCAGCCCACTCTCTTTATCCCATAATTGATTCGCTTAAGGACCGAGATGCTTTATTCATCAATGCAAATAAATAATATTTTGATCCCATTGAGCCCATGGACCCAGTGATAATGCACCCCTTATTCAGTCAAGGCATCTCTCGTCCTCCTCTAAAACACCCACTCATCTGTTTGAGGACAGTCAATCAAATGACCCCCTAGTCAATGCATAAACAGGGTGCAGTAAGCTTTCAGATCTGGTTAATATCTTTCTTTGAGCATAACAAATGCACGACTATGCTCCCTGAAAGTGATATTTACAAACAGTAGTCTGATAAACTTGTCTGTGGGCTTAAGTATGGCAGACAATGAGCAAAAACCCTCATCACTTTATTGCAGAAATGCAAAATAATATCTAAAAATCTAAAATTCCCAAAGATTTGTTGCATCTTGGTTTGTAGTTTGTTAGCACCGTGTGTGTATGGTAAGGCAGAAGCTTCAGCAATTCCATTTTTGCCATTCTGTATAACATGTTCATGGTAAGTAACTACGGTGGAAACAGCTGCTACAGGAAGCGTTTCGTTTGTGTTATTGCCAATGAAGCTTTCACTGGTTACTAAATATATTCAGAGATCCTTGGAGATCCATACTCTAGACATTAGATCTAGATCTTGGGCCCCCAAGTGCCATAAATCCTGCCTTAAGCTGCATCAAATGCCACTGAGAGCCTATCAGCCTCCCTTTGGACTGATATTCTCACAAAGATCCTCTGAAGATTTCAGCAAAGCCAATGTCATCTATATCCCTCCTCAGTATCCCACCGACAGACCTTCTCACAGATATCACACTTCCAAATAATCAATTAAATCCTCAAACTGTGGCAGTGACCCAGTCTGTGGAGAAGACTTTATTGGACTCTTAGCCTTGCTTGCTTGAGAGTGTTTCTTCTTTGGTTAGAGGGAGCACCTCAGAATTCTGAAATCTCAGTGGCCCTTGTTTATTCTCCCTGCAATTTTCTTCAAAGTTACCTCTCTTTATAGCCAGCATTTCTGTGGTTTATAGATCAATATTATAAATTGCACCTTTGACTGTTGCTCCTCACTGTCTACAGGATGCTGAGAACCCATTGCATTAAGTTTTGTTGCACTTTAACCTTCCAGAGGCTAACACATAATTTTGTTGTCGTTAATATAGAATCCCATATATGGAAAACCCTCTAGAGATACTATAATATCTTATTCTTTGCCAAATGGACAGGTAGAAAAAATCAATCCGAAGCTTGGATGTTTTTTATATAGCCTTTGTAAGGGCCACCAGTAGGGCACACTTCATTTTCCGTTACGATATCAGCCTCCGTTTTTTGACATGGAACTCATGCCAGACTATTTTTACCATGGTGGGTGACTGGTTGCATCACACTGAGTGCATCTGGGAGGCAGCTCATGTCCAGCTTCAGAGAGCTGTACGGACAGCATCTGACTTTTCAATAAAGACAAAAAAAACCCTCCTGCCCTGTCTTATCTCAGCCCATGGTTGATGGGGTCCTCAAGGTCCTCTGGAGGATGAAATGGGCATCTTACAAATCATCTTATCCTGGTATTTCACATGCCTCACTTGTATTACACTATGATCTTCTTTGGCAGACTCCTGGCTGATGGAGTACACAGTGATGCCCTTCTTTCTCCCCTGGATGGCAGTGTTTTCTCTGCATCTCCTCTTTTTACTCTGTTGAATTCCTAGTGCTTTAGGAGCTGCATTCAGGACCCAAAGGACTTTGAGCTGGAGGAGTGATTTCCAATGGCATCACCCTGGTCATCTCAAATGTGTGATGGGGAAGTGGGGGTTCTGTCACACCCTTTTCTACCTCATTAGTCTAATAGCCCTCATCTCCCCTCTTTAATTGCCCCTCTTTATTATTACCTACATTTGCTAAAGGTTCATTAGGACTTGTGTGTGTATATAACCTATTGTTTACTCACATGTGTATTTAACCATGTGCACACCAGGCCTCATTTTCATGCAGTTTCACTGTTGAGAACAGCTTGACCACTTTTCCCAAATATACCGCCGTCAAGTTTTAGCTGGAATGAACATCATACTTCTCTCACCTAACCAGTCCTCACACTGTCTAAAAACATTACAGTCTGTGTTCCTGTCCATTACTATGAAACAATGGAGCCATCATGTGGTAGAATATTGTGCTGACTTCAAATCGCTGCTCCTCTGCTGTTTTCCCTGTATGGCACCATGACATCCTTGGCTATCCACAGCATGAACAATTGAACCAACTGAAATTTATTAGAAACGTTCATCTTCATTTTTATTAAAAACATCTTAATGTTTCCCCAAGCAGCGATATGGGCTTGTCAGGCATGTAGCCAGTAAATCATAACGGTGGTGTATGGCTGTGAATTTAATTGGCTTGTGTCGATGAATTTAAATTGAGTTTATCTCCAATAAAGATGGCCAACAAAATGTTTACTCCTTTACTAATTCCACAACAGTCAACAGGAAGTATGTATCACACCTGTTGCTTTTCACACCTATTTTCTAAACAAACTGAAGCCATCTCCGCATCACAGAAATATTACTGTAGTTGCTATTTTTTTTACAGCCACTGACAGAGTGTGAATTACCCCTCCACAACTGGGGGGTACTGCCTTCTTTACACTGTGAAGAACCCCCCCCCCCCCAAAAAAAAATTGCTATTTTGTCTCTTTTGGGGGGGTCTGGGTCTTGATCCGGGGGTACAGTACCCCCCGTACCCACTGTAATTCAAACCATGGCCGCTGTCTGGTTCTCAAGAGCAACACGTTTTGGCCTCTTTTCATCTGTGTCTTCTTTTATCTCCTTCACGTTGATGAATGTCTAAAGGAACCTGAACTCAATGAAGCATACACAGGAACATGCTTCAGTAAATTTCAGAATGTCAAAGAAATTTCAGTTTTGTTACAGGATATTTTTGATGTCTTTTTGGAGAACGTTTGATTGAAAGGTAGATTTTCAGAGTGAGACTGAGAAGATAATCAATCCCTTTTTCCCACCATTTTTCCCCATCTTTACCAAAGGTGCCAATAGTTATGGAGCTTAATGTAATACTAACTTCAGATCAAACTCAAACATGCATTGTTTAAAAAATAGGCCTCATAGCATGTTATTCTAATTCATCCACTCTCACTCTCAAAATGGTTTATTTTAAACCGCAATGGTCCTTGCAATGCGAGGCATTCCAGAAAAGCTGTGAACACAGAAAAAGACAACAGTATAAAGAACATAAAGCAATCTATTTAGAAAACTGAGATCTCTAAAACTACTTCAGTCGGGGAAAAACAGTTGTTTTCATTAGTGGAGGGAAAATGGAACTGGTATGATCCATGATGCAACACTTGCTAACAAAGACGAGGAAAATTAGTTCTGAACACTGCAACCTATTAATATTTACACCCAGTATGTAATTAATGAGAAATTTGATCATTTAATTTTCTCTGCATAATGTCTTTAAAAATGCTAAATCACACTTTGAAAATTAAATGGTTTTGCTCTGAAGCACTAACAAATGAACGCTCTCTCATCACCCCGGGAGTTCAAGTAAAAATTCAGGGAGCATTAGGCAGAAACAATTGATCAAAACAGGATAATTAATGTATGCGGTTTACATATATTTTTCCACATCAATTATTGATGACCTTTAATTTATTTGTTTGATTTTCTCAAACGAAACAGAGACTATCAAACATTACAGGCATACCTCATTAGCAACACACAGCCGAGAGCACCCCATGCATTTTTAAAGGGCACAATTCACAATAACCACTGCCTTCAAATGCATTTTATTGCCTAGCTTGGATAGTGCCGCAGAATGTAATGACTGGAATGGCTGTTTCTGTATCATTGGTTTATAATAAGAAATGCTGATCGAGAGGCCCTTTTGACCTCTCAGTGGAGACAGCATTTTCTGTGATGTACTGAACACCACATATAGAGTGAGGTTGTATACATCACCAATGTAGTGATGCGTTAAGGCCTTTGCTCTTCTAGTAAAGCCCTAGCAAGACAGAGAATGTCATATAACAGTCACTGGATGTGGAAAACCATTCAGTACATGGCACTGAAACTATACTGAACAATAAACTAACAGTGGATATGTAATGAAGCTAAGTTTCATCAGTGCACCAAAGTCTAAGCCACTGGTCCAATTCAGTACTTCCTTCCATGACCATAGAAAAGCAGAAAAAACGACAACCTCTTAAATCAGGTCTAATACTGACTCCTAGTGTACAAAAATAAAACACATGTTGAGGGCTCCTATTTTTCTTGTGCTATATTTTTTTCCATTTGAGGTCCAATTATGATATTTGCATGGGTTTATGTACCAAACACAACCATAATTCCTTTTTACATAACCAACTATTTTCCAGCAATTCTTTCTTGCTGGGAATTAATCAGGCTGTTTTTGTTGCTGTGCCTTTAAGGTGAATGTATTGGAGCATTCCATTTGAACTAAAAGTCAGAATTTGACTTTGTAGGAAATTCTAACTGGAAATCTCCCTGAAGTTGGTTTTCTGCCTCAAAATCCAAGAAAGTTACTCAACAGTAGTAAAAGCTGTAGTATAGTATACTGTTTGTGATCACTTCTGTCATGAAATCAGTCATACACTCAGTACTGTCTTACTTCTATCAGTGAACCTAAAATTCCATCTAATACATTGTTATCAACTGGTATTATTAAACTGTCTAATCTAGTTAGATCTGGTTAGATTGGTTTTCCAACTTGTCACACAGTCATGCCCAGCATTAACTTCCCCCCGCTGAGTTAAATGGAACTGAGACCTAGGTTCTGAATGGTTGTGCTGTATTGTGCCACATTCAGAAAACAATCAAAATCAAAAAACAATCAGACTGAAAAATGTAAATATAAAATCTCTTTGTCCAGTCTTTTTCTCCCAGACTTGATTCAGTTCAGTATAACATGAATATGGGATTTTGACCATTTTCTCCCACTTCTTAAATTCAGCCCCTGAGAAAAGGCCTTCCTCTGATCTCAGATGGCTCCCAGTTCAAGATCTGAAAATCTTTTCTCTCACTGCACCAATCTTTTTTTTTTGCCTTAATAATCAGATCTACTTGATTGGCTTACCGTTAGCAAATAGTAGTCTATTCAAGTATACTTGATGTCACTATACTTGATGTTTACTTTTATATAACGTATTTTATATACTTGTAGTAGCATGAACAAGGCCAATGAGAGGAAGTGTGCCAAAACCAGGAGCTGGTGGATGAGTGCATGAGGCAAGGCTGGAGAACGTACTCTGGACCCCTGGAGGTGGGCTGCCGAGGATTTGCTGGGCAGTGACTCTGAAGGCTATCAGATCCGCAACTGAAGTCACAGAAAAACCACAAGGTGGCTGTGGATAAAGAGGGCTGAGCCGTGGGGGTCTGGGGTCTGATCAACCCCGGTCGGGTAGCCTGGGTGAGGGTGTCTGATGCTCGAAAGACCCAAAACACCCTGTGACCCCAGGTTACATCACTGATGATGTGTCCCAGCACATCCGCAAGACGTGTCTTTTAACTAGTGAATACACTTGACTTATACTGATGCGTATAAAGAAAGCATATAAAGTATACTTTTGTAAACTTAAAATTGTCTTTTAAAGTATGTTTAAAGAAAACTTTTCTAAACTTAAAATTGTCTTTTAAAGTATGTTTAAAGAAAACTTTTCTAAACTTAAAAATGTTCCAATTTAGTCCGAAGAAGTATTAATTAGTATACTTTCTAGTACACTACAAGTACATGGTCCGTATACTTGCTATACTTATACTCAAGCATACTTAACAAAATGAACTTCAAGAATACTACTGCTAAGGGTATAAATGAGCCTGTACAATATCCACAATTTGCCTTAGTGATCAAATTCAAGTCTCAACAGTTAGACAGTTTTGAGATTTATAAGCTTATTAAAGAGAAGAAAACTGAGAAGCCGATGAGAATCAGAATCAGAAAACTTTATTGATCCCAGGGGAAATTGCTTAAAACAGCAAAAAGAACAGCAAAATAACTTCTGCCCTAAGCTGCTGTTTATTTCTCCTTGGGGGTGGTTTAGGAGAAATAAGTCAGAATTCAATTATCTCCTAATAAGAAAATGATTTATTTTTGATGAGACAAATAAAAGACTGTTGTTAGCAGCAAAATCTTCCACTGGGTGTAACTTCAGCATGAATGGGTGGGCTTAAGTCCTGTAGGCTAAACTACTGGGGGCCAGACAGATATATGGGAATACGTTGGTATTGTGAAAATGGTGAAGTCCAAAACAGCTGGTTTTGCTGCTTAATTTATATCTTCCTACACAGAGGAAGATTTAAGCCCTTTAAGTGAACTGCATGTGAATGTGTGTGTGTGTGTGTGTGTGTGTGTGTGTGTGTGTGTGTGTGTGTGTGTGTGTGTGTGTGTGTGTGT
>JBBPDC010000141.1:17460410-17498642 GCA_037974485.1 Hemigrammopetersius urotaenia | reverse complement strand
TGTAAAGGGGCGTGGTCATGTCTCCATTCACACAAGTCACATGACATTGATACAATTTATGGGAGACAACCTCTTTTAAATTTTTTTACTTTCATTAGCTGCCCAAAGCCAGAACAGCACTCTTGGAGCTTCCAAAAAAAAAAACAAAAAAAAAACCCAGCAACAATTGTTACCTTTGGGATTAAATGGGTTAATATGTAAAGTAAAGCTATGTCTTGATACCATGAAAACAGTGTCTATACTATCTGTCTGACTTTTCTTTAACACTCAACTGGCCTGTTTACTTGTACACTATTCATAACCCGTGTGGGAACAGGTTTGAATAAGTTTAGTTTGGTTTGGAATTATGAGGTTGGTTAAATATGGTCTGTTTGAATGAGCAGCAGGGGAGGTACATTGCAGCTTGAGGCAATACAAACACATTAAACACACTTGGAAAAACACAATGGTATAATTTATACCTTTATTAGTATGAATATATGTAACAATCAACAAGAAAACCGTAACCCAAGTTTCAGCTTTTCAACAGCCTTAGAAGCACTACTGTTTTACTCTAATATAATTAAAAATAGTTTTTATTTCTATGACCAGGCATGATATACTGGCAGCTGCTTTACAGTGGCTCTTTAACAATTGGCCATTAGCAGGCTTAAAAACATGTTAAAATATTAGTTTAGAACAGAGTTGTGTCTAAACCTGTAGATGAACAGTGCTGGCTGTAACTTATTTTCTGCCTTCCTGCCTTATGGTTACTGTAGTTCCGCCCTTGTCTTTTTTTTATGGTAGGATATTGCTAACGAATACATTACCCTCTCTTCCTTTTCCTATGTTACCTGTGGCACCTGTGGATCTGCGTAATGGAACTGTTTCATCGAATGTTTCCCTTGGATCACCACTTTAATACACTTGGCTCAAAATATGAACTTATGGAACTTGTGGCTATATTTCACTTTATTTCTGCGCATGGACACGAAAATGAATTCCTCTCCCAAATTCCCTACACCGCACGAAAACCCGTCACTGTAGCGCAATGAGCGTTTCCCTCAAGGTGGCCCTGGAGGTCCGAGGGGCATGGGTCCTGGCAATTCAGGATTTGGCAGGGTCCGTGAGGAATTCGATGGACCTGCCAAGAAGCCACGCTTCTGATCTGGCACTTTTATATGATGGAGCTCGTGTTTGGATGCCCAGAGCTTCTGGGGTCTTAATTGTATTTAAGTTTAAAATATTTCTTTGCAGTTTTAGCTTGAAGACCTATCCTTTTTGTGGCAAGATTCTTTTTTTTTTTTGTAATCTGTGTGTTTAAATTAGATTAAAGTAGTGAACTGCTCAGCAGGAGTAACCTCTTGCTTAGCATGTCCCATGTAATCTTTCTTACTTATCATGCAATGTTACTTGTTATGCTGGTTATTCTTGTAAGTTGTTCTGATCTTTATATGGCCATGTTCTGTGCCATTCAACATTTTGAATTAATGTAAATTTACAATAAAGCGTACCGTTGGTTCTTCAAACCCCACGTAAGCGTTGTCAAAACAATGTTTGACTCACATCCGCAAAAAGATCTGAGAGAAAACTTGCTTTTGATGCTTAAAGATGGAAGGGCGTTACATTGAATTAGGTCTCTAGTATGATCCAATCTAAAATTATGGCACACTGCCTTTTATTGAAAGGTTGAAGATACCATTTTTAGAATGTAGTTGTATTAAACATTTAGTGTTCTTGAACTCAATAGGAATACACTGCGTGACATTGAATTTGCTGTAAGAATTTAGGGCTGTCTCATGTGATTAAATAAAATAATCTGTTACATTAGTATTTAAATGTATATATTTATACACTTTGGAAGATTCGTCTTTTCCCCACACTCGAACAAATTAATTAACTGTGGTAAAATGACAAAGAGGGGAAAATTAAATTAGAGCTTATTCATTTTAGCCATCCATCGCCTTGTCACTAAAACACCGCACTACTTTTCACATGGCAGTTGAAGCTTAACAAACGGAGATGCCTGGCATGTGAGCATATAAGTTATGATGCAATAAAATGCTCAATGCGGCATGTACAATAAAATGTATAGTTTACTGTTGGTTTTAGGTGAGGGTGCTTAGACCCCTAAGCTTGCCTGTTGGGTTAGTTTTGGCAGTGGACGAGGAGTGTGTCGGTGGGAGGGGGGCTCTCAATTTCTACCATCACATAACAGAACCCCTGTGATAAAATAACGTTACCCACTCATTGAATTGTGAAAGTTGTATCTGAATGAGGCTACAGTTGTGGCTTTCATAGCCTCAAATATCAAGTGAGTACATTACTGTCCACTACTGAATACAGGTGGAATTTCAGTAGTGAAAAATAACGGCAGTTATGGTTAATTATCAAGCATAAGTTGTTAACTTTTGAGAATGACTGTTTGAATACTCATTCTGAATGATTCCTGATTATGTACAAACTCAGTGAATGCTGTTCAGGTTAGCCTTAGTGGAAAAATGAAAGTCCTGCCAAGAGACATAATTAAATCCATATGATGGAGGACCATGATTAGTTTGTTTTAATTCCTTTTTTCATGAACTATGGTAAAAATGACTAGCAATTAGGGGTGTAAAAATGCATTAAATTTTCATGCTATATCGGTGCAAAAAAGGTAAATACATTGTAGATATGTAGAATAATAATTGTGGTATTTGATGTATGCGCATTGGTTTTTGCTGAAACAATGCACATACATAAATTGTTTCTTAATTTGGGTTTCTTTTTTTGGGGAGGGGGGGGGTTTCTTAATTTGTTGAATATATTGTTAATCGTGAGCACAGAATCACTTATCAAACTGAATCTTGCCTATTGTTATACCCCTAGTAGTACTAGTTTAAACAATAGAAATCAAATCTTAATATTTGGTTTTGTTATGTGGTAAGAAGAGTAGATACTTAGGATGCAATTAAGCTCGCAGGGTAAACTGCACCCCGTGTTGCAGTAGGTAAGTTTCCCCAAAAAAAATAAAACTTTCAAAAGGACACAGGAATGTCGCAATGTTTGTTTTTTTTTTAATATTCTATTCTTTCAGTTTGACCAAACCTAGATGGGTGTGAGAACACCCAATCACTTTGTAAATGTAAACGTATTGTAGTTAAACTCAAACAAATTTGTTCTATAAATGCATTATGGTAACCGTTGCTAAATCGGTGCCATTGATCTTCACTCCACAGCAGCATTCAGTTTCTCTGCTGCTCAGACCTGCTTGAATCAAAGCCAACTAGAACTGCGTAGCTGTCAGTCATGTTACCACTGGCTCATCCACTGGTACTTTGTTTTTGTAGGTCAAACCTAACAGAATTTGGTGTTTTTGCTGGCCTGTTCAAACTGTAGTGTTTGCATTTGTCCAGCATTCTTATGTGTAGTTCGAGTTTAAAATCTTAATGAAGAAATATCACTGTTGTGTTGGTCCTTTGTATTTTTCTCCCTCAACAGGTAACTGTTTCCAAGTACTTCAGCATCAACATTTTGGGGATTTACCCATGTGCCCTTGATCTGCCTCTTTTTTTTTAGTACAACCAGTAAAAGAGAAATGGAGCTTCACTTGCGACAGTTTTGAGAGGTTAATTTAGAAATTTAAAAAATTTCCCCATTTCGTTCTCTGAACCAAGAAAATTAAGTGTAGCTTTTTTTCTCACCATTAATCAATGTGGTAAGTAATGCATACATTACAAAATTATATATTTACATGCTTTTACTAATCTACACATTTCCAATCACACTCCTGGAAGACCCCATGCCCTGCACCTTTTTGATGTATTCTGTACTCATGGCCACTTTTTGTTTCATTCGCTTAGTTGGATTGGGTGTGTTAAAACTGAGAAAACACTGAAATGTCCAGGGCAGGGGCAGTCTAGAGTAAATAATCTGACAAGTTATCTGTAAATTCAATGTTAAATAAAAGGATTTTTGGCTTTAAGCAAATCTACGAAAAAAATTGTAGACATTCAGTGAGAGTAGTACCAGCAAGTTTACTTACAGAGAGAAAAGTTTACATATTTTCTGTCTGTACTCTTTGAAGATTGATTGTTTTTGTGTGCCCATTACATAGAACAATCTCTAAATTAAAAAAAAAACTTTCATATAAGTAGTGCCTCGCCATGATTTTATAAATATTTTAACCTTTATGTAAAGTAGATTTTTTTTAAATACAGGTGTTAATTGTGTTCTCTGCAGTTCTCCTGTACATTGCCTTTGTTTAAAATTTGTTTTAATGTTTTTTATTTTGTAAGTATTTTGGAGCAGTTTCCTATTGGCAATGTACACAGAAAACAAGTTGGTTTGCCAACAGCGGTTCTTTTTGAACTCTAGTGCTGGGTGGTATCAATGAAAAATTCAGTACCACATTTCCCAGTCATCACAACTGAGGTTGTCGCAGACACTTCACGAAGGCAAAACATTTTGGTTAAATGAAGAATTGGCTTAATGTTTGTCCACATATGGGAGTTTATAGCATCGAAGTGGCTTTTAGCTTAAGGCAGGCAGAGAGACAGACTTTTAATTGACATTTAATTTACTTTGTATGTTTAAAAAAAAAAAACAATTCATTTCATCTAGAAGGAAATAACTTTGGTAGATGAAACAAATCTCATGCAATATTGATTTGGTAAGTTATTTGTTTGATACAAATCTGTGCTTATTCTCCTTCATTTCCAGAATGAATTGGTTTAACCCGTTAGCTACACTGTGTGCTCCTCTTCATTCTTGGCTTCTCAGCTATACTGGCCAAACTAGAGTCAAACAGTTATATTTTTTTCTTTAAATTTCCTTCAGTATCTTGTTGCTTAATCTCTTGATTCAGTCTTTTGAGTAAATGGGAGTTTAACTGGCTTTAGATGAAGCGTGGAAACCTTTTAACCTACATATTAAAGATGTTTGTTTTTTTTATATAAATGGTAACCTAGATATGAATCATTTTGAACATGGCTGTTGCAGGTGGGTTTTTATGTCCCTGTTTAAAGAGAAATTGAGATTTAACATTGTATTTAACATTCATTACAGCGCATATTATGGATTCAATGATTGTTTTGGATTTTTCTGTTTTTTTCAGTCCAAAACTATTTGGATTCCTGTCCCTTGGTGGTGTATTCATGCTAAAACAGTATTTAATGAGCGAACTGCTACCAGTAGCAACATTTTCATTTTATTCCAGGATTTGAAGTCAATCCTATCTACGTCCGTGAACCAGTCAGCTGCCTTTAACATGAATTTTAACTGACTTGCTAAATTCTTTAAGCTACATTACTTTAGTATGTAGTTGTTTTCTGCACATATATCCACTTCCAGTATCACATTCGTTTGTCGTTCAAATCAAACCCACTGTTATTTTAAAGAAATAAGAGACAACATAGATTTGGTTGTGTGATTGCTATTCAGGAAATACTGAAATACCAAGTCTCTTTTGGCTCACAAAATTACACAAGTTTACTCAGTGCTGTAAATGTTAATCAAGACTTCCTGTCAGGAAGCACCCAGCAAATTCCACACGTTGTAGTTGTCTGTCAGGCCCTGATTTAATACAAGTGCTTTTTGTCATGGGTCTATTGTGCCTTAAATATATCACTGAAATGAGCATACCTTACAAACCAAGTTATTTGGCATGATAAACACTGTATTGCCCAGCACTAATGACCACCAGTCTCAGATTTATTGCAATTGTGGGAAAAGTAATTGATTTTTGTTAACTGATTTCAAAGTTGAATACAGCTCATGAACTGGCAAGACTTGAACATTTCGACATGAGGGTGAAAGTCCTGGCAACGGCGAAGAAACCTCCAGAGACAAATAAAGAAAGGTAACCCCAGCTATGCTCGCTGCCTCTATGGCATGGACTCGTCTACCTTTCAGCCTGGTGCTGTCAAATAAACATTGTGGAAAGTGAGTGGATGGATGGTGGAACCATATTTTACAGAGATAATTACAAGCAACTTCTAGAAGAAGACTTCTCCCATGAATGGGCTGATATGGGGGATTGGAGCTGCTGTTTTAAAGTTTCCTTCATGTGACTTACAGTAGCCATAGGAGTGCAGACCAAAGACTCCTATTGGTGTGGTTGCTGCATTACTGCCTGGACGGGGAGTCTTCGGTTTTTGGGGGAGTAGTGTTGCCTGCTATGCTGTCATTAGACCGCGATAATACTTGGGACTCAAGCATTGCCGTCTTTTGTGCCTAAGAATGTTATGTAACTCCTCCCAGATCCAACCTGTCAACTGACCTTTTTCGAATAAACCGTTTACACTTTACAGGGCGATGCAGCAGTGCAAGGATTTTCTCTGCTCATTGATTAATTACTTTCATTTTTTTTAAAAAGCTGTCAAAGTTTAATTATATATAATTATATAGCAAAAATTAAGCTTAGTTTTTGCTATAATGGTTTCTTCTTACAATAAAACCTCAAGTCTTGTTTAAAGTGTATTTGGTTAATTTTGGCGCGGTTTACTGTTTGTGAATCTCAAAGAAAAAGCTGCGTTACACACTATTCTACTGCAGCTAGTGGAAGAGTGACCCAAACTATTGTATAAAACGCCGATACCCATTTAAAACTCCCATAACCACTGTCAAATCCGTTATTCACAGCCTTGATTTTATGAAATGCTGACTTGTTTCAGTTAAAAACCCTTCAGTGTTAATCACAGTTCTTCTGCTTAGCTTTGTAATTTAGTGTATGCTTTGGTTGCCATGCTTCTATTTAAAAACTAGGTTAATTTTAGCTGTGGATATAGTATGCTTGTATTTTGAAAAGTAGTTCAGATACATATGTTTCAACTAGCAAGTATTTCAGTCATGGTTCTTTCTCTCAGTTCTCTAACTCTGTCCATAATGCAGTAGAAAAAGAAGACAAATGTCAAACAAACCTTTAGATTTTATTTGCCATAATTAAGACTAAATGACCCACACTACTAAACTTGTGCTGTTACAGTTGCTCAAAAAACATGCTTGATTTAATAATTACCATTTTTGAGTAAAAAGTAAAATTTGAGATGGGAGACTAAATATGGATCTTTTATTCATGGAGCTTTTTCTGGATCTTAAAAACTGGCTGGTAGCTTACAAGCTCCTCCAGGTATATTCACATTTTGGCGAAAGAGAAATATGCTGCCAAAATGATGCAATGGTTCCGTGGGGGAGACAAGTTTGGCATGAACTATGGAGTTTTAAGTTGGGCTGCTCAAATAGTAGAAATACTAATTCCTGACTTGAATGTCCTATTACAACGGCAAATCTCATTTTATATAGTATACTGCATTTTTTTCTATAGATTTTTTCTTTTTTTTTTACCAGCCATGAAAGAAATTCCTTAAAGTCAATGTCAACTAGACCCTCTCAAACATGAATACATAACCACACATTTTACAAATTGAAGGCAAAAGTAATTATATTTGGACAAGTAAGGAAAAACAAGAATTTTGATGAGCTTAAAAATGTTTCAAGGCAAATGAAAACCAGCAAGAAACATTTACTGAGATGTGTTAAAAGCACTTTGAAAACAGACTCTATATAATTCTGTACCTTTAGAGCAGTGGCCCCGGGCCGTGGACCGGTACCGGGCCCGTGGGTCATGTGGTACTGGTCCACGGGCTGCACAGAAAAAAAAACTTTACGTGTTATTTACTATCAGAGTCTAAACGATGTTTTATTTTGGAAAATGAGCATTAGTGTGCTGAGTGGATGTTACCCGTGTTATGTTGTTGGCTCGTTATGACAATGCTGTTAATAAAGCTGCGAGGACACACTGGATTTATGTTTATTATATTTTAAAGATACCTCATTATATTTTAAAAATATCCCAATTTTTATGCGTATCATTTATTTGAATAAATACGTATATGTATATTTATCTGCCACTCCTTATAGGCCGGGCCGTGAAAATAGTTTGATATTAAACCGGTCCGTGACGAAATAAAGGTTGGGGACCACTGCTTTAGAGTACAGCAGTGAATAGTATGGGCTTGCGCTGCTGTCTGTTGGGAGTAATGAGAATCAACAGCTTTAAATAGAATTGGCTATGCAGCCATTTAGGCCACTTCAGGCTTTTTTTTTTATTATTATTTCTGTGGAAGATAATCTAAAGTTTCATGATGACAGACCTATCACAAGCTACAGGAACTAGCCAATTTTCACAATTTAAAATTGTTAATGCTGCTGGATGTTTTTAGCTCACTTGCACTAGATTACGATTTGTAGTAGGTAAATATTTTGAACCGAATCTGTTTCACTACAACTCCTATTTATACTAGTAATTTAGTACTAGGATCGAAATTGGTCTTGCAGATTAAGTACATGTTCATAAACATTCCTGAATTGTTCTATTATTTGGAATATTGTAATTTACATCCAGTTTATTTAAAGCCAGATTGCCATGTCACCAATTTTGGTGATCACAGACATTAACATGCAAGCCATACACTTTGACTTATCTTGCTTCCTGAAGACATTTCCCAAGATCACTTACAAATTCTCTTCAGAAAAATGGAAAAGAAGATTTGGCTGTTCAACTCAAAATAACTTCATTTTGATCAGAGATTGTGTAATGCAGTTTAAGAAGTTAACGTATCAAGTTTTGGTTTAATATATTTTAGCTTTTGCACAGCTAGATTTGTCGTAAAACAGGCATTTTTTAAAAATATATTTATTCTTAACCACAAATTTATCTTTCCAACATAATGGATAATGCTTTACTGTATAAATCAAAATTTTATCAAATTTTATTAAATATATTTTTAATGAATATGATTAGGCTTATTTTGTAGTTTTGTGCATCACAGCATTACACGGTCACTACACCTTAAGCGGTGTTGATGGTGGACAGATGAGTAAATCATTCACCAGTATGAAGACAGTCAAGACTTCGTCGATAAGCGCACTTTCCGTGTGAGGTCCAATGGAACTGTCATTACCAGACTTGATGCTTCTCTGTGAGGAGAGCTTGTCTCTGTGTCTGTAATGTGTATGGCGTGGATGGTGGTGCTGTAGCTAAGCAGTAGCTGCCAGTGTCCAGCTTGCCCTGCTCACCAGTTGACACTCCAGCAGTTGGTTACAGTGAGGATGAGTAGTTCTGCAGATCAGTGGACAGTTGAGCCTGGACTTGTTTACATCAAGAGGTTTGCTTGCATACCATCAGAGAAGGTAAGTGCACATGTCTTTTGTTCAATGAAGAAAAAAATGACTTGATTCACCTTCCTGAATCATATGCTGTTATTGGGGTTCTGGCATCACACTTCTGAAAATGGATTCACAGTGCAGTTTTGTCTTGGACTCGATATGAATAACCCGTATGTAGTGTATGCTGAATATGTGGTATTTCATGTTTCTGTGTGCAACAGTCTGTATGCAGTTCATACATGTTGAATTTTTTCTTGGACAGCGGAACACTGGTGTAATTATTTGTGAAATTAAGCAATTGCTGAACTTTTCATGATAAAATTAAAAAAACATGCGACGGGGATGGGATGGCATCTGTAAAGTACTGCAGGGTTTCCTGCAAAGGATACATTATTGAGGTGTGAGAGGGTGGGGTGGTGTTCAAACTATTCTTCACTTGAGGCCTTGGATCAAATGAATTTTAGGTTAAAATCTGTATCACCTTTTTTGGACCTTTTCTAATCTGCTTCATGAATCTACTACAGTATGTGAATTGAGTTTATAGCATGCACTGAAATGCGTTTATAACATACCTTGAGCTTGTAACATACACTTCTGAATCATGAAGATTTCAATGCTTTTTTTTTGCCCTGTAATACCTCAGTATCAGTACCTGTCTTTGAAAGAGTTTCTGTTGCTAAAATGCCCTCACCAGTGATGCATTCAGACAATCTTTGGACCACCTTTATGTCCACACTGCCATCAGTATGTGGAATTGGAGCTTTGTGCTTCATGTTTTCGGAGACAACAAAAGCTGTGCTGCCTCTTATGTTGGATGCACTGCAGTGGTTTCAGAGTGAGCATGTGCACCCATTCACAATGGAAACTGTATGGCTAAGGCTTTTTTTTTCCACAAGTAGTAATGTAAGGCCAGCTCAAAATGTTTTGGCTGTGTGATTGTGGTCTTTACATATTTAATTTTTACCAAAGTACTCTTAATGTCTCTTAATGTACCTCTGGAACATAATTCTCAGTCCAGCCTGAAGTCTTGTTTTTCTTGTATGATTTTAGGCATTTTTCATAAGAGATTGGGCTAGAATACTTGTATTTGCTCCTCACTCCACATTCGTCTGTTCAGCTTCTCAATTAAGCTATTTAAACATGCTAAGTTTACCTATGGCCAAATGAGGGTTACATTTATAGCATTGAAAATATGTATATGGACTTACTGCTGATAATTTCAGAATCTCTGGTAATTTTAGAATGCACACATGACTATTATTCTTTTGTTTGGATGGAGTTCCCACTGTCTGAAAAGGCACAATCCACCATTAGTAGTGTGCAGATGAGTACTGCATTATTGGTACAACTGTGTTAATAAATAACAATTAAAAAAATACTTATGGACAAATCTGGACCTGCATGTCTACTCGTGTTTCTTGCTAAATGTAAATAGCCAGGTCACTGAGCTGTGTCACCATATACATCACAAGATGCACTCAGGCTGCTGAGGACACGAACACTTGATAATTCTTTTGTATTTTTTCATGGCAACTCTTTCATAACTCTGACCTAAGCTTTGAACCCAACAGATTTTTGCAGCTCCTGTTTTAGCTAGCCTATTAGCGCCTGAAGAGTTCAGTTCCTACACAGTTTGGCTTCTCTCCTGGTTTTCACAATTCATTTATCTGCTGTTGTCTCAGTTATGTTTGAACTGCTCTCTTGTGTTCAAGCTCTTAGGAATCCTTGGCATAAAATGTATTTTTTTTTTCACTATACATTTAATGGTTTATCTAAACTCACCTGCAGAAAACCAGGTGTTGGCTGTATGTGCCCCAATATAGGGGCACTGTTTTGTAGAATGAGTTCTGGATCAGCACTGTGGCTGTCCAGGAGTGTCTGTCTACCTGCACTGTGATCCATTTTTCTTTGTCTCTGACAGTGGACATGTGGCACTCAACATGCCTTCATTTCACCCATAAGGAGTGTGATGCCAGAACTACCTTCTTTGCCTGATAGCTGCCTGTGAAGCAGCACATACATTCATACCCTCGGCACTGTGAAAGAGGTGATATGGTCTGCACAGAGATAACTATTGCGGATTTTAATGGACTGCATCAAAGCTTCTCAGACTTTTCATACTCAGGACATAAGTGGAATTAAACATCTGTGTTTACTCACCCAACACACAATAGACCTTAAAAGTGTGACTCGTCTTCATTTGTAGCAATATGTGACTATTTACACTACACATCACTTTAATACATCTCTTAAAGGCACCGTTTGCACTTGGCATTAAAATATGTATCTTGTTTGTATACATGTTAAAAAGTAACTGAACACATCTGTTTGTCCTGACTATACATTTAATGGTGCAGTTTATCTAAACCCACTTGCAGAAAACCAGGTGTAGTCAGGCACGCATTGTATATATCATTCCTAAATGTTTTATAAAGCATCAAATGCCTGTGCAGATTCTGCATACATTTAAATATTGCACAGGGAATACAATAAAGCTGTTTTCAAAGGACCAGTGTAAATGTGCCGTCTCCCGATTGCATGATCATCCACTCTACAAGATCAGCTCAGGGTTATCAGATATTAACCCCAAGTGTCAAAGTTGGAGGATGTAGTTGGTAGTTAGTTACTTGTTGTGTTTTGTTATTAAACTTTTAAGAATTTGTTGAATTAACCCTCTGTTAATCATGTGTTTGTTACTAATAGCATTTCCCCAAATCCTAATTTTTAGCTACGTTAGCTTAGTCATCTAGGACTGGTAAAAAGGTCTCAGGACCATGAGCATTCAGTTTGTGCTTGTTATTTACTGTCTCTGTCTCACCGCAGGGGCATCACATGGCTGACGCAGGCTGATTCCCAAACCTTTTAATATAAGGTAAGTAGTAACTGAAACTGGAGTCTTTCCTATTCCTATTCAGAAGGTCTAAAAGGTTTTTAGCTCTTCAGCTGGTCATTAATTGTTCATAAACAAATTAATTACTACATGTCATTTTTGAAATCATTAAATGAACAATCCTGTTTGTTTGCTCCTAAACAAAAAACTTTTTATTTTATTTACTGAATAAGGTTCTTTCAGACCTTTTTGTGAAAAATGTGGTGTGTGTGCTTGTGGTCGTCCTGCAGCATTGTGTTGAAGGAAAGTTGCTAAACAGTTTGTAAATATTTAATTTGTAAATTTAGTTGTATAGATGGGTTTCATTTTTTTATTTAAAAAAAAAAAAGCCCTGAGCTTTTAGGATATGCTCATGTCTTGTGCAGTGCAGGACTGGAGCGTGACTGAGAAGGAAGTAGAAAGCTCACCGCAGAAACGTTTTCTTCTGGAATGTTGGACATTTTAATTTATCACTTCTCTGTCTCTCTTTAGGTCACTGACTAAACGTAAGGTGTGAACTGGTACCTGTCCAGGTTCTTAAGGACATTATATCCAGGGGAGAAAGACTGCAGGTCAGTGGAACATCAGTTAGTTTAGCTTTTTTGTGTGTAAAAGACTGGCAATCTCCAGCCATCATTATGTACAACATGCTGAAGTAGCTTGTACATTGAATGTTAACCTGAAGAACCCCCTGCCCCTTCTCTTTTCTCTCTTTACAGGGAGAGTGGCAGAATGTATTGGTCAGAGGGATGCAGAGTGCAGCATGAGGCTTTCAGAACGACCTGGAACATTTGAAAGAAATGGATGGATTCTAGTGTGGCAATGTCTGGATGTCTCTCCTATTGCAGTGTCTCAAAGTCACAATATGTCTCAAGCCTGAGAGTTATTCTGCCTCTTGGCGGCTTCCGTGTGGATGTCTACAACAGGCTAAGTTCAAGGGGTTGCTGTTTCTCGTTTTATCACTGTTGTATCTTATTGGGTTGCTGTTAATACTGGCGCTGATCCAGCCCAGAGGAAAGGAACCTGCAAGCTGATAGCACGGGAAAGAAGTTTCAGTGAATGTGGGTCAATGGTTCTGTCTGACCTGCATTGCACAATGGCCATCTAAAGAGTATCAAACATTTTTGTTTATATGGGAAAAAAAATAAAATCTGAAAAGAATTAAGATGTTTGTGTTGTGCTTGGATCTTAGACGATCACTTTTACTTACAAGCTTATTTAAATTTGATTCATGATACATTGCCTGTCCATTTCGTGAGGAAATGAGGAACTCTTAGTTAGCAAAAATGCTTTTATAGAATTCCATACACCACCAAGCTTTAGCAGTAAATGTGACTTCTAAAACATAATTTAAAAGGTATTACAAATGCTTGTAATCACTAGAACTCTTGCAACTCAAAGGCTCTACAGGCATTTCTTGCTTCAGTATGAGTTTTCTTTAACCCTATAGATAGATACACACATATATGGAAAATAATTAACATCTGAACACAACTGTGTATTACATAGAGTAGAATTACATCTTAACAGTTTAACTTGGTAGCCTGCAGTGACCATGAACAACATCTGCAGTGAGGTTTTATAGATATGCAGGAAGTTTGAAACCCACCTTTTTGAATTGGCAGCTTTTTACTTAAGTGAAACTGTACAAAACAATGTACTAAACAAAACTTCCAGAGACCTAGTATAACAATTACACCAAGATTTGTGATGGTTGGATTTAGGAAAGAAAAGTGGGCACCATATAAAAAGTAATACTGATCTAGTTGGTCACTAAAGCTGGATTTAAGTTTTAACAGCAGCTTTTACAGAAACATAAATCACCCCTCACTTCTGTATTGTGTCATATTAGAGCATGTACTTCAGCTTTTTTGACTGTTGATGGATTATAAAACAATATGCTTAAATCATAAAAGCTAAACTTCGTAGTATGCCTAAAGCTGCTTCACTCCACTGGTCCTGCTTTATCTAATCTATGTTTATATGAACGTTTCTGAAAAAGGTCAACACCTCTAGTCATTTTCATAACACCTCTATCCTCACCAGATGCAACAGGTTACTGCTGCACTTTTTATCAGTCGTAGTGACAACAGTGTTTATGACCTGATAACATGAACAAACCCATTTTTCTTCCCTTCATTATCGTAGTCTCATTGTAAAATGGTACCCAACTACTTAATCTCGTTCATTTGACATCTGGCCCCTCCAGTGGTTGTAAGCTGACCTCAGGAAGCGGGAAAGGAAAAGAGGGAGGGAGAATTGTGTAGCCATGTGATCAATGGGCCCCGCATTTGAATCTTTAATGCACGTTAATTATTTATGGCCTCATTTGGGTACCTGTACCCCCAGAGGTGGCCGCACTAGGTCTGCCTGACTACAGTCTGTTGAGACATGAGTGGAGTTCGAGCCCCTGCTGGCGTGGGCCTGAACGCTGCTGAGCGGAAGCACCAGAATGCAGGGCAGCGGAGCCGAGCCCTGGCTCGAACGTACCTGCTCTCCAACTCCATGCTGCCGATGCCACGCAGCAGTGGCCCGGCTCTCGGGGAATCTCTGAAACTTCCATCACTGACTAGAACAGCCCACCATCGGACCTCCATGGTCACACTCAGGTGAGCCGATACCTCAAGCTTCAAAGGCTGGTGCTCAACAAGATATCTCAAAAAGATTTGTAAACACCTCATGCTTAGAGGGTTTACAAATGAATGACACAAAATTAAGATGTTTATTGTCTTGTGCTTATATCTAAATAGTTTAATAGTTTCATTTCTAGCTTTGGAAGACCATTTAAACCTGTCATTTTTAATTTGAAGAAACAATTAAGATGAGCTCTGTTAACTGTAATTAACTATGTATAATCAATTTATGAATCAATTCGTCTACACATAGGTATATATATATATAGTGTGTGTTGTTATATAAGAGAAAGTCAACAGAACAACTATGTAAAAGCCAGTTTGCGTTTACTCTGTATACAAGTGAGTAAACTAGTAGAAAAGGTTCAAAATGACTTCCGAACAATAGAAAGTGGTTACATTAACTAGCATTGAAGGTTGGATTTTTTTTTCCTCCTTTTGCTATTTATTCATTTGTTTGGGAGGTTTTGTTCTGATATACTGTATTTGGATACTTTTTCTTTTAACAAGTCAGCTGATGTGTATCAGCCCCCCCAACCCTTTACAGTTCTCAACAGGAGTCTCATTTTTCCACTTATGATGGTCAACCAGCTTAGAAAACCTCAAACCTAGAAACCAATATATGCATCCACTCCAGATCACTGTAAAATCAGTCGCACTTCAATGTTAATCTGAAACTATCTTCACTTGTTGATTTCAACCTGCACCAAAAGCCAGAATCTCAGGGGTAAGGCAGATCGTTCTCACACCCGTCACCCCCTTACTCCTACTATAGGCAGGTCCATTCAGATTTCTAAACTGCTGTTTCCAGTAGGTAGTGTACAGTGTGTGCCAGGAAACCTGAGCTAAGCACTTCTCACATAGCAACAGACCCACACAGCTCTCAGTCAACACAACAGTCCTATCGGCCCCATTTATCAGGTGGCTTGCAGGCTGCTAAGGTTTTAAGTAACTGAGAGCTGCTCTTATTCAGTGTGCCTGCCACTAAAAATCCAAAAGAGGAGATGGTGCGGTTGTTAAAATGTTAATGTCATGAGCTAATATTACACTCCAAACACAGCTGTTTTAGCAAATTAACATCAGGAATGTGTGTTACTTCAACACAACAACAACCAGTCGTATTCAAGTAATGGGTTGTCATTACACAAGCTGTATCAGAGATGCTGTGTTCATGTGGCCTCGCACAAAATATGGTGTTAATTGACATTTTTTGAAAGTGTAAGTAAACATGCAAAGTGTTTCTGACTTCTTCACAGTGATGGTAATAGGAACCAGGGGTTGCCATTTAAGTCACTTTCTAAACAGCCAGTGAACATCTTTTATATGCAATATTCATAAATGTTCAATGTAAAATAGACTTCCTTCTGGACTGTTTCCCCCTGCAATGCCCTGCACACATCTCTCCACCATGAATGCAATCAAAATACATTTTAGCCCAAACCTCTTTATTCAAAACTATCTCAAATAGCTGACAATGTGTCTTACCATTTCAACAACTTTCTGTGGCTTTAAGAAACATTAGGGTTCCCAGATCCAGGGCTGTGACCCCATACTAAGCTAATTTTTTGTGTCATCAAACATACCTGATTCAACTCATTAACTAATCAACAAGCTCTTCGTTGGCTGAGTCAGGTTGGTAGAGAACACAGTCAGCATTTGGATTTGGATTTGGATTTGGGAACTACACTCAAGGCTTTGGAAGTCTGGTCCCTGCCACCAGCGCTGTGAACACTCGAGGTTTCTCTAGAATCAAGCCTTTCTCAGCAAACAACTCTGAAGGACGTTTGATGTCTTAAACGTATAACTGGGGAAAAAATAATGTCTTTTCTCATTAATGTTTTTTTTTTATGTCCCCAGCCTCAGTGAGCCGTCCCTGTTTGCTCCAGTCCAACCAGTGAAGTTTCAGGGGCTTCCTCGAAATTCCCACCCACCTCCTCGGAAAAGTTCCCCCTTTCTTTCCCCTTGCAAGTCGTTTGAAAAGACTAATGGACCACAACAGAACTTTCAACCAGCGTATACACACTTTTCTCAGCCAATAAGGCCTATTTCCAAACTAGATCAGTCCGTCACACGAGCTCGGCGGCTGGGGGCTGGACAGTGTGGCCTGAGACCTTTGGTGAAGCAGTACACACAGGCCCCACTCAGTGAGACTTTATCCATCAGGGGGACCCCATGTCTACCCAGGCGACCTTCACCCACTACAGCGGCCAATACAACCAGAACGCAGCTGCACATTTTCCTCCCGGCTGAAGGTGCAGGAGAAGAAGAGGACAAGGACAGTGAATCTATAGATGAGGGCTTCATGGATGAGCTGGATAACAAAGTCTCCACCCTTAGACACCAACCAGGAAAACCAAAGACACCAACACAATCTCACACTGCAACATCACAAAAAACTGATTTGGTTCACTTAGAGACCTGATAGATTCCCTATCAGCTGTTCCATAAGTCAGTATAATACTAAATGTCTAAACTGCAGCTGAACATTTTGTGTTTTAAGATGAACTAACAAGTGTGAGCCACTAATGTTGGTCCGATACATCAGAATGTCAGTGGTACTAGATGTAATTCATCCTAGAGAAATTGCTCATTGGACAATTGTACAAGAATAAATAAATGATGCAAAAATCTTAATTTTGGTTTGTTGTCCTAAATCACCTTTTCACCAGTCTGTTGTTGATGGTAAGTAACAGAAGGGTATCTTTTGCATTAACAGTTAAAGATGATACAGTTATAATCATTTTGTAGTCTCATGTTGCATTTATACTCTGCAATTTAAAGAGCTGATTTATTTAAACTCCAATGAAAATGGCCATTATGTACAAGTTAACAAGCCATTCATATCCTAGTCAGCTCTGTTAACATAAAGATATGGACAGGCCACAGACAGAGAGATACATACAGAAACTGAAAGCTGTACAGTAATACACACCCAAAAAAGCATTCTGAAACTCTTGGTACACCAAATGGCCAATACATGAAATGTATTAATCTAATAAAATGTAGATTCCCCCGTATGTCACCATAGTAGCTCTGATTCATCAAGGCACAAATTCCTCAAGAGCTCTGATCGTGTACTGTATAAAAGTCAAATGCTACTCTACTTACTTTAACTTGTTTATTTCACTGATGACCGTTTTATTTTAGTCAATATTTTTTCATGCGTTTGCTGTACACAGCCATTCTGAGAGTTTTGGTTTTTGTGCAGTATGAAGGGTAGTAGAGTACTGTGTGGTTGTTCTGGTGCAGTATGAGGGGTAGTGGTGTGTTTGTTTTGTGCACTATTAGAGGTGGTTGAGTACTGTGGGGTTGTTTTTGTGCAGTAAGGGGCCATTCAGTGTTGTGTAGTTTAGTGTTTTGTGCAGTATCAAGGGTAGTTGAGTACTATGTGGTGGTTTTTGTTGAGTATGAGGGGGGTAGAGTATGATGTGTTTGTTTTTGTGTAGTATGAGGGGTAATTAAGTGCTGTGTAGTTGACATTTACATTTACGGCATTTAGCAGACGCTAAAGCGACTTTCATTTTGCTTGGAGCAACTTGGGGTTAAGGGTCTTGCTCAGTATCCTACCCACTGAGCTACCGCCACCCGATAGTTTTGTGTTTTGGGCAGTTTGAAGGATAGCTCAATACTATGTGGTTGTTTTTGGATGAGGGTGTGGAGTATAGTGTGTTTGTTTTTGTGCAGTAAGGGGCCTTTCAGTGTATCAGAGGTAGTTGAGTACTATGTGGTGGTTTTTGTTGTTAGAGGGTGCTGTTTCTGTGCAGCATGGGGGGTAGAGTATAGTTTGGTTGTTTTGTGTCATATGAGGGGTAGTTAAGTACTGTGTGGTTGCTTTTGTTGTTAGTAAGTGCAGTTTTTGTGGAGTTTGAGGGGTAGTACTATGTTTTTGTTTTTATTGCTAGGGAGTGTTGTTTTTGTGCAGTATGAGGGGTAGTTGAGTGGTGTGTTTGTTTTATGCAGCGTGAGTATTGTGTGGTTGTTTCTGTTCTTAGAGGGTGCTGTTTTTGTGCAGTGTGAGGGTGCTTGGAGGAATCCGCCTGTTGGCCGCTCGATGCCGCTGTGGCCACAGCCCGGTGCGGAGTTTTCTGCGGGGGGAGTGGAGCTCCGTGCGGAAGGGCTTTAGCGGGACTGAGTTAGCTGCACGTTGTTTACTTTTTTTCATGCATGTGCATGATTAGTCCTTTTTGCACTCGGGAGCCTGGTAATCTCTGGCAGGACTTGTGCATGGGCCGTGCTGTGTGACGTGTTGTTGTGCTTCTCCAGTTCGAGGTTAGTACGGAGGGGCTGGAGAGTGTGGCCCGCGTGGTGGTGGGGTGGGTGGAGAGTGCAGTGTGCAGCTGGACTAGCCTGGACTAATTTCTTGGTCGGAACAGCTCTTAGAACTGCAGCTGCTCCAGCAGAGAGCAGGTTCTGCCTCCTCCAGGCTCCAGCCTCTCTGCAGGTAGATCTGGAACAACCTTAACCAGAGATGCTGTCCCTCAAGAACCTCAGACAGGCTGAAATAACCCTGAAATCCAGCTGCTCTCTCACATCCAGATGTTTCCCTCTTTTATAGCTCGAGCTCTAATGCTCTGTCAACATCAGCTCGGCCATACATAACAAAGAGTTGACAGACATTTTTACAAATATTCCCTCTGATTCAGTCCTCTAAGTGCTAAGTAATTTAGACAGATTTGCTCTAGAAAGTCTGCTCGCTTCAGACATTCTTTACAGTGGTGCTGATAAGAGCACGAAAATAGACATTTATTGATTAGTCTGTTGAGTTTTTATGCAATTCAAACATTTATATTAACCCCTTCTATGGGTAATCTTGCTTTATACTCTTTGTGCATGCATTTCTTTAGAATATACTTGTCTCGAAAGTATCCAAACAAAGTATCCAAGCATCAGGTTGAAGAGTTAGAGCAGCTCTGTGTGAAGCAAGGTAGCTTGTAAGGGCCACTGGACGTCTGGTTCCCATTACAGCACTGTAAATTGTCGCTGTTTCAGAAATGTCATGCCACTCTGAAGGAGCATGTTTATAATGCATAAATGATGAAAAAAGCGGGAATGCAAGTTAATGTCTAGTTGCTTGACTGAAATGATCCAACAGGGGCAGTCCTCTTTGTACTAGCTCAGCTATCTCTGGTCTTTTTTGCAAAAACCGGGCTCAAAGTCTGTATTTGTGCTGCTGAAGATGCAGTTATGGCTAATTTTGCAACATCCCGAGTCTTTCAACCTGCTCGCAAGTCTCTGTCCCGGCTGCTAGAGCCCCACTCTGCATGTAAACACAGCCTGTGTGTGTGTTTGGCTAATTTAAAGCAGCGCTCCTGCGTGGCCATAGTAACCAGTGCAAGACAGCCTTTAAAACACACCACTGCAGACTTTAAAGCAGACCACTGCGTTTTTTTGGTGAATTATGCAGCTAAATGCATTTACTTAGTTTGTTTTAGATTTCTTTGACCACAAAACACATTACTAAGGAAGCGTTCAGCCAGCTACCTGTTTTATTAGCCGTCTAGAGCTGCTGTTAACTTGCCACATATTTTGCCCCATTAGTTAAAACAGCATTTTCCTCCTTTTTAAAAAAAAGTGTGGTTTGTGCCCGATGCTGCGTGTTTTAGTATAAATTTTCAAAACGTGGTGGCACCCTTTACTTTCCAGTCGTGATATTCAAATTAAGCTGCAAAAAGGAAAACTGTTTTGAATTCAGTGTTTTGTGACGTCACGAAGACCAATGCATTTGCATTTAAAATATTCTATTCAGTCCAGGGCGGTTTGGCCACGCCCACTTATTTCTGTGACTGTCAGTACTGTGTTTTTCAGCGATGAACAGTACATCCAATCAGAACATTCATTCCTTAGCATACATCAGTCTCAAGGACATAATGACAACTTTGGTTGAAAAATGTTGAATGGGATTTGAAAAAGTTGTGAATTGCCCTAATGTTTTTGTGGATTTACCATGTTGGCTTAACATTGGAATACACTAACATTGGACTACACACCCATTGTCCCACATTAGTGCAACTCACCCTATATAATTATGCACAATAAAAGTATTGGGACACCTGAACATTACACTAGCAGGGACTTTAATATTTAACAGCTTCCACTCTACTTGGAAGGCTTTCCACAAGCTTTTGGAGATTCTGTGGGAATTTCTGCTCATTCATTCTGTAGAGCATTTATGATGTCAAAGGACTGATGCTGGATCAGAAGGCCTGGCTCTCAATCTCCTTCCAGTTCATCCCAAAGGTGCTGGTTGGGGTTGAGGTCAGGGCGGGACACTCAAGTTCTTCCACACGAAACTCTTTGTGCACTGGGGCCCAGTCATGCTGGAATAGAAAAGGTTCTTCCCCAAACTGTGTTCACAAAGTTGGAAGCATGGCGTTGTCCAAAAGGTCTTTGTGTGCTGAAGCATTATGATTGCCCTTCACTAGTAAGAAGTGAAGGCCTAGACTAAATCCTGAAAAACAGATGTGTCCCAATACTTTTGTCTATATCGTTGTTTTTTTTACATATACTCTCTCAAATGTCAGAAGTGGACCTTAAGAGCAAAACACTTTACTGCTGTACTTTTATAACTACTTTCCCAGAGCAAGTTAGCTGAGTTGCCTTATTTAGTTAGTTATTTAAATGTATTTTTTTCTTAAGCGAACGACTGCTGATTCTGCTTGGTGGCTTGTCTTTCAGATTTGTAAGCGATGTCTGACTCCCCCAAGTCTCCAGGAGAAGAAGGAACACGGACGGAGATCATGTCACAGGCTGAAAGTGGTGATGCTGAAAGCACATCAAATGCCCAGGATTCAGCTGGTCTGGGGGAATCAGACAGTCAGAGCACCTCTCAGTCTGCAGCACAAGAGCCTGGTCCTCAGGTTAACCTGATGACAGGGAATCAGGAGGGGCATGCTGACAAGGCTGCTGGAGAAAACACAGAGGAGAAGATGAGCCAGCAAGATCTAGGCCACAAACAAGAAGAGGACCAAGAGATGGAGCATGAACAGGGGGAGGCGATAGACGAAAGCAAAAAAACAGAAGTTGTGGAAGAGGAGAAACATCAAATTAACCAAGAGGAGAAAGAGCTCGAAAGTGAAGAGATAAGGCAACAGGGTCTAGACAGCAGAACAGAGGAGGACCAAGAGAGGGAGCATGACCAGCAGGAGGCGATAGAGGAAAACAAAAAACTTGAAGGAGTGGAAGAGGAGGGACATGGAAGGAAAGAGCCTGAAAGTGAAGAGATCAGGCAGCAAGGTCTAGATAACAGGCATGAGGCGGACACGCAGTCAGGGGATGAGGAGGGTGGGCAGGAACAGCAAGAGTCAAAAGGCCAAGAACATGGTCATCTTATTGGTCAGGAGAAGGAAAAGGAAGAGCAACCACAGGACATGAGGCCTCAAGATCAGGAGTCAGACAGAGAGAATGCTGAACAGCATCAAGAGCAGCAAGGAGTAGAAGACAAGCAGCCAGAGGTGAAGAATTTAGCTAAGGAGGACGAGCAGGAGCAACTAGAGGAGGTGACGCATAAAGATCTAGACATTAATCTTGGTGTCGCATTAGAGACAGACAGGGTGCAAAAGAGTCTCCAGGAACATAAAGAACCAGCGGAACTAGACAGACAATCTGCAGAGATAACGGTGGAAGAGATGAAAGTTAAAATTGAGGAAGAGGAATCAGAGGAACATGAGATTACACAGACAAAGCAGAATCACATGAAAACAGAAGAAACTGTTCAGGAGATGTTGGAGGACAGTAATGTTTGGCCTAATATTAGGACAATAGAAGAAGACTCTTCTGAAACACCAATGGACATTGATCCCAAGGAAGAGAATGTGCAGGTCGAAGTCGTTGCACATTCAGAACACTGTAAGAACATGAGTAAGTGTGCACTGGTTGTTTAAGCCTTTGTATCTGTAGAGTGGTGCATTTTCTCTTTTCCAAAGACTGGTACCCAATGATCTGCCCTTACAGTGAATATAGAATCACAGTCTGTTTAAGATGTAATTGATTCTTTTTCTGCAAAAGGCAAACTTGCAAGCTCCCCTGAGGAGGCAAGTTCTGAACTGGAACCTTCTGGCAGTCAGGCTAAGACTTCTAAAGTCTCATCAGAGGACACATCATCTAACAAATCAGGTAAGGACATAATAATAACAATAACCTAATAATAAGTACTGACAATAACAACAGCTTATATTTATGAAGACTTTCAGGGAGTCCAAGGTTCAAGACCAAAGGAGAATACTTCAAGGGCTTTTTGAAAATGTCTACAGACTGGGGATTGCGGATCTCAAGAGGGAGCGCGTTCCAGAGGGTGGGGGCAGCAGCATTTAAGTCTGTGTCCCCAAAGGACTGTAATCTAGTGTGAAGGATAGCGAGTAGGCCCTTGTCTGTGACAACAGAATCTGAGAAAGGGTGTGGGGCAGAAGCAGGTCCAACAATACAGTAAACATTCTAAGAGCAACCACGTATAGTGAAACACTGCAATGTGATGTAGAAAATGCCTTAAAATGCCTGTTTTAATAGTGTAAACCCTAAATGTGCCCCTCATTTTAAACTTAAAGCTTAATATATTACTTGTATTTGTTCTGTACAGTTTACACTGAACTGTCGTCTCCTGCAGTGCTAGAATGTCAAATACTGACGTTACCCCTTTATAGACTGTACTGTAATTCATGCACTGTCGTTTTCTTTGGCATGTGCAGGTAAATACAGTAATAAATTAATTTAATTTGAAGTGCTGCCATAAAGGGGTGTATGTGGTCTGCAACAATCTTTAGGTAGATGGTGCATGTCAAAGTAAGAGTTTCCCTGCAGAACATTTCCCAGAGCATCACACTACCTTTTCCAGCTTGCCTTCTTCCCATAGTGCAGCCTGGAGCCATCTCTTCTCCAGGTCAGCAACATACACAAACCTGACTGTCCATGTGATGTAGAAGTAAACATAATCCACGATTCAGTTCTAATGCTCATGTGAAACCCCATACACTGTAAGCTGTGATGCACTGGGTACTGACACCTTTCTGATTCAGCATGAACTGTTTCAGCAGTCGCTCTTCTGTGGGATCGGACCAGACAGTCTAGCCTTCGCTCCCCACATGTTTCAGTGACAATTAGGTGCTTATGACCCTGTTGCCAGTTCGCTGGTTATCCATCTTTGGACCACTTTGGGATATACTGACCACTGCATACCAGGGACACCCCACAAGACCTGCCGTTTTTAAGATTCTCTAATTCAGTTGACTAGCCATCATAGTTTGGCCCTTGTCAAAGTCACTCAGATCATCAAGAACTGACTGTTCACTTCACACCCCTGGACAGGTGCCACTGTAATGAGATCATCAGTGTTCGTACTTCACATGTCGGTGGGTTTAGTGGCCGATCAGTGTGTGTATACAGATTACTTTAGGGCTGTTTTGTGTAAAAAAATGTATTTTCCTCATTCAAGAATAACAATCTAGTGTTTACTGATATGCCAGAAGGACCAGAATTGTATTGCGTAGTATTGAGATCAACTTATGAATAAAGCATTGTAAATAAAGAAAATAATTCACTTTTGATTACAAACCAGATCGTGTGCTTTTCCAACAAAACAAAAACAATCTGCCTGAAGGTGGGCTCAAAGTCAGTTAGTAAGAGGTGGGTCACATTACTGTTTATTAACAAGCGTTGGTCTTCTGTATTATCTTTTGTTCTCCATCAGAAAATCAGACAATCCAGAAACTGAAGGATGAGATGATGGAGTCTTCTATACAGATGGTGAGTGTGCTCTCATCGCTCACTGAGAGTGGATTCAACAGGACTGTGTGTGTGTGCGTGCGTGCGTGCGTGCGTGCACATATTCAAGACCGTGCTTATTGCTCCCCAGCCAGTGCATCCTGTTCAGCCTGAGGTGGAAGCTGAGAAGATGGATTTTGACTCATCTAGTGTACTTTCTGTGAAAGTCAAAGATGAGCCTATGGATGAGGAATATGAGAAAGCTCTTGTACCCCAGGATTCAACAGGAAAGGTCAAGGATGAACCTGATGCAACTGAAGTAAGTCCTGTTTCTGTTTCACGCTCTTTGAGCCTAAAACTACCTCAAGTCGGACCCACGTGGTAGCTCTAGACCCCATACTTTTGGAACACTCTTCATGACTTTTGCAGATTTCTTCATCGCCGCTTTAAAAATGTTTCTCATATAGTCAGAAAAAAACTATGATTATAAATTGATGTCCCAGTTGAAGTCCCCAGTCCAATACATGAACAGAAAGCAATACAGTGTTGTTAACCCTGGCCTGAAGAGAAAATTGGCCTTGAAATAAATGGAAATTGTGGTTGCTGTAGTTTTCTAATTGCCGTGATGGTCTACTAGATTATAAAAATCACCATCGCCTAAATGGGTACCAGTGCAGAAACCTGGAATTTACCACCCAACAGTTCTTTACTTTTGGTGCTTTACTCTCTGTGTAATAACAAAAAATGTCGTTTCAGTTGAAAGTCCAAACTTCTCAATATTCTCAGTAACTTCTCATTTTTTCCACAACGTTCAAACGCTACCATCTGTTTGGGCTGAAGATAAATTGCAGAGGCAGTTTTCTATGACACGAACACATTCCTTTTTAACTATTTAACGATTTAAAGGTCATCTCTGAGTTAGGTTAGGGATGGTTAGGTTAATATTAGTTTTTTTGTTGCACGGCTAAAGCACGCTGAGAAAATGTAAAAACACAAAACAAGACTATAAATAATAAAAGAGCTCTGACTGAAAAACTTTCTTCTGGTTCAACTCCATGTACCGATGTTGGGGCGATGACCGGCCATAAAGTGTGGGGAGAGAATTACGTGTCAGAAACATCTTTACCAGGCTGAGATAAACTGCAAGTGCGTGCTGCATCGCAGTGTGGTTTAGGTACAGCACGGTTCCTGCATGTCTATGGAAAAATGGATTTGGGTGACTGATTTAATGTGAAGTTTCTTACCCAACCCTACTTAGAACCCTCCAGAGCTGATAAAATTTCACTACATTTACACTGGGTCATGATTACTTGTTTAAAACCGGTGGGATTTGCCGTGGCTGGTCCTCTGTTAGTGTGGTCCCTGTGGTGGGATTTGAACAAACTCTGTTTGAAAAGCTGACAGAGCAATCAGCTTAGGTTCCACTCGTTCATCAAAATCCGTCTGCTAATTTGTCCCACGACATGCAGCGAAAACATTCCAGATTGTCAGCCGGCATCTGGCTTAAAACTAATACGTTGATAATTTATGCTTTGTGACATGCCCTGGATCCGTAGCATGCAGCAGCCATGTTAGTCTGATGCAGTCTGTCACAAGAGCCATTTAATTTATATAGGCAGTCAAATATCTCCATAAACACATACAAGTTCTGTTTGCCTGCCATAGTTATTCCACTCCATTTCTACAGTGTTGTAATGGAAGATTCAAAGTAGAATTCAAGCATTTGCTGAGGAAGTGTTTGTCATGATTTGTCATGTGTTTGTGATATTATAATCGCAGGAAAATGACCAGAGAACAGAAGATGAGTTCAAGATAAGCGCTGTGTTTTCTGTTGGGAAAAATTCAGCACCTGTGGGTATGAACATTTCAAATAACATTCATTGCTAAACAACTTTTGGATACATTTTTCCTTGAAGTGTATCACCGGATCATCTCTTGGTTTAGGCCTGTGTTGTCCTTGTTTAATATAACTGTTTTGACTGAGTGAAGATTTGTCCATTCCTGAATTTTGTCAAATCACCAAACAAGTTAAACTTGTTGAACCATGTGCAAGTTTGAAGTTTTTTTCACTGTGGAGGCCCTTGTTGTGGATTGTGTATATCCCACAGGGTCCAGCACCGGCTCTCCAGCTGTCACCACTTCGGCAAAGACGTCGTCTAGCTCCTCGACCCCTGCCTTGAATCCTGCCAGCACTCTGTGTGTAGTGTGTTCGGGCTGTAAGAAGGTACTCCTTAAGGGCCAGACGGCCTACCAGCGCAAGGGCTCCCCTCAGCTCTACTGCTCGCCCCAGTGTCTCTGCAGTACAACCACTGAGCTTGTGGTCAGGTCTGCACTGAAAAAAAACTGCCATTACTGCCTCAAGTGAGTGTCCTCAACTGTTTTATTGCTATAGATCAGAATTCTGCATTTTTTACATGGGATTTGTTTTAATCTTTATTCAATGTATTCAATTTCATCAGGTTTTGGACATAACACACACTCATACACACACACACACACACACGCATATACTTACACACACACACCTTGCACCTGTTGGCATTTTTGAAAAAATGTGTTTGGCTAGAATGTAATTAATGCTCTTGATTGTTGTCATGAAATCATTATTGTTTGAGGGGGATTGCTTCATGTTGCCTGGGAAAAAATTCGCATTTCTTTTTTTCCATTGAGAGATCAGTGGTCAGAAATCATTACTATAAATTGCTGTTGTTCACATCAGATGTATTAATAAACAGTATTTGGTGTAAACCCTGTAAGTTTGCTTTAAGTCTGCTGTGAAACCTAACCGCATTTGTTACCGTGTTCCCCTTTTCCGTAGGGACATTTCCAACCCAAAGGAGATCATCGTGGCTCCGGTGGATTCAGCAGGGACAACGAAGGATTTCTGCAGTCAGAAGTGCCTAGGCACCTTTAACTACAAGAGGGATAGTGCAAAGTCTACCCTCACCGCTGACCAGAACAGCACAAAGTGCAGCGTATGCCAAAAATCCTGCCCTGTAAGTGGCCACGAAATTTAGTTGAGGAAAACCATCCGATTCTCGGAGATCCCGAGCAAAGACTTTCTTCAGAAGCTTAATGAAGGACTGGCTGTTATACAGTACTGTGTACTGTGTTTTTGACACATGCAAAAATGATCTTTAAAAACTGAGCAGTGCACGTTTTTCCACATTATAGTAGCTAAATATACTTAATTATAGTAATAATAACTACACATTATACAGCTTGTGGCCTAGTGGCTAGGAAGTTCTCCCTGAGATCAGAAGGTCATGGGTTTAAATCCCTGGACTGCTAGTGTCATTTCTGAGATACCAATGAGTAACGTACCGTCCCCACACTCTGCTCCCTGGACGCCCCTCATTGATGCACCCCTTTGCTTCACTTGGTGACTGGGTTAAATGCAGAGAAAGTATTTCACCCTATTGCTGTGGTGTGTTCACTGCAAAAACTAAGTATATTGTTCTCAAAACAAGATCAAAAAGACTTTTAGGCTAGAAATAAGATTGCAAGTCTTAGTTAGATCAGGAGTTTTTGCAGTGTTCAGACGTGACTATAAGGGACCACTTTACTTCATACAGTAAAAAGAGATATGTTCAGACCTTGTGGAATGGAAAGGTATTACAAGTATTAAATGATTTGCATCGGTGCCTGAGTTTTCCACAGTACTGTTCGTTTCAACTTTTTTCTGGTTTTGTCTTTGTTTATTCTTTGCTAGACTCGCCATGAGGTGAACTTCTTGGGGAATGTCCATAAACTGTGCAGTGATGTCTGCTTCAATAAGTTCCGCTCCTCCAATAAGCTGATGATGAACAGCTGTATCCACTGCAGCCGGTACTGTTACAGCGCAGACGGCCAGTGCCCATCTCTGGTGGTCGAGGGAGCCGTTAAAAAATACTGCAGCCAGAACTGCATCACTGCCTACAAAAAGGTAACTCAGCCTTCAGGCTCAGTGGGCCTTTCTTTGCAGTAATGAATAATCTGTGGTTAGTAATGAGTGTAATAATACATCAGTGATGAGTGTAATACATACATACAGATCATGATTGAAAGATGATGAATGTTTTAAAAATTAAAATGCTGTTTTTATTCCAGAACATTTCAGGATGTATTAAAGTGTAGAAATCCTAAAAATAATAGTTTAATGTATTGAGTTCTTCTAACCAGTCAGTTTAACTGAATATAATATGAATCCTGTTAAAATATTTAGTCCAGGATTTCATGGCACATTGCTTAGTTTCCCGTAGAACCGTAGTCAATGAGATTTACATATTTAGTCCATTTTTGAATCTATATTGCAGAAGTATGGCAAGCCTGTCCCCTGCACCATGTGTCGGGGTTATCACTCCATGGTGGAGATGGTGGAGAGCACAAATGCAGAGGGTGCCAAAGAACTGTTCTGCTCCTCTGCATGTGTGACAGCCCACAAAGTTCAGGCTGTCAGTTCATCAGGTAACATGATTATGCACATACTCTGGCTCTGCTGGTTCAAATTTGCCTTTCACAATGAATATTGCTCATGTTTGTACCTTAATGTTGTAATAGGATGCTCTGGGGCATTTTCAGTACATAGTAATGGCCTGTTTACACTGTCCAGAATTAACAGTCTCATGGTATGCATTAAGGTGCTGTGGTGGAATGCAACAACTGTAAGCTCGTTCAAGTGCCTCAGTACCACCTCGCCATGTCCGATGGTTCCATCCGCAACTTCTGCTCCCTCACGTGTGTGGTATCCTTTCAGGTACTCTCTAGAACATTCTGGACTGGGTTTGTGTTGTCTGTGATCATCTTTGTTGTTTTTTTTTGTCTTATATATACATGTATTTGATCTTTTTCAGGATGCCTTCAATAAGTCAAACTCTCAAAACCAGCTGAATGTTGCACCAGCGTCTCTCAGCACCACTCAGGCCCAGTCTGCCTCAAAGCCTGCCTCCACCAAACCCGTACCTACAGAGGCCAGCTCCTCTGGTGCTCTTCTTATCCCAGCAGTGACCAAAATCCCCTGTGCCCAGTGCCAGCGCTCGTTTTTTCGCAAGCCGGAGCTGCTGGACTTTAAGGTGCTCCCTGTGGGGGTTGACTATGGCAGCATAAGATATCAGTGAGGTTTAGGAGCTGAATTATAGCATTTGCAGCACTTTTTTAATGTGAGATTCTATGGAAGGATATTACAAGTAACAATTATACAAATCTTATAATACAAATGATAACAATAATAATAATAACAACAATAATAATAACTATTACTATTAGTAGTAGTAGTAGTAGTAGTAGTAGGGTGATTTGAATAGTGGGTGATTTGTATTGAGTCCCCTGGTTCTAACGTTGCCAGGTTTGATTTCTGTGTGGTCTTGCAGGGAAAGATGTATGCCTTCTGTGATAAAGGGTGCATTGACGAGTTCAGAAGGACCAACTATATCATGGCACAGTGTGTGTACTGCAAAATCGACAAGGTAGTAAAGGAGATAAAAAGGATTAACAACGTCGACTGTTCTTTCTGTAGCGAGGGTGAGATCCTGTGTGCAAACTTTGCTTTCTTGCCTTTTCTATATCCCAAGCTCACTTGTCTGTGTCTTAAATGAGTGCTGTCTTATGACAGTAAGTAAGCCTATCTGTGTTTCCACAGGCTGCAAGCTACTCTACAAGCATGACCTTGCCAAGCGCTGGGGGAAGAAGCACTGCCGGAACTGCCTCTACTGCAGCAGCACCTCTCTGTGTGTGGTGACCAGTTTGTTTTCGGGCAGACAGGAGGAGTTCTGTGGGAATGAGTGTTTGTCACAGTACACTCTGTTATTCTGCCAGGTAATATTTGTCAATGGCTTTACTTGTGCCCTTGTTCAGAGGACAATCCAGTCCGCATACTAATAAAAAAGGGGTTTCTTCCCAGTGTTTATGATTAACTAAAGAAGCCTCTGTGGGCCTCCTGATATCTGAATGAGCTGAAAGACCTAGAAAGGTCAGTAATGGAGCTTAAAGCACTTAAGGTATCTGGTCATGATACGTCATCAGGTTACAGAATATCACTTAGTTTGGCAAGCAATTATGGAAATAGTCTTATATGGGCAGCTGGTGGCCTTGTTGTTAGGGAGTCACCACATGATCAGAAGGTTGTAGGTTTGAATCCCAGGACAGCTAGTGGCACTATTGAGCACTTTGAGCACACTGAGACCTTTAGCAACACACCCTCCCCACATACTGCTCCCTGAGCACCATGCTCCCAGTGGCTGCACACTGTTTCACTGGTGAATGGGTTGAATACAGAGAAATAATTTCACCCTGTGTGCTGCACTGTGTTCATGCGTGACTATAAGGGACCACTTTACTTGATAACTCCACCTCTAGTTCAGTTTAGAAAAATTCTCATATATCAGGGACCATTTGAACTGTTCGAAAGGGAAAGAGGGGAGGAAGTACTGCACAAAAGAGCGAGCCTTGGTAATAATGATCTGTCTCCATCACCTTAACTTCACTCTGACCCAAACACAGCCTGTGAACGATTGCAATAATGTTGAGGAAACACACATGCCTTTACAAAATGTCTTATCTGTTTCCTTTAGTCTCTGCTCTGTTGGTGTCATTTGTTTCTCATAGCTGCCTTTAACATTAGGTAGGAGAGTGAGAACAGCTTTTTTTATTCACTGTTCACACCTGCTTCTCATATTTTAGTCTTAATTCAGTGCAGTGAGGCCAGTATGGTAATTTGCTGGTATCAGGGGGAAGTGATTGCCTGATTTACACATTGTGCCTTTTTGACCATTTAAAAGAAGGTTTAAACTTTGTACATTTTACAAGAATGTTAACTTAATATTTCAACTTTTTTTCATAAATTCCCTTTCTCTTTGCCACACTGCACAGGTGGCTAAGTGCAGCACATGTAAACGTGCCAAGAAGATGGTAGAGTCTGTGAAGTGGCTGGGAGAGATGAAGCACTTCTGTAGCCTGCAGTGTCTGATGTTCTTCTGCAGTCTGCAGGGTAACCCCTCATCTGCCGTCAAATCCATTAAGGCAGCAGTCACACAGCCATCTATCACCCAGCCTGCAGTCGCACAAGGTAAACGGGAGGAAAACATTGACAGCTGTTGTGTCTTTTGGGAGTTTCTCAGTAGCTTTGCACTATTTCTCTTATTGTTCTCAATTCAGGAGTGCCAGTCTCCATAGGACCTGTGCTCCAGCCAGCAGTGTCCAGCCCTATTACCACTCAAACAAAGGAGGCAACGCCTGTTATAGCCAATGTTATATCACTATCTAAAGCTACCAATGGGCAGCCTAATGTCCTGGGAAGTGCCACCTTGCAAGGTAACATTTCTCTGACTGCTTCCAGCAGTTACATTACATGATGTGGATGTGAGCCAGAGTTTCTTTTTATTGCTTTTGTGTTTCAGGTGCTGTCCCCACCTGTGTGAAACTGTTAGGACATGTAAGTGTGCATACAGACAGTATCTGAATGAGCACTTTTATTTTTCAAGTCACAAGAAACTTTGTAGTTGTCCTGCTTGAGTGTGAGCTGCTGTTGTCATGGTTACTCTTTGAAACTTAGTTGTTTTGAAAAATCATTGTACCTGCACTGTAAACTCAAAACAAGATTGATATTTTTGCAAGTTATCTGTCAATTTCAGTTCTTTGAGTAAAGTGTGTGCGTGCGTGCGTGCGTGCGTGTAATATAGATGCATAAATTGGATTTTGCTAATCACAGCTTTTATAATTTTGTTGTTTTTCTGCTTGATTAATCTAAAAATGCACTGATTACTTAATTACTGACAGTCCTAATAAGCACTCATTCAGCAAGGTGGATTATATTTAACTAGAGATTTAGATAATTATGAACTGATCAAGAAGTGTATTCCTGTGCTTGTTTGTACTGCTTGTTTGGATCTTGTTGATTTGGATCTAGCCAAAAGAGTCATCTGTTACCTGTAATTGATGCTTTCTAGGCCAGCACACAGACAGACGCTGTGAAACAAGCTGTTGCCCCACCACCCAGAATCCTGAAGAACAAAGCTTTGCTCTGTAAACCCATGAGCCAGAACAAAGGCACATCCTGCAAACCCAATACGTGTGATGTGAATATACAAACAGGTACAGATCATAATCACATCCCTCAGTAAAACATCTCACACGCTTTCCTTAGAGTACCTACAGTACTGACGCACACTGAGTATATGTGTGTGTGTGTGTGTATGTGTGTGTGTGTGTGCGTGTTCTTGCCCACAGATGAAACCAAACCTCAAGTGGTAGTGTTACCTTTACCAGTGCCCGTGTTTGTTCCTGTACCCATGCACCTCTACACACAGTACACACCACATGCTGTGGGACTTCCTCTACCGGTGAGCAGCTCAGACTGTCCTAAATGCTACACCTACTGCCCATTCATGACTACAAATAATGCAGCTCCAGACAAAAATAAGCGACCACTGCAATAATGTTCAGTTTCACAGGTTTTATCTATTTATAGGTGCAACTGAACAGCTTTGCTGTAGTTTTTAAGAACTACTGAAAATCGGTCTTTTATTTTTCAAATAAAAACATTGTTCTTTAAAGCATGATTTTAAAGGAAACGACAATACATCAAAATGATAGAAATAATGCAGTGTTTAAAGAAAACAAATCTCTTGTTCACTTAAACAAAAGGGCAATAATTACCTTTGACATACAGTAAGCCTCTAATGGGGACTTGCGGATCCAGTCACATGGTTTTTTTTTTGAGAACAAAACGTATCGTTTTGCGTGGAAATATTCTAAACAACGCGGAACCTGCAAATATTCTCCCTTTTTTTCTTTTTTTCTGGCAATATGTTTTTGTTTTTATTAAAAAAAACTCATTTTAGTTCTTCTGGCTCCCCGTGCATGGCCGTCAGGACCATATTTAAACCTCTCTCTCTCTCTCTCTTACTCTGTCTCTCTCTCTCTCTCTCTCTCTTGTTCGGGACTTTTCTGGAGCGCGCGGACCGCGGCCATTTTAAATCTGTCTTGCTCTCTCTCTCGCTCTCTCTCTTGCGCGCGCGCTCTCTCTCTCTCTCTGCCTCTCCCTCTCTCTTACTCTCTCTGCCTCTCTCTCGTTCCTGACTTTTCCGGAGCGTGCGGATTGTGTCTCTCTCTCTCTCTCTCTCTCTCTCTCTCTCTCTCTCTCTCATTCGTGACTTTTCCGGAGCGTGCGGATCGCCTCTTTCTCTCTCTCTCTCTCTTTGTCTCTCTCTCTCTCTCCCTTACTCTCTCTCTCTGTGTCTCTCTCTCGTTCCTGACTTTTCTGTATTTAAACCTTATGTTTATCTTTACATTTTCTTTAAGGGTAATGTAACAAAACAAAACACCAAAACACAATGCGGTTTTTCACTATACACGGGTGACGCAAACCCACGAATAACGGGAGATTACTGTATTTCTATTTGTGTTTTGCCATCTAACTGGCCTCATTGCAAGTTGAGTGTTGATTACAGCAGTGTTTTTATAATTTTCCTCATTAAATAAGAACTGATTGAGGTGATCACTAATCAGTAACTCAGAGTAGAATGAGGTGCTTGTATAGGAATTTGGAATGGAATGGTTGTCACTCATAGAGATGCTGATTTAAAAACAAAATGCTGTGGTGTCTCATTTTTTCCAGGCCTGTATTTCTTCTCCTTCCCTGATATTCATCTTACTGCTTTCCTTTAAATCTGCCAATGAAGGATGGATTCACTGATCTGCTTGTTGCTGTAGGTGCCTGTTCCCATGTTCCTGCCCACGACGCTGGACAGCGCTGAGCGGATAGTGGAAACCATTCAGAAGATCAAAGAGAAGATCCCAGACAATCCATTAGAGGCAGATCTGATCATGATGGCTGAGATGGTGGCAGAAGACAGCGAAAAGGAAAAAACTGTCTCCCACGGAGGTGAACAAGGTGGGTGCTACATTAGGTCTTACAATAGTAGTTTTTAAAGTGATTAAAGTAAGCTTTTTGGGCAGAAACAGACTTTGTCAGTGAAACACTAATAACCCATATTTCAGAGATTAATCTGTGTCATAGCTGATCCATTGACTTCATTTGGAGAATTGGGGGAAACATTTATTTTTAAGTGAACCATTTCTTAACCAAGGTGGTCACCTAAGCATGGAAATATAGTCAAAAGTTAGTTTTTTATCAATAAAACAGCATTATATTTGGTAGTTTTGTCCTCTTTACTTTAGAGCATATTGGCAAGTGAATCATAATGTAGCTTTAGTATGATAATATATAGATTTTGTATCATGATATAAAATAATTATGTAAGTAATTTCCTGTGATATTAATGAAGTTTACTGATATAGGACAAAAGTAATGGGAGAGCTATACATGTCGTCTGGTTTTTATTATGTATAATAATATTTATGTAATATACCTCCGTGAAAACCAGCCAACAGGTACAGTTGCATGCACATACAAGTACAAAAAGCAACTTTCAAAATAAAAGGATTAAAAAAACCCTGCGTTAACATGCAACAAAATGATTGCTTGCATTAAGTAAATAATGCGTTAACCCGGCACTAATATATATATCCATAATCTTTTATCGTGGTTCATGAATTGCATGTGTCTTTATTGCGTAGACCAGGAAGATAACTTCATCGAAGATTTTGATTTGGATGCTCTGTCTGGCCATCTGAGCTGGGAGGATGACAGTGTCTCCAACGCCCCTCGAACCTCAGAGCCTGAGAAAACATCTACAGCTGCACCTCCACCAGTTACACCTGCACCTCCACACTCACCCAGCCCAACTACCACCCAACAAGAGCCACAGATGGACCTGGAGGCAGATTTCCCAGTTGGTGAGAGCTTTCAGAGTGAACGTTTCAGTTAAATCCCATGAAATAAATTCTGTCATAGAAGTGCACTATGTGTACTTGACTATTAATGAAGTGTGGTTGCCTGATCTTGCGTTTCTAGAGCGTTTTGAGCTTTTGGAGCATCGGACACAAAAGGAAAAGACTCCAAGTGGCAGACAGAGACCTCGCAGGAGAGGCCGTGATGGTTTCCCTCAGAAAAAACGAGTAGGAACAGCACAGTCTGCATTAAACATGTTCATCACACAGTGTTCCAAAGCCTGTGACAGTAAAATCCCTTATATTCACTACACACAGCAGTAACTATGACCAATAGCATCACAAGATCATGGAAACTCTTGCTGTGTTCTAGTGTTCGCACGGCTACGTCAGCAGATGTTCTCTTTTTTACTGTGTTTGATTGAGTGAAATGTACCCTAATGTTTGTGTTTGCAGCCCCGCAAGCGTACCGGGGGTACTCCTCCATCACCTGCTGGTCTTTTAAACATCTCCAAACTTCACCATGAGTACGGCGTCCAAGCCTGGAAAAGCTGGATACGTTGGAGGAACGCGCAACCCAATGTAGAGACGCCCAAAATTGGCTGTGAGTCTGTGTTCACTGTGTTCACAGCCTTCTACTGAAGTCTTTATTTCACATGAGATCTTATCTTAAGCTGATAAGTGGAAACATTTTAGAGTAAATGAAGCTGGAGTTGTGTGTGCACTATATGACCATCTAAAACTTTTCTCCCTTTCTGTTCCAGCTCGTAACATGATGTTCAAGGAAGACCTGTTGCAGTGCAGTACAGCTGAGCTCAGCTATGGTCTTTGCAAGTTCATAGATGAAGTTCGGCGACCTAATGGGGAGCCATACAGCCCTGACAGTATTCATTACCTCTGCTTAGGCATCCAGCAGGTGAGAGTCACTCACTTGCTGCTCTGCTGTGTTACAACCTTTGTGATGTGAACAATATTTTTCCTTTTTTTAATGATATGATTTCCTCCTACAGCACCTCTTTGAAAATGGCAGAATGGAGAACATCTTTGCTGACGTTTTCTACGCTAAATTTAGTCAAAATATAACCAGCGTACTCAAAGACTGGAGACCAACTATAATGCCTAGTGGTGAGATAAAAATACAGAAAAACAACTCTAAAGCACTTTTAGACAAGTGGCCATATAAGTGATTGTGAATTGTATCAATAAAAGTAGGCATTTTTTTCAGCAATAACATGAATTAGAGTACAAAATGGACTGTCAACACCTGTGAGATGGAAAACATCACAAATTTCATCACTAATTTTCACCTGGACTTGTTTAAGTCCTATTCAGTAGTCCATTGTTGTATAACTTTTGACATATTAACTTTGTTGTTAATACTACATTGTGTGTGTGTGTGTGTGTCTCTCTCTCTCTCTCTGTGTGTGTCTGTGTCTGTGTGTGTTGGCTCGCAGGCTATGTGCACTCTCGTGTGGAAGAGGAGTACCTGTGGGAGTGTAAGCAGCTGGGAGCGTTTTCTCCCAGTGTGCTCCTCAACACCCTGCTTTACTTCTGCACTAAGTTCTTTAACTTTAAAACCGTTGCTCAGCACCGTCGCCTCTCCTTCGCTCACGTCATGCGCTGCACTCGCTCCCACAGCAACAGCAAAGTGGCCTGCCTCCGCTTCTACCCCCCTGTGCCCAGAGAAGGTAAGAGTGCTCATTAGTGCCGTGCAAATTATGGTGGTAATAATAATAGGCATAGTAATAATGATAATGATGAAAATTGTGCATAGGTGGATAGGTTTTATTGTGTAAAATTCTTATTAAGCCTCTTCATGCCAAAGATTGATGAAGTAGCTGCCTATTACTGTAGCTGCCAATAAAAATGCTCAGGAAAATGGTTATTGCTCCCAATGATTCAAGGGTTAGTTTTAGTGTTGCTCTAGACCAGTGTATACAGATTATATGAAAACTTTGTTTAGTGTCGACTAGAAACTGTTAAAATCATAGTTCATGGAGACACCATGCTCAAATAGGTTTGAGCTGCTGGACAAGTTTTTTAAAGATTATTGAAAAATCTGAATAGAGGATAACTCATGATCAATAAGGGATTTGCAAATGAATTATAACAGCTGCCTGAAATGACGTTGGAGCCATTAAATGTGTCTGTAAAACAGGATTTCTGATTATTTCTAAACGAGAGGAGGAGAGACTGACATAAAAAGCCAAATATAGTAAAGTTTAGTAAAATATGCTGGAAATCATTAACTCTTACATTTTACGGGCACTCTGATTGCAGAAGGAGTTCCTGCGAAGAGAAGGAAAGAGAATGAGGAGGAGGACGAAGGTACAGTGATGGAAATGCAGGAGAATGCAGAGAACCCTCTTCGCTGTCCGGTCAGGCTGTACGAGTTCTACCTCTCCAAATGGTACGGCGACCACTCCGTTTGCGCTGACTTTGTGGGTCATCTGATTGAACAGATTGGTTTACCTGGGGACGAGGACTGGTTAACTTATCTACCATAAAAACAAAGTTAAATATGTCGAACTGTGCAAAAGTACTATATAGTTATCTATCTGTATATATTACTATAGACACCTATGAAAATAATACTGAAAAATCATTTAGATGACGTTCAGTGAGTTTTTTTTCACATTAATATTACTAAATATACTAAATAAAATACTGAATAAAACTAAAAAGAATAAATCCAAATAACATTATACAATAAATAGTGTATTTATGTTCAGTTTGTTCCTTGTGGAAGTCCATCAGAAACCTGGTTTGATAGTCAATTATTAAATTAAATCAGGAGCCGCTGATGGAATTTCAAAAATCCAAACAACAGCTGGAGGAACCGAGGAGGAATCTGGAACCGAACCTGTGTTCTCTGAATTTAATACAGTTTTTAACTGCTTATGCCAATGAAAATGACAGTGCATACCAAAGACAATGCATGTACATGAATTACAGTACAGTCTATACAGCGGTAATATCTGTATTTACATTTTAACACTGCTGGAGTTCACTGTAAACTACAGTACAAATATGGGTTTATCTTTACACTTTCTTTAAGGCTAATGAGTTTAAAAATGAAATTAAAGTGTTTTGGGAGCATATTTGGGCACATATTTATTGTTCTACTATAAAAATAGGCTTTTT
>JBBPDC010000141.1:17439284-17457075 GCA_037974485.1 Hemigrammopetersius urotaenia | reverse complement strand
TGCCTTAAGAAGAGTAAAAACAAATGTGAAAAAAATCTTGACTCAGGATTTCATAATTCATGCATCAGAGGGTTAATTCAAAGTACATCGTGTTTCATAGTGTTTGTTTAGGCTACAACATTATCAAACATCCTTACTACATGGAACCACGCAGGTACAGTTTGCTATGTAAAATGCCCTGATTGTTTGTGTTTGTGTTAAAACTACAGTACACTCGGACCTATTGAATCAGACCTTTAAATCGTAGTTGAACGTGATTCAAATCAACCTTTCCATTTTAACGTGATTAAGACTTTAAATATGAAAGTTCAAACCATCCTTTTTATTTTTAATATGGTTCGTACTTGTTTATTTGAAAAGTGATTGCCTAGTCTTTTTATTTTTTATTTGAGTTGGACTTTTAAGTTGAAACGTGATTCGAAGCGGACTACTCTTTTATTTTCAATTTGAGTAGGACTTTTAATATGAAACCCAGCGCCGTGCCCCGTGCTGGTCAGTTCTCAGCATGGTGGAGTTGTGATGGTGGTTGGTAAGGTCTGAGGGTCTTTTCGTCTGAATCTGGACATGGAGGAGGCCACAGGTGCTGAATAAGGGTGAAGAGGGGGAGTTGAGTGTTTACCGAGGAGGACTGGACAGGTATAACATGGAGGAGACAGAAACACCAGAGGAGCTCTTAACCAGACAGCAGCGCAGGGAGAAGAAGGACCTGCAAGGTGGGACATTGTTCATCACTGTGTCTTTCTGTGTCTCCTCGTCACTGTGTCTTCGTCGCTGTCTCTTCATCACTCTCGGTGTCTCTTCAACGCTGTGTCTTCATCACTGTCTCAATGTCTCTTCATCACTGTGTCTTCATCACAGTCTCTTCAACACTGTGTGTTCATCTCTGTCTAAGTGTATTCCTGTCTCTTCCTCGCTATCTCATCACTGTGTCTTCATCACGGTCTCAGTGTCTCTTCCTGTCTCTTCCTCGCTGTCTCATCGCTGTGTCTTCATCACGGTCTCTTCATCACTATTTCTCTGTCCCTGTCTTCACTTCTGTTTTTAAAATTGTGAAAGGAAACTACACTAAATTGTACATGTTAGAAAGACTCCATGATTAAGATCCACTGACCTGTTTAAAGGACTGAGTAGAGTTTGAGTTTGACGTTAAATGCATATATATATAAATAAATTAGGATTGTATCCTCTACCTCTAAAGCTCAAATACAGAGTATGAAAAATGCTGTGCCTAAAAATGACAAGAAAAGGAGGAAGCAGATGACGGAAGACATTGCCCGATTAGAGGCCGAGCTGAATCAGAAGCATGAGAACGAGCTCAAACAGCTGCAGAACTCCAGCGCTGCAGAGAAGGTGATGTATGAGCATTTGAATTCTTCTGATCTTTATGGTTTGATAATGACTATGTCGTCTTTATTTTCGACCTTAAGTTAATGGAATTGGAATTGTTTTCTTTATCATCTCAAGGTTGATGAGGTTGCGGATGCTGTCGATTCCATAAATCTGGCCGGCGGAGAGCAAGCAGATGGTGGGCAGACCCGTGTATCCAAGGCTCAAAAGAGACGGGTAAGTTAACATTTTGTGGTCTTTGCAATCTCACAAGACATGCACACTATGCTGGGATGCTGTTGGTGCCTGTTAATGAATATCTGCTTTTATTTCTAACTAAACACAATATCTTGTCTGTGTCTGGTCTACTGAGACTGTTGGCTCTAGCTGTCATATTGTGTGAACTTTCCCAGGACAAGAAGGCTGCTCAGGAGAAGGAGAGAGAGACTCGCATAGCTGAGGCAGAAGAGGAGAACCTGTTAGGATCTAGACACCAGGAGGGTCTTAAACTGCGTCAGAAGCTGGCAGAGAAGCAGCTGCAGATTAAGGAGATGTCCTCTGATGGCCATTGCCTGTATCGTGCTGTAGAGGACCAGCTGATAGAGCGCGGGCGTACTCTGGGGATCAAGGAGCTCCGGGCTGAAACGGCGCAGTACATGAGGAGCCATGCGGACGATTTCCTACCTTTCCTCACCAACCCCAACACCGGTGACATGTACACTGCAGGTGAGCCGCAGCAACTGAGTTGAATAGACTGTATGCTCCAAATTGAGCAAAGTTACATGTATGATGTGACTTAATATCTCGTTCTTTTTCGACAGATTTATTAAGTGCTATATGATTTCAGTTTAATGTTTATTTGTTATGTCCCCTTTGTCCTATCCTAAGGCCATTGCTCCATATAGCAGAAACTATACACACAATTATTAGCAGAATTGATTTGGGGCATCACAGCCCAGTTGGGTTCTCAAGTTATAAATAAAAAGACTGGTGTTGAAGTACAGATATTTTGAGCATCAAACTGAAACATGCAGATAAATATAGTGAATGCATATACTTTACTAATGAATATTATTACATACTTGCTATATTATTATTTTTTAAACATTATGGCATAGATATAAAAGTATTAGAACACACCGATCAGCCATTAAACCTCTGATGTGAATCACATCGATAATCTCATTATAGTAGCACCTGCTAAGAGGAGGAATTGTATCAGGAAGAAGTGAAAGTTGATGTGTTGGCAGCATAAAATATGGGTGAGTGTAAGAATCTGAGACTTTGACAAGGCACTGTTGTGATGACTGTGACTTGTCAGAGTGTCCCCAGAATGGCAGGTCTTACAGCATGTTCCTAACCAGAATATACGCTGTGGTTAATGCCATCTAAACATGGGCCAAGGACGGATACACATATCACTGGCTCACTGATACAAAGGCTAGCCCATCTGGTCAGATCTGATGAGAAGAATGACTGTAGCACAAACCACTGAAGTTGCTGGCTATGACAGAAAGGTGTCAGAGCGCACATTGCATTGCAGATTGCTTGGTATGCCACAGACTGGTCAGGGTGCTGTATTGGCCCCTGTCTGAAAGCACCTGCAGTGGAAACTGTAGATGACGGGATACATGTGTGTTTATCTGGGAAAGAGACGCCACAAGGGCACTTTTATGATTGGAACATTCATGTGGATGTTATTTCGACATGTATATCAAACATTGCTGCAGACATGGACCAAGAGGTCATGGGTTCGAATCCTACCTTCAGCACACCACCAATGGGTCCCTGAGCAAGACCCTTAACCCCAAGTTGCTCTAGGGAGACTGCCCCCTGTAGATAGATTTAGATAAAAGCATCTGATAAATGCCATAAATGTAAATGTAAAAATAAACAAGGTACACCCCTTCATGGCAACAGTGTTCTCTAATGGCAGTGGGTTCTTTCAGCAGGATAATGCCTCCTGCCACGCTGTAAACATTATTCAGGGATGACAAACATGATAAACTCTAAAGTAGTGATGTAGCTTCTAAATTCTCCAGATTTCAGTCCAATCGTGCGTCTGTGGAATGTGCTTGACAAACTAGTCCAATCCATTGAGGCCCCACAACTCACAGCATACCGAACTCAAAGCATCTGCTGCTAATGTCTTGGTTTTACAGCACACCATCAGAGGTCTTGTAGCGTCCAAGCCTGGACAGGACGCGGCTGTTCTGGTAACATGAGGTACCTGCACAGTATCAGGCAGGTTTTAATGGTATGGCTGATCGGTGTATCTACTCTAAATGTCTGTTAAACCTGGTTTAACTTTTCCTGCACACAGATGAATTTGAGAAGTACTGCAGTGATGTTGCAGAAACAGCAGCTTGGGGTGGACAGTTGGAGGTAAGTGGAAGTGCCTCCTGAGCAATACGTTTATACTCCAGATGGAAACTGTAGACTTACAGTTCCTATTCCCAGTTCTGACCACACACTATGCGCACTTTTGTGATTTGTCTACTCTAATTTACAAGCCTCTCCTGGGCTGAGTCGGGTGTGTTGTGTAGGGAAAACACAAAACTGTAAAGAGCATGGGGTCTGTCTGGGATTGGGAACTCTTGGTGTAGACCCTTGGTAATGAGTTTGGAACCAAGATCACAAATCACTAACAGCCCTCAAACAATTACATTCACTGGCACACAACAACTAAACACAGATGACCACTTTTTAAGTGTAAAGTGACCATTCTGTCATACATGAACACACCACAGCAAACCGTGTGAACAGCATGAGATTCTTCCTCTGTATTTAACCCATTCACCAAGTGAGCAGCGGGCAGCCAGGAACACAGCACCCAGGGAGAAGTGTGTGGAGACATATGTTGGATGTTATGTAAATGTTAATACAATTATCTTGTCTTATGAAAAATCACTTTTGTAGAATATATTTGAGGCTACAATAATGAAAGTCTGGTGCAGACTATTACTATAGTGACCTTCTCTTCATTTTTAGTTGCGTAGCCTCCCAGCTTCAGAGGGCTTTAGAGGAAATTACATTAATTAGATTCTTGTAGTGAAGTGTTCTTTTTAGTTCAAATTGCATAAACATTAATGATGTGTTTGTATGTAAATAATCAAATTAATGTATGGGCATTCTTTCTGCAAATCTTGTTTTCTTCTATCACAGTTAAGAGCCCTTACACATGTCCTCCAGTTACCTATAGAGGTCCTTCAAGCGGATTCTCCTGCGATTGCTATCGGTGAAGAATACGACAAAGCACCAATTACTCTGATGTAAATACCTGACAAGAGTTTTCCTTCTGCATTTTCTTTTTCATGAATATAGAGCACATTCATTTATTCTTAACGATCTGTTTCAGTTACATGAGACATGCTTACGGGCTCGGGGAGCATTACAACTCAGTGGAGCCGCTGAAAGAAGCAGCGAGTGAAGAGCAGGAGTGAATCATTGGGAGCTGAAGAGCAGAGCATCCACATCGGACCTTATGTCACTTTGGACAGGCACAAAAATGAAGACCTGACACCTTTCTGACACTGACAGACTAGATACTGAATCACTGAGAGATGGCTGCTATCAGAGTAACAGGGGACTCAAGTGATGAATAGATAATTATTCATGATTAATCACATTTGTATGTGTATAGGATCCTCAGTGTACTGTAATAGTTGCATATAAAGCAAGAGCTAGGAAGCAAGAGCTACGGGCCACATGTTAATGCTGTCATGAAATTAAAAAAAAAACTTTTATTACACATTTCTAGTCTTTAAGAATTCCTGGTGCACTTCTTTTTTTTGACACTAGAGGTTGCTAGTGAGTCACTATTGAAGTGACGTTTCTATGGAAACAGAAAAGTGTCTCTGTGGGGCTGGAGTCGAGTTTAACGTCTTAATGGCAAACAGTTTGGTAATCAGGGCGTTAAAAGGGAATGCTAAGTCTGTTAATTTAAGCTCTAGAAATATACACAATCTCCCTAAAGCTATTGGAAAGTTAACCTGTGTTTTGGTGCTCCATTTAAACAATAATTGCCTTTCAAGTCTGCCTTCTGAACTACAGTCTCTGAGACATGTAAGTTAACACCCAACAACCAATTTCTTCTTAAAATCGCCTCATCACCATCATGCACTCACACGAATGCACATATGGCTGCAAAATATGGACGAAAGTATTTGAAATGCTGTTCTGCTATATATTGTGAGCGCTTTTAATTGTTATATTAACGACCCTATATCGATTGTATGGAATTAAAAAGGCTTCAAGTATGTACAAAACCAATGTATTGACAACATGTGTATTGGGGAACCTGATCACCACACCAACAGGAACTTGAACGACATATTTTTGAACGCCAATATTTTTGTCCTTACAGTTTACAGTTCTCTTCGCCCATCAACACAGTCCATATATGAAAAACTAAGCTGCAAAAAACACCTGTTTTAAAATCATGTTTTTTGTTTCAAAACCAACATCACATGTATTCCTTTATTCAGCCTACACCAGTTTGTCTCCACACATTCATGGTAAAATTAAGTAAGAAGTATACTGCTCAAAACAATAAAGGGAACATATGCGTCCTAAAGGCACATTGACAATAATTTTAAGGGTTAGGTAGGCTGGAAAATGGTCATGTAAAAAAGAATTATAATGAACAAAGAGTGACACACAAATGGCACAGAAACATTAAAAAACTAATGAAAAGAAGGGAAATGTAGAGGATGTAAGTTATGATTTAAAAATATTAAAGTCGTTGTCTTCACTGATTAGAGATTGGCCAAAATAATTTGACTTTTGTTGGATTGTATGAATACCTCAGTTATTTAAAACTCACAGTAAGTCACTTGGGCTGTAGCTGGTTAGAGGTTCATTTTCATATTGAAACCTTCTAATGGATCAGTATTACAGAGACCAATTATGATTGCACACAACATATATACATATTGTACAGCATCTGGCGGGTCGGTTAGAGCACATGCTCTCTGGTCACAGCTTCAGAAATGCTACTGTGATCCCCAACACTGATCTGTATGTGGCCCTTTACTGCAGTTAACAGAACTCAATCTGGGGAATAATGCTTTCGAGGAGATCCCACCTGTACTGAGGCATCTGAACAATCTGAAAAAACTCTATTTGTATGGGAATAAAATTTCCAGTTTGCATCCAGATGTTTTAAGTGAGTTAGTCTTTTTATTTAATTCAATGCATTTTATGTATATTTGTGTTTAATAAACAATGTTTTGCTTTTAATGTATTATGTATCTTATTATTATTATTATACTGTGATTAAAACATTATTTTTTTTCCAGAAGGCCTTCTGAACCTTACTGTTCTCAATCTGAATCACAACAGAATCAGAGTCATTCCTCCAGCCATAAACAGGTGAACAGTCTGGTCTGTTTTGAAAAAGTCCAGGTGTGTATTCTGACTTAAAGTCTGCAGGTTTTTTTTCTTGCATTTACAGACTTTCTAGTTTGAAAATCATCAGTCTTACAAACAATCAGCTTGAAGAGATTCCGGCTGAACTGGGATCGCTTAAGAACTTGACGGAGATTAATTTAGCCAATAACCAGCTGACAGAAATTCCAGCACAGCTTTGTAATTTAATGCAGCTGAGGAAACTGTGCTTAGCGAGGAACAGTCTGACAGATTTACCTGCGGTGAGTTACAGGTAGCTTTCAGTCTTGAACACAATGAATATGTCTATCATTAATGTTCAGTCTTTCTTTTCAGTTAAAAAAGTCTGTTTATGTTTGCTAGTTTGACATTACATGTGACAGTAAACTGTAGTAAGCAGTATGAACTACAGTTGCGGAATAAATCAGAACTTTGCTTTTCCAAAGGGTGTTCATGGATGGGAAAGCTTGAAGATCTTAGATGTTGCTGGTAATCGCCTGTCTGTGTTTCCAGTTGATGTAAGTTCATTTGGCTCTCACACTTCACATAAGCACCCATCTTAAAATGAAAAGGTGAACTGGGTGCAAAGTTTTGAACTGGGGGCAGCTGGTCCAGCAACGATCATGGGTTCGTATCCCAAGACTGCTAAGCACCTCTGAGGTTCTTACACTCTGCTCCTCGGATGCTGTGTTACTGGCTGCCCGCTGCTTCACTTGGTGAATGGGTTAAAAACAGAGGAAGAATCTTGTGCTGTTCACACTGTGTGCTGTAGTGTATGACAGCATGCTCACTTTATGAAGTACCTTGGAGACACATTCTGATCATCACTAAGACCACCTTTGGGACTGGTCAGGATCATGTATGACCCCAAAACATTGTGTAACAACTAGTGTTGTTTTTGGCAGCCTGTTTTAATTTAAATTTTAGTCTAGTCTTTGCATCAAGCTGTCATTTTAGTTTTTATTAGTTTCAGTCGACTAAATGTCTGAGCATTTTAGTCTTATTTTAGTCCGAATTATCCATGACTATTTTCGTCTAGTTGTATTCACTTAAAACTGATGACATTTTAGTCTAGTTTTAGTCAATAAAAGTTGTATTTTAGTCTCCTTTTTTAGTAACGCAATTCTGTTTAACCCAGTCAATATAGTATAAGTACCTAGTAGAATAGAAAAAATCTAACTTTTTTAAAAATTCCTAAAGAAATATATTCTACCCAACCAAATCAGAACAATTTAGGATCAGCTTTTTCCATGGATAAGGGAAAGGCTACTTATCAAAATGCTGAGAGTGTGTGTCATTTCTCTCTCGTCCCAAAACTTTTGTGCACTCTAGATAGATTTATTTCACAATGCCTCTCAATGGACGTATTGGGACGTGACGCCGTTAAACTCTAAGCCCGAGCGTCCCAGTACTTTTGTCTCCCCTCCCTGTCGTACAGGAAATAACGTCTCTTCTCGTTTTAGTCAACGAAAATGAAGATACAATTTAGCGTAGTTTTAATTTTGTAAACCACATTTAGTTCTTATTCATCAACAATATGACACGATATATTTCGTTTTGTTATCGTCACATGACCAGCATTTACTTTGCGTCGCATCTCGTTTTAACCACGTGATAAATGTTAGTTGACGACGATATTTAGTCATAATTTTTGTTGAGGAAAGCAACACAACTGCTCAGGTCCTAGGAACAATGAAGAATTGCCCATTCAGGTGTGTTGTAGGTGGAAATGTAATGATTGGTAGGTTGGTTGAAAACTGTTAAGTCCGCCATTTTAAGTCCACCGTGATAGGTTAGCTAACTAATAGACAAAACGTTCAGCATGACTGGAGCACCAGTGAAACTAGTCATGAGATGGTATTCACCCGGAAATACAAATAGAAACGACTATACTACATATAGTTTGTGGTTAAAATTCTCCAGAATACGTTTTCATGCTATGTGTGAACAAGGCCTAAGATCTAAAAATGATTACATGTTTTGGTGACTAATAATAATAGTGGCATAGAACTGTAACAGTTAAGTTCTGATTTTTATTTGATCTCTCAGTTCCAGTTTCTTGCACTGGAAGAGCTGTTCTTTGAAGGAAACAACTTAGTTCAGCGTGAGCTGTGTCAGTCCACCCAAGTGGAGGAAGTATTGTCATTAAAGGTAATGCAGTACCGTTCTACCAGTACTTTGTATGTACTGATTAGGTGAAATGTCTGTCATGTTACAGGAAAAAACATTCTTTGGTGAATTTTAGAAAATATTAGACCTGATATTTTTACTGAGATTGCAAAAACCCAGTTCACCTTTAGCAGTAATTCTTTTATATAGTATATGAAGGGTTTCTTTGAATAATGGAACATGTTTTGCTGCTCAGAAACACAAAAAAAAGTTGTCCATCATAGAGAAAAAATATGTTGTGTTTATACATAAATGTTTGTTTATTATATGATTATATATAAAATATTGCCTTCACTAAAGAACCCTTAAAGAACCATTTATTTTTGGCTGAAATGAATGTTTCTCTGTAACCGGCTTTCATTCAGGGGTACTTAATAATAGCACATATTCTAATTATTCTAAAACATTTGCACTCGAATGTAATACAAGTATACACTGATAAACCACTTAATTAGCTGCACCTTATGTCTATGTTTTTGTCCACATTTCTTACCATATTGGTGCACTATGTAGTTTACAGTTACAGACTAATCCAGCTGCTTTTCTGCATTATTTGTTAGCCCAGTTTAACCCTTTCATCAAGGGTCAGGCCCCACCTCACAACTCACAGGACTTAAAGGGTTGATTTCAAATCTGTGTTTAGTTTTTACCGCACATACAGTTTCTGTGATGAAGCTAGCTCTATACTGTGTGATAGTTGGTATAATGATCATAAAATAATCATATGCTAAGCGTTTGTGAAGAAACAGTGGTAGCTGACTGACACTGATCATTATACCTATGCCACAGTGTCGCCTGTCTGACTTCACACTGAAAATATTGAAACAGTTACTTGATTGGAGACTGCAGTTTAATAAAACCACATGCAAGTCTATTGCAAATCTAATATCTAATAATATTATGTGACTGAAAAAAACTGAAATCAGATCTGAAATCTGGATTAGAAAAGTGTGTTGTGTTTTCTGATGAAAAAAATTGTTGACCTGTGGAATTAAGGGGGGGTTTGTTTTAATGGTTGATTATAATGTATTATAGCAATCTTGTTGCAGTACTGCTGGTTTCAGTCTGTATCATAGAAGCCTTAAACAGTGTTTTATGGACAGGAGCTTGCTGCGAGGCGTATCCTGAGAGAAGACATGGATAAATTGTCCGTGGTGTCCAGAGCTCTGCCACTTTACCCTGATCTGCACACCACGCTGTCTCACTGGGGCAGGTGTGCCTTGTGCTTCCAGCCCTTCCTCACCACCTGGCTGGAGTGCGTGCAGTTCATCAACCTCCGAAAGGTACGCACCTGACTCTCACTGTCCCTGACCTCTGACTCAGCCATCTGTTTTTACTGCGTTACATTCTGTGAATATTGACCTGTTTCAGCACAGTGCAGTAATAGTATACAAAAGAGCCCCCCCCCAGTGTCTTAAAAGCCTTTGTTTTCAAGATTTTAAAAAAATACGCTTTAAGCTTTTTCTACCTTTTCGTGTTTATGGTCTTCAGATGAACAGTGCAGGCTTTCTGTAAATACATCACAGTGTTTGTTTCCTGATAAATTTGATTAATTGAAGTAGGTAATAATAACATTAAAATAGTGCCAGAATCTACAAAAGTGCTATAGAAACATGTTTTAGAAAAATGTTTTAATACCTGAATCTTTGGAATTAAATTGTAACATGTTATTCGGTGTACTCTCTCTGTTACAGGACATGAGGCTGAAAAGCTCTCTCAGTATTCCAGTGCGAGTCCTGCTGTGCTCCTACTCCTGCTTTAACAAGAGTGGCCACTCATACTATGGGGTTGCTAAAGTATAACCACTCATGTCAGGTACTCCCTCACTTTCTTTTCAGTAATACATTGCAGACATGTGTATTAAATCAGCCTGTGTACCACCAGATGGCAGTCTTTGATCAGTGACTGACTCCATAAGCTGAAGAACCCTCTCTGCAATGAGCATGACTCATATTACATCAGATTCTGCAGGAGTAGCAACTAACATGCTGCCAGGTCCAGAATAATTGACACTTTTTGTCACTAACTGACAGACAGTATTTCACATAACCCGCATAAGACCTATTTTACTTCCAGGTGTACAGATTTGCACAATGATATAGATACTTTTTATTCCTCATGCTCTCTTCAGTACAATGAAAAAGCTTACTTTATCAGGGGTTTTACTCATTATGAGAATATTTAGAAAAAACAGTTTCTAAATATTACTGGAAGATGTTCTTGTTATTACTGTTCAAAAAAGTTCTGTCAATAATTATGAATAGCCAAAGGAAATGTATGATTTAAATGTGCACTGAACATTCTAATACATAATAATACATTTACCACATGCTGGACATTTCTCAATAGTTATAATACTACCTTTTTTCTTCAGACTCAGACACAGCCGTTGACTCATAGTTTAATAATTGACTCATAGCCATATGTTTAATAAATGTATGGGGTTTTTTTTTAGACGTATAGGTCTAATTAAATGCACATGAGGTCTTTGCTGAAATAGTGTATGATTCATTTTGTTTTACCTCAGTCCTTGCTTGGCAGTAGAAATGCACCTTAAATATCAGAGCTCTTTTATATCGGAGCTGTTCTGCCTGTGTGTTTCACTACCTTGTCTATATTCTGGCTTTACCCTCTCCTCATTCTGTTGCACACAATGCTCTCTGTCTTTACCCTCAGCTCAGGCCAGTGGCATCTGTTGAAACCTGAGAGAAAACTTCATTTCTCTGAGTTAATTTCCCATGCAGGCCTTCTGAGCTCAGAGCACACTCTACAGAGTAGGGCCTGATGAATTATGCAGCAGGTTTAATTGCAAAGCCAGAAACTAATGACTTTGGACTGGTTAACAGCAGGGGAACCATACATCTCAGCAAACTGAATGAAAAATCAGTTTTTAAAAAAAGGGAAGGGAAAAAATGCTAATTGATGAATAATTAAAGCTTGAGCTACGGGGCATAATTGTGACATTTTGTTTCAATCAATTTAGAAGTACAGGGAAAAGTGCACTTAGGAAACTAATGGCAGCAGTGAGGATGTCCAAAAAAAACCCCATAATGTCCAGTCTTACCTTTATTATACAGCCTTCAGTCAGTGTTGCCAGATTGGGCGGGTTTCTGCCCAATTGGGCTTCTTTTGGTTATGCTGGGCTGGGAAAATTGGCATTGGGCGGTCTATAAAATTTGGGCTGCTATTTAAAATATTTAGCGGGTTTTACTGTCATTATTATTATTATCGTTTTAAAAATATACTAAGAATATATTTTAAAAATCATGGTGATTATATGGAGAAACATAATTAGTTCAATTAGTTCATTCAGAGAATCTGTCAAATATGACATGACCTCATCAATCAGTGACAGTCATTGGTTAACCAAACACAGTTAAATTGTATTGGTCACTTGTTATAAGCACTAAAAAGTTCAACCAAGTCACAGAGAGGTGATTTACCTATGATAGCATCATGCCGAAGTGGGGAAAATACAAAAAACCTTTACAGAAAGGAATGGGAGACTTATCCGGAACTAAAATGTTGGATTGCCACTGTGCCAGAGGATGACTCCAAAGCTCGTTGCAAGTATTGTAACACAGAAATTCGAGCGCAACTTAATGACTTGAAGGAACATGGCGCCACAAAAAAACACGTCTCGTTGTGTGCCAAGTGTTACATCTTTTGCTGTACCAATGGGGTCTGCTGCAGGAACGGGTGGACATCAGCCAGTTTCAAACCTCCCCAGCAAGTGTTGGGGGGGATTTGATTCCTCCATGTATTATCATGTTTGGCTTTAATGGACTGTACAGTTATTCGTGTTCAACATTCTTCAGTTCAAGAAAAGAGTATTAAACTTCGAGGAAAGATCCGTTCTATAAAACTGCATGTGACTGACTAAATAGTTCTATTTTTTAGCTGACAAGGAAGCTTGTTTGTGCATTTTTCTGTGTTTATTTTATAACATCATGCTCTTTATCAGGCTACGTTTATACTTTTACGTTCAACATAAGTTTTTTGATAGGTGGAGATTTGGGCTGGTTTTTATTGAAGTGGGTGGGTTTTACGTTGAGTTTGGGCTGGAAACTGTCTCTCACATCTGGCAACCCTGCCTTCAGTCAGAGACGCATACTATTCTGAACACGGTTATGTTCACACTGTACATGCCAGTGAAAAACCTATTGTAGAAATGCTTTTAATATACAGCTCCAGAAAAAATAAGAGAGCACTGCAACCATTCAATGCCAGTGTCTGTTAGATTCCTACATAAGCACCTCATTCTGCTTTATGCTTTATGGGCACTTATTTTTCACTTATTTTTTTCCAGAGCAATATTCTAGTTCAAATAGTATGCTAGTGTTTATTATTAGTTAGTCACATTATTGTGAATTTTATTTTGAAACAGTGCTGACTTTACAAATTCCTCTTTTACTTGTTGTGAAACACATTCACATTGTACTGAATTCCTCATGCCGGAGGAAACTCCACAACCTCAGCCTTGGGTTCACTGGCCTTACAATCTCTGGCCTGTAAAATGTAGGCAGGTCACAGTTTAACACATTTTCACTGGTCTCCTGGTCTCTCTCTCTCTCTCTCTCTCTGTCTCTCTGTCTCTCTGTCTCTCTGTCTCTCTGTCTCTCTCTCTCTCTCTCTGTCTCTCTGTCTCTCTCTCTCTCTGTCTCTCTCTCTGTCTCTCTCTGTCTCTGTCTCTCTCTGTCTCTCTCTCTCTCTGTCTCTCTGTCTCTCTGTCTCTGTCTCTGTCTCTCTCTCTCTCTCTCTCTCTCTGTCTCTCTCTCTTTCTTTCTATCTCTCTCTTTCTCTCTCTCTCTCTCTCTCTCTCTCTCTCTCAAAAAAGAAATATAGAGGAAAAATAAAGAGGAACAATGGAAGGTGAGAACTGAAATTATAGTGGGGGGGTCCAGGGATTGGTGGATGGGGTTTGGGTATTTCAGACGATCAGGTGATGTCCAGGTGGCAAATCCTTCATCTACTAGAGTCCGATTCAGAAGCATCTGCTACAAATGTGAAGAGAGAAACAAAATGAAATCAGAACCATTTCCACCCATAGCATCCATGAAGTTCTCAGAACTGCAAACACACACACCTTATCTCCATCCACTTTCCACACTTCCACAAACGGAAGGCCTGTTCCAGGGTCATAGTGTGTGACCTAAAAATCAATACAATAATCAGTATTTGAGACATCAGCAGTAAACAATTTTTAATGGTATTGGATTTAATGGTTGAATAATATTATCCAACATTTACATTCGTGAGCAAAGCTGCCCCTCGCAACATCTCTTCCAAGAAGCTCTCTGCTAAAGATGCCCTCAATGGAAGCGGAGCGATGCCATCCAGCAGTATGCCTGTGGCTTGGAATGGCAGTCTCATGAAGTCAGACCTGAAAGGGAAAGCTAAAAAGGAAAAGGAAAGCTCCATGGTTTCATACTGAGGATCGAGTAGAGGGAGCAGTAACCTGATTGGGTGAAGGATTTCCGTGTTGACGTGGTCATAGCCACCGTAATCCACGTGTTGTATGACCACATCACTGGGATCCTCACAAGCTGAGGTGATGCAGGATCTCCACCAGGCTCTGTTCACTGTGTGAGCTGCACAGATCAGACCCACTAGAAAGAGAGAGACAAGAGGGGGTGAAGGAGTTGATTCATCCAGATGTGATACACAGAGGAAGCCCACTCTTCTCAAAAGATGATTTTCTACCTTTCTCTATGGATTCCAGAGCAGGGACACCAGGCTGGGAGTAGTAGTGGAACATCTCCTGCTCCAGGCTGCTTAGGGTGTGATGTGTGGGATGGTAGGGCTGCTGCACAAACCAGTGACTAGCTTAATGGATTGTCGTAACAGTGACAGGCACTGACTCCTTTGGAAGGAGGAGCTGCAGGACAGACAAAAGGGTGTTTACCACAACTGTTCCCAAGCTTTTCACCATGGGCCTTTCAGAAACTACTTTTCGGTGAGGCTGCCTTGAAAAGAATTAAATACTCAAGGATCAATGTTCAGCGTTCATCAACAGCTGCGAACACATACACAGCGTGATGAGACCAAGGACCACATCAGATAGCATCATTCAACAGAGTGCAAGTTACAACAGTAACAATACAAACAATACAGTAAATAGACACCACAACCATGTACAGTAATGTAACGTAACAGTGCAGTGTGAATGGGATGTAAACCTTCCTATTGTTGCACCGTACCTATGATATTACTCGAGAGGCAGTTCCCAGCACTGAACAATATGAAGTGTAGATTTTAGCATAGCAGGTCAGTAAACAGAAGGTCAAGTGCAAGTGCTACTGAAATCCTATCCAGATGTCTGGAGGAATTGTCCAGTTCTGCTATAAAGCGGAGTAGAGAGAAAGGGTCAGTCTTACCCTGCGCACCGGTGGACGTGTTTGCAAGTTAGCCAGACCCAGGCACTGGACCAGGACATCCAGGGCTTGATGAACCTGCTGCTTGGTTCCTAAGATCAGAAAACCACATTCAGCATATAGCGCTATCCAAAGTCATCAGTCAGGATTGGCAGACAACAGGGGCCCATACAGCTTCCTCACCTACTATCCGGCAGATCTGAAAATCTTCAGTCTCAGTTGGGGCTGTGATGTAGATCTCTGCACCAGTGCTCTCCCACACAAATTTCAAATTCCTCCATCTCCTCCCAACCAGTATGCCAATGAGATGCTACAAACAACGGATGTATAGTAAATGAGAGCAAAGTCAACATTAGTGGTTGAGAGAAATGAAGAAATGAGAAATGAGATATGAATCTCAGTCACTAAAGAAAAGCTTATACACTGCTAGAGATCAGTGAAGGTCACTCAACTTTGGCACCTTCACATCCCACAGACAGATCCCAGGTGCGTTCCACGGGTTCACCTGACTGCCATTCAGCTGGTGTGCTCCTTTCCCTGAGGTGGTGCAGCTGCCAACTGAATCTGGTGAGTTCACATTTGAACCTGAATGGAAAAGTTCCTCTGGAGCTCCCTCAGCAGGTCCCTCAGCAGGTCCCTCTGGAGCTCCCTCAGCAGCTCCCTCTGGAGCTCCCTCAGCAGCTCCCTCTGGAGCTCCCTTAGCAGCTCCCTCTGGAGCTCCCTCAGCAGGTCCCTCTGGGGCTCCCTCAGCAGCTCCCTCTGGAGATCCCTCAGCTGGTCCCTCAGTAGGGTCCTCTGCAACCTCCTCTGCAGGTCCCTCTGGAGCTCCCTCAGCAGGGCCCTATGCAGCCTCCTCTGCAACCTCCTCTGCAGCCTCCCCTGCAGGTCCCTCTGGAGCTCCCTTAGCAGGTCCCTCAGCAGGGACCTCTGCAATCTCCTCTGCAGGTCCCTCAGTAGGTCCCTCTGCAGGTCCCTCAGCAGGTCCCTGAGCAGCTTCCTCTGCAGGTCCCTCAGTAGGTCCCTCAGCAGCTTCCTCTGCAGGTCCCTCAGTAGGTCCCTCTGCAGATCCCTCAGCAGCTCCACAGCAGGTCCCTCTGCAGCCCCCTCTGCTGGTCCCTCTGCAGCTCCCTCTGCAGGTCCTTCAGTAGGAGCGAGAGAGAGAAAATTCTAGCCTCAGGCAGGCCAAAACCAGTGAGACCCACCTTCCCATACACACACACACACACACAACCACACACCATTGCTCCCTCTGGAGCTCCCTCAGCGGATCCCTCTAGAGCTCCCTCTGCAGGTCCCTCTGGAGCTCCCTCTACAGCTCCCTCTACAGGTTCCTCTGGAGCTCCCTCCGCAGCCCCCTGGAGCTTCCTCAGCTGGTCCCTCAGTAGGGGCCTCTGCAACCTCCTCTGCAGGTCCTTCTGGAGCTCACTCAGCAGGTCCCTCAGCAGGGACATCTGCAACCTCCTCTGCAGCCTCCCCTGCAGGTCCCTCTGGAGCTCCCTCAGCAGGTCCCTCTGCAGGGACCTCTGCAACCTCCTCTGCAGGTCCCTCAGTAGGTCCCTCAGCAGCTTCCTCTGCAGGTCCCTCAGTAGGTCCCTCAGCAGCTTCCTCTGCAGGTCCCTCAGTAGGTCCCTCTGCAGCCCTCTCTGCTGGTCCCCCTGGAGCTCCCTCAGTAGGGGCCTCTACAACCTCCTCTGCAGGTCCCTCTGGAGCTCCCTCAGCAGGGTCCTCTGCAACCTCCTCTGCAGGTCCCTCTGCAAGTCTCTTAGCAGGGGCCTCTGCAACCTCCTCTACAGCCTCATCTGCAGGTCCCTCTGGAGCTGCCTTCTCTGCAGGTCCCTTTGGAGCTCCCTCTGGAGCTCCCTCTGCAGGCCCTGCTGGAACTTGCTCCGCAGCTGCCTCTTCGTTGATCTGTTGTTTCTGAGATCTGTACCACAGCCAGCCCCTACAAGCACTAGTGCCCCGGGAACTGCGTACGGTACAAGAGACCGTAATGCCATCTCTTTTTAGCAGTAGCTGTTATTCCTGAGAAGAACGGAAAAGATTAAAAGAAAAGATATCCACAGTTATATACCAAATCAATAAGCATAAAAACCTAATAGTTATCTTCAGGGTACTTTTCTAGCTTTTTCAATTGCTTGCTTAAAAGAAATGTCTAAAAGTCTAACAACATCCAAGCCAATTTAGAGCTGATTTTAAGAGCATCCAAACGCCTCGAAGTGTTTGTCACAGTTCAGTGTTCTATGTTCTATCCTATTCCATTGTATTGTAGCCCAGTGCAGTAATGCTGTATCTTCATGCAATTCCATTCCACTTTTTTTCCATTCCACTTTATTTATAAAGCAGTTTAAACCAACAACAAGGCTGACCAAAGTGCTGTACAATAAAACCAGACACAAAGCACAAAGACACACGAGCAAATAGGTAAAAGAAACAGGTACAGATAAGAACCAAGAAATGATAAAACGGGTATCAACCACATAAGTCACCACCTCACACTGGGTCGAAAGCCAGGGAGTAAAAGTGTGTTTTTAAAC
>JBBPDC010000141.1:17417685-17429505 GCA_037974485.1 Hemigrammopetersius urotaenia | reverse complement strand
GGATCTCTGTCTGCCTGCTCTTTCTTGGGACCTTCCAGGTAGTTCCGAGTCCGGGTCTTGCGGCCCGGCTCGTGACATATAGCAGCATTTCCTTTAACACAGTTACACAGCTGCAGTTTAAATATTTCTATAAATCTCAATTTAAACATTAATGTATTCAAATCAAATATAAAACCAAAGCTATGTGCTACTGCAGGACATTCATGTTTTATCTAGTTTGTTATAGAAAAATAAGTTACCCTCAGAGTCCAGAGTATTATAGCAACTGCAAAGGGGGAATAACTCCATATTAAAATCTATGTATCTTTAAAATCCCTGTTGTTGTAATGGTCAGATGTTCCATTATTTGCGTCCATATAGTGTATGTTGACTTGTGAGCATTTGTATTGTTCATCATAAGTTTCTTCTGAAATCAAGAATATCATGGTGAATCTGTCCTCTCTTTAATGCTGTACTTGTCTGGGAAGACTTTACACTGTGGTTGGAACATTGCTGTGAGGATTTAATCATGTTCAGCCACAGCAGTAGGTACTGATGTTGGATGAATAGAACATGGTGGGGCAGAACCATCATAGCAGCTGCAAAGGGGGACCAACTCCATATTGAAGTCTACCTATCTGAATGCAGTGTCATAAAAGTCCCTGTTGGTGTAATGGTCAGGCGCCCCAATACTTTTCTTCATATAATATAGATGAAAGTAATGGGATGCCTGCAAAAACCAGGCGAGACATAGAGCTGTATGCTGCATGCACACACGAGCACAAAAACACAAAAAGAGCAATGAATTTTCAAAATAAAAGTATTTTAACAAACCTGCGTTAACGGGCGTTAAAATCATTGTCAGCTATTATTAAGTAAATGCATTAATGTGATAGCGTGTTAAAATGCCCAAGCCTAATATATATATAATTAAAACAATAGTCAAAGTTGTAATTAAAATGGATTCTTCTGTCCTTAGACAGTTTGGACAGAGGAAGTAGTGGCCTACAAAGATGTCTAATTGTCTCAACCTTGGTCCAGGTGGCCTTCAGCTTTGCACACTGAGGTGTTTTCACTGTTCCCATCACCTGATTCAACTAATCAGCACGTTAACAAGCCCATTCTGGGCTGAAGTGGTTTCTTAAAGAAGCAAGAGAACTGAAACAGGCAGGGTCTAAGGCCCCCCAAAATGATCCCAAGCCACACTAAATATATAGTAATTATTATACTATTATACATCCAAAAATTTCATACAAGATATCACTTTACAAATAGAAACAAGACTATGAATTGAAATTAAAAATAATACGTCTAGCTATCATTATTTAATTACAGTGATGTACTGGCTGTTGAAGCTGCTGTAGGTAGCAAGCGGGCTTTAGGCCCCAGGCGAGGCTACAAGTAGCTGCTTGTTAGCCAGTAGCAACCGGAGCCCGTTTAGTAATATTTCTCTGGTAGTGCCATTTGTACTCAGTTCAACAGAACAATACTATGAGTATGTGACAATAACTGTTCACTGCTTAACTTTACTTGTTTCCTTAAGTGAAAGGAAAGGTTTGGTGAAAAGTTTTCAGCTCTCTTTCAGCTAATTCCTTCAGTGACGTCCCTGCTTCTCAGTCTTATTCCTGTAGCACTACTGCCCTCCAGATTGTGGTGTTTCCTTCTCTAACATGGTTTCCTAATCCTGGCCCTGGATCCACACCCTACTTATTTAAGTGCTTTCCCTTATTTAAAAAACTAACTTAAACACAGTAAGGGCGTGTTAAGGATTTGATTAGTCGGATCAGGTGCGTCGGGAGCAGTGAAAACACTCTGCAGGAGCAGGACTTGAAAATACTAACAAACCCATTTCCCCTCAATAGCTTGTTGACTAGTTATGTCTTGAAAGCAGGTCTGCTGTAACACCAGGTGGCAATCAACCCTCCTCCTGGAGATCCACTTTCTAGCAAAGAAATGAATCTGACCAAGCCAATCAAGGTCTTCAGAAAAACGTAATGAGCTGGGACAGGTGCATCAAGTGGTCCTGGAATGCTGAGCTCTCAAGACTGCTCTAAAACAGTTCAAGGTTACTTTGATACTGATGACATATTTCTCCATGGACCACAGTGCAACACATACCAACATTCACACAGTGTTTTAAAGAAAACAATTAATGCAATTAATGGTGTTTTTTCTGTTTAAATACACTGGTCAACAATATGTGGGTCATATATATGATTTTATAATTATATAGTATAATTTCATGTTGTGAAGTGGTCGTCTGGAGTTGGCGCATGCGCTCTGTGTTACGTTCTTGATCCGTATCCGTCAAAAATAGACTTGATGCGCATCTCGACGGACTGACGGAACAGAGACATAGCGGAGATGCAACGCATTGGATCTGGTGTAAACTGATGCATTGACTTAATTGGCCGTGATTAGCTGCCATGTCGGAGACGCACCACGACGCAGACGCATCCGGTGTAAAACGGGTTACTGTGTTGAAGTGGGTTTTTGGTAAAGAATGTTTATAAATGAGATGTGAGGCTGAAGAACCTTTTCAAGGTTTAAGGAGCCTTCACAAACCTTTACTAGGTGGACGTTCTACCAAATTTACTGACGCATCTAGTTTACAAAACCTGACTAAAAGGCAGGTAGGATACCGCCCCTTTCTTAGGTATTGGTGTTTGTGGAGACCCCTCTCAGGTTTGAACTTGTGACCTTCCAAATCTTGGCGGCATCGCTCTTACCACTGAGACACCTTTTTTTGGAAATGAGGTCTGATGTTCAAGACATGATGCTGAATGCTCTGATTAGAACCTGCAACCTCCTTGTCTTGTAGGCAGTGCTCCTACCACTAAACCACAGGCTCCCACAGCTAGCATGCCTTTTTTTGGACGTTTCACTTTGAGATGGAATGTGATATACAAGATAAAAGCCTAACCAACTATTATAAGATTTTACTTTCAGATGAATGTGATGTGCAAGATCTAAAGTAGACAACACAGATTTGAACCGTAACATTCTAGACATGAGCCCATGCTTTAAACCAGTGCACTACAGAGCCAGGGCAGATGCTTCACTTATTTTTGGACTTTCCAATATATTTGACTTTCAGATGAAGTGTGACATACAAAAAAAGTATGACATTCTACAACCTTCCAATCTTACGTCCAAAGCCAGTGTGCTACTGGGCTTGACAAGCTTTAAGATGACATGTGACGTGCAAGACATAAAGATATAGATTCAGATTTAATCCCACAACCTTCTGTTTTTGAGACCATAGCTTAAACCGTGAGCTACAGAGCTAGGCTGCATTTTCAGGGCAATTTTTGAAAATTTTTACTTTCAGATGAAGTGTGACATTCAAGACTTAAAACTAAAGACTTGGGTTTGACCCCATGATGTCATGTTTCTGAAGACAACATAAACAGCGAGCTACATGGCTTGACAAGCAACACTGCTCAGATTCATCTCAGCCTGATGACTGTCTGAGTTTGAAATGAATAAACATAAAGACAAGTCACTGAAGTGAGCCAATGTCCCAATGATAACCTGGCACTAGGGCAAACTCCCTAAACACTAGGCGGTCAACTGCCCATCAGGTGAGAGCACGGATGCAGTCCCCCACTACCAGAAATTATGCACTCGAGATTCCCACATTTGGGGAATTTGCAGCGATCAGCACAACTGGAGCTCAATGGCTGAACCACCTCGCCCTGGGTGAACCACCTTCCTTAGGAGCTGCAAAACCATAGAAGCTGCAAAGAGGGATCAACTGCATATGATAGTCTAGGTATCTGAATGCTTTGTCATTAAAGTCTCTGCTGGTGTAATGGTCAGGTGTACCAATACTTTTGTCCATATGATATGGATAAATGTAATGGGACGCCTGACCCCCACGAAAACCAGCCGAGATGTAGAGCCGCTTTCAAAATAAAAGGATGCATTAATGCGTGATAAAATAATTGTCGGCTTTAAGTAAATAATGCGTTAATGTGATAACGCATTAATGTGTCCAGCCCCAGTATATATATAATATACTTATTATATTATTTTGTTATTGTGATAGTTTTTCACCCCACTGGTAGTTTTGGGGTCCAGGACCAACCTGAGGGTATATATGGTAAAATATAGGGGTTAAGCTGTATGAAGAGTCAAAACTATTTCACTGAAGCAAAAGTTTTATTTGGTGCATTTTATTCCCTGTTGTACTTTGTGAGTACTTGTGTTACTGTACAATGCTGCCAAGAATGGCCCCAAAAATGAAGCTCAAGGCATGTAGAGGAATAATTCCACTGCACGTTGCTAGCAGTCATTCAATAATCCGCACAAAATCAGTTGGATAGTAAACCACTATTGGCTTTCATTCCTTCTTAGCAATGATAGCATTATTGCCTGAACAAAATCGTTATTTCAGATTGTAACTATCTGCAGCTCCCCCAGGTGTGAGTTAAGAGATAGCGGGGTTGTTTGACAGGTGCCAGGTGAAGGTGAGTGTGAAGACCTGGATCCATTGGGTGTGTGGATTTGTGGATGTGTGAATAGGCACATAATGTGCAAACCTTGACAAGTCTTCTTCATCTTCCATTGGCAAATGTGTAGGTTTTTGTTTATATGCTTTGGGAAGCCTGCGTGCTCAGACACATATTTCAGTGTGGCTCGAAAACATCTGGCAGGCCTGGGTGTGATCCTGGTGTGAAGATAAAGGTGCATTTTAAATTTCAACATTAAACATTAAAAAAATGTATGACAACAGACTAGTTTCACGATTTGAGGCATTTCCTCTACAGATTACTATTCCAGCCAAGGCCATTTTTTATCAGATCTCATACCTCAAGTGTGACTAAGGTAAGCAGTTTATTTGCTCAGTGGAAATCCTTATAATTTTTTTTACATGACTCTAAGGCATGATGTCTGACAGCGTGAAATATGATTTTGCGGACCATTAACCCCTTAAACTCCGAAGAGCCTGTACGTGAGCCTGCACTTCAATTCCTCACTTTTCATACAAATTGTTTTCAGTCTTGCCAAGTTCTCTCATGTCACTCTGCTGCTGCATTCCAATCACTGGCTTCCCATATTTAAGACCCTGGTGCTGCTTAGAAAGCCAAAAAAAAGGTTGTGCTCCTCACTACTGGTTTATTCAAAATTCAGTCTGTCCTTAGCTTCAGGTACGACTTTACCCACTGTTCTTCTAGAAGCATGGAAGGCAAACATCAAGACTGTTCTTTGTTAACCAGCTCTTTTCATTTAAAGAATCATTAATCCTATAACTTCTAAATAAGTGTGTAATTACCTGCAAAATCTTGGCTCACATCGTAAGTGGACAACATATATGTGTCAGCTAAGGATGTTTTCTCTGAGTATCTCTGGGTGCACAACAAAGCACTTTTATACCAAATTGCATAGTAGTTACTGAATAATTCATAGTAATTCTTTACTGAATAAATCTTAATAACTGGATAATAAATAGAAATAAGCATCTTTATACACTGATAAGCCCATTTTTATGACCCCCTGCCTTATATGCTGCTGGTCCACCACATGCTGCCAAAATATCACTGCCTTGGTGAAGCAAAGACTGTAGCCTGTGGTATCTGGCACCAAGATGCTGGCAGGAGATCCTTCAAGTCCTGTAAGCTGTGAGGTGGAGCTACTGCACGTCAGACTTCTTGTTCCAACAAATCCCACAGATGCTCAGATTGATTCCTGAACAACATGTGCTGTTATTATCCTGCTGAAAGAGGACACCATTAGAGAATACCGCTGCCATAAAGGTGCCTTCTTTATCTGAAACAATGTTTATCTAGATGTAACACATCAAATTGTTGTTTTCTTGAGTGCCCAGACCCAGGGTTTCCTCGCAGGACATTTTCCAGAGGATCACACTGCCCCCACAGGCTTGTCTCATCATGCACTTCCTTTGGTAAACAGTGCACACATGCCTGACCGTCCACACAATTTAAAAGAAATAGGGATTAGTTCGACCAGGCAACCTCCTTCCATTATGATCCAGCCCCATTCACAGCAGGATATGATTAAAATTTTTTCTGACTTCTGCCAAAGTAGCCCCTCTGTTGGTTCAGAAAATGGAGAAGAGGAGGGTCAAGGGGTTAAATGACCATAATTTCTGATTTAAAACCTACTAATTTCTATACATACATTTATAAATGTTCACATAATATAGATTACACTGTTACTTGTTAAGAGCATTTTCAATCCTATTTAAATGCCCGTACATGATTTCAATTCTTTACATAGTTTTACATGAATTACATTTACATTGATTTGTATTCCATATTCATAAGCAGGTTTGAAGCTGTTTTGATGTCAAAAAGACAAATCTGTGAACAAAAAAGACTACAGACTGGACAGCAATAACTTTTCATCAAATTTAAATGATAATAAAATCCCACAGATGCAGCATTGTTTGACTGAATTTCTCAGCTTGTCACCGTGAAATAACTAGAAAAGCTGCGCCCGATAAGGGTTAAGCAGTGCCAACCAAGGCTTGGATTTTTATTTTAATCTTTCTCTCCCCTGTACCTCCAGAGAGCACCTGCTGGGTGTAGCCCCTCCCCCACCCCTCCTTGGGTGCCCTGTGAGAGATGGATAGTATGTCTGTCTCCTGGGCCCTCATCCAGGTGTGGAACAGCTGGGGAAGACCGTGGTGGGGGGACAGCAGGGATTGCAGGGGGGGCACTCTGCAGGAGCTATAAATTGCACAGGAACTCTGGGTACTTAACACCGGTGCGGTTCTGCGATCATATTAATCATACACAGGTGCTCAGGTGTGTCCTGTCACTCCTCCGGCCGTCAGCTGCACTTATTCACCTCCTCCCTCTCCCTCTCCCTCTCTCTCCCTCTCTCGCCCTCTCTCGCTTGCTCTCTCCCGCTCACTCTCTCTCTCCCTCCAACTCTCCCACTCTCTCTCTCTCTCTCTCCCTCTCGCTTACTCTCTCTCTCTCTCTGACTCACTCTCTCCCGCTCTCTTTCTCTCTCTCTCCCACTCTCCCACTCTCTCTTTCTCTCTCTCTCGCTCTCTCTGATGTGGAGAGGTGCACAGGGCAGGCAAGACCAGGCCGAATCCCTGATTTATGACCTTTCTCAGGTCATTTATTCAGTGGGATGAGAGGTGCGTCACCAGCCTCTCCGCACGACATTTCTCTCATTTCTCTCACCCTCTGAGCTCAGAAATATCAGTGAGGGGAATCTTGCATATAATCTGTCCATATAAAAGAAAAATGTATGCACATCCTCATGTCTGAAATATATATGCGATATATCTTCAAAATGAAGAAAATATCACAACCAAGTGAAATCCCATATCTCAAAAACAGTATTTTTCAGAAGGAAATAAACAAACAATCTTAACTTTAACGACTTTATTATACATAATTTCAGTCAATTTCTATTGCTCTATTCATCATTAAATTTCAGCCCCAGCTGATGGTATAAAGGATCACCCCCCAACACCTTGATCTAACAGTGGGCTCATAGTTACATGTCACTATAAAGGCAAAATGATATATATATATATACATTTTTAAATGGCAGTTGCAGTTTACAATGTGTTAAAAAATTAAATGAAATAATATAAATGTGCCTAAATTAAATGTTTTACCAAAAATGTATAGTACTTTGATAAAAATACCAGTCAGTTTACGCTTTGTTAAAATGTTATGATGACCTGACCAATGGTGCAAAATCACTTCAAACTAAATTTGCTGCATTTAACTACAATTAAAATTTAAAACTGTTTTACTTCTCCAGTAAAAAAAAAAGTTTTTTTTGTTCAGAAAACAAAATATGCGATACAATTACAGACTACGCTGAATATAACTGACTTCTGTATTGAGATCAGAATAAAAATGACTATTCAGGGTCAGGTCTATATTGTAATAATAAGCCTGTATTATGCAGGTGGCTGAATCTGTTTTAAATATTTATTTGAAAGATACCAATAATGTGGAGGGATGTCACTCAATGTAAGACTTCATGATGCTGCATGATGATGAGCAGTATATGGACACCCTTAGTGAAGTGTTCTTGATTGGTTTTCTGAGGTCTTGGTAGCTTAAAGTCCCGCAAATACACAGTTTCTCAAACAGACCTGTGAGAGGTTTAATATAAGATGATGCATATAATAATGTACATGTGAAGTGTATTGTGTAAATATGAGCATATGCAGCAGGAGCTCTAGACAACCTTGTCTGTCCACACATCTGCCATGTATTGACTTCATGAAGTGTTTAAATTATTTGTCTTCTCCATGTTTGTTTCATCAGCAGAACACATTTTACTGAGGACTAGGAAAGAAGAACCTTCTTTGTGGAAAAACAGGCACACTCAAAGAAATGACTCTGGTGTATAGTAATATATATTCCTTGAAAAATAGTAATTTTTACACTGTAATATTAATGTTGGAGGGAACTCAATAAAGACAAAAAAAAATGACACAGGTGGTAGAATTTAGTAGCGTCAACCAGTTTGTTATCCCTGTTACATTGTCTGTGTCTAATTCTGTTGTTTCTGTCTGTGCTCTTCTAGATTCAGGGTCGGCTGGGAACTTCATCTCACAGTCCCTAGTCACCCCTTTGTGTATTCCCGTCCGCCCGCTAACCAAGCCTGTCACGGTCTATGCCCTTGATGGTCATCCCGTAAGCCGCGCCCCCCTGAGTTCCGTCACGCTCCCCGTCACTCTCACGATCCAGACCACACACACCGAGTCCCTCTCTCTATATGTTTTGCCCCGATCCAACCACCAAATTATATTAGGCGTTCCCTGGTTCCGTTCACACAACCCCCACATCGATTGGTTAACCCACACTATACTCTCCTGGTCCCCTTCTTGTACACGGTCATCTCTGTCCCGTCACTCCCTGTTCACGCCACCACCATAGAAAGTCCTAAGTCACAAGACCCCACTGACATCCCCCCAGAATATTCTGACATGCACGCCGTTTTTTCCATGGCAAGGGCAACCCGTCTCCCTCCGCACCGTCCTTGGGACTGCGCGATCGAGCTGATTGCAGGAAAAAAAACCCTTGGTCGCGTATTTACCCATTGTCCGAGCCAGAGACTCGGGCAATGGAGAAATACGTGGCTGAGATGTTAGAACAGGGGTTCATCCGCCGATCGCGCTCTCCCGCCTCCGCCAGTTTCTTTTTCATAGAGAAGAAGGATGGGGGTTTCCGGCCGTGTATTGATTATCGCGGGCTCAATGACGTTACTGTGATGTACACGTACCCTCTGCCTCTGATCCCGGCGACAATCGAGCGGCTCCGGGGGTCCACTATCTTTACGAAGTTGGAGCTCCGGAGTGCATACAACCTTGTGCGAATACGGGCGGGTGATGAATGGAAAACAACATTTAGCACAACTACTGGGCATTACGAATATTTGGTTATGTCGCACGGGTTGGCCCAGGCTCCCTCGGTGTTTCAGGGGTTCGTAAATGACGTCCTCAGGGACATGCTCAGTCAATTTGTGGTCGTGTATATAGACATTTACATTTACATTTACGGCATTTATATAGACGACATCCTGATTTACTCACGCACATACAAGGACCATATTGGTCATGTTCGCAAGGTTCTCACCCACCTGTTGGAACATGGGTTGTATGTCAAGGCCGAGAATGTGAATTCCATAAACCTGAGGTCACTTTTCTCGGTCACCGCATCAGCCGGGAGGCGATTGCGATGGAGAGGGGTAAGGTAACAGCCATGTCTGAGTGGCCAGAGCCCGCGACGGTCAAGGACGTGCAACGGTTCCTGGGGTTCGCCAACTATTACCGTAGGTTCATTAAGAACTACACAGTGGCTGCCCCGATAACATCCCTCCTCCGAGGCAAACCCAAAACCGTTACTCTGGCAGCCCGAGCCGCATTTGCGAGGCTAAAAAACGCCTTTACCTCCGCCCCCATACTGCGCATGCCAGATCCGGAGTGGCAGTATACGGTGGAGGTCGATTCCTCGGAGGTAGGAATAGGGGCAGTCCTGTCGCAGTACCACGGTTTCCCCAGGAAATTACACCCCTGTTCTTTCTTCTCTAGGAAGCTGACGGAGGCAGAAAGGAACTACAACGTCGGCAACCGCGAACTGCTTGCTGTGAAGGCAGTGTTGGAGGAGTGGCACCACCTCTTAGCGGTGGACTTCATCACGGACCTGCCGGCGTCGAAAGGGTACACGACAGTACTGGTCATGGTGGACCGGTTCTCAAAGGGCTGTCGATTTATCCCCTTTCGTTCTCTCCCCTCTGCTCGGCAGGTTGCAGACGCTCTGTTCCAGTCGGTGTTCCGTTACTATGGCATCCCGGAGGACATCGCGTCGGACCGCGGCCCCCAGTTCACGTCCTGAGTGTGGAAGTTATTCTTGGGGCACCTGGGGGCAGCGGTCACCGGCGTGACAGTTGAAAGCGGGAATCGCTGTTTTGGCAAGCCTACAGACAGTAAATTCAGCTCCTGTGTGTAATGGAGGCTTGCGTGCTAAATGTAGTAAACCAAGTCTCAAACAACTAAGCAGCCCATATCTTAAAATATTGCGAGGAGCTGGCAGGCAGAACTGGGGATCAGTTAAGGGGGGGAAGTAGATGTGTGTGATGTTTAATGTGTTTGCGTATGAATTGTGTGTTATTCTGTATGCTGGAACCGTGTTTCGACAGTCACCCTCTCCTGGAGTGCTAGTGGTGCAGGTGGGGTGGCAGGCGAAACACAAACTTGTTGTTGGATAAATCAGTGTGGTACTGATTTTTGCCAATTGGAGGATCAGTTCACGCTGTATAGTACTCTTGAAAGCTGTGAAGCTGACAAGATACAAGAAAGCTTGTGAAAACCTAGGGTGTCTTTGCTTTCTCTTGCTCACACTCGCCACAATGTAAAACAAAAATAAATCATACTTGATAGTAACAGTTTCAGGCATTGCAGATACATAGGAGTTAATAAATATTAAATTAGTAGTGTTATTCCAACATGAAAATAGTTCGTTAACATATAACATTTACTCAATATTTCTGAGTATATGTGACTGCTCATGTATATGTTAAGGTAAATTTTACTTGATTTTCATAAGTAAGTTGCACTCAAGATTACAGCTTAAAATGCAAATTGTTACTAAGAGTTATTTCTCTGAGTGCATGGAGAACACTCTTCTGGAGAACAGGCATGTAGAACACCACTAAAGAACGTGTAGGAAGAACACTCATCCAAAGAACAAACAGAGAGTAATCTTTTGAAGAACAGGCATGGAGAACAGTCTGCTGAAGGAAATGTGTGGAGAACACTCTTCTGAAGCAAAGATGTGGAGAACACTCTTCTGAAAGAAAGGTATCAGAATCAGAGAACTTTATTTATTCCGGAGGAAATTGCTCACATCACAACTGCACACTCACACAGAAAAATACAGAATAAAATACCTGAATATATAATAGAAAAATACTAAGGCTAGAAATATATTAAGAAAAGAAATATAGTACAACTTGCCCATAATAAAAAGTATACCAAGTGGAGAATATAGTTTAAGTTAAACTTAAATCACTCTGTACAATACATAGAATAGACAGTTACATCTAAGTACCTCTATCAAAAATACAAAATTGTGAAATTACAAAAGAGAACACTGGAGAACATGGAGAACATGGAGAACATGGAGGAGATTCTTCTGAAGGAAAGGTGAGGAGAACACTCTTCTGGAGGAAAGGTGTGGAGAACACTCTTCTGGAGGAAAGGTGTGGAGAACACTCTTCTGGAGGAAGGGTGTGGAGAACACTCTTCTGGAGGAAGGGTGTGGAGAACACTCTTCTGGAGGAAAGGTGTGGAGAACACTCTTCTGAAGGAAAGGTGTGGAGAACACTCTTCTG
>JBBPDC010000141.1:17383405-17414621 GCA_037974485.1 Hemigrammopetersius urotaenia | reverse complement strand
GCTTAAATCTGAGTCAGCTATTTAACTGAGATACTGCAGTCAGAGCATCTATACAACAACTGTCCAAATAATAACTAACAACGCCTAACTATTGTCGGTAACGGTAAGATATTATAATTTCTGATGTCATGACTTTAAATAAGAATGTGTCTTGACATAGTATCTCTCTTGGCATTTATTATTATCTCATTGATTTAAACTGACATGTTTTTGTAGCAGAAATCAAGTATACTTTTGTGTGAAATTGATAGGTTTTTTATAAAAGCTCTGTGCTCCGATCCATGTGTGGCCTTTAGTCCTGGACAGGCGCATTTCTTGGCCCAAGGTGGTACCAATCGGATACACAACACTTCTGGCTGTCAGTTTACCCCAGAATCTACCCCATTCCAGAAGGGCCAGAAATGCTGCTGGTCCTTGGTTTTGTTAACACATTCAGGGGTGAGCTGCCCTGTGAGTAACTTTCATACTGACTACATTCTGACAACAAACATCAGAAAACCAATGGAAAACAATGTTTTTTATTCTTAATATGACTATTTCTAGTCTTTGTGTTTTTTCTCCCGATGTCAGGTTTTATGGATGAAAGAAGCAGATTTTTTGATGTGAAGCCAAATGAAAAACTGAGAAGAGAACAGTTTTCTTTTAACCAGTGCATCTCACAGCTCAGAAAATTATAAGGACCACCAGGGGCTGTGAATGAACGCAAGTAATGTTAAAAACTTGTCTTTTGTTTATTTTGCCCCATTTTTGCCCTCAGTGTGAAAAGCCTTTGAGCTTTGGCTGCCCCTCCGGTGCAAATTGAAACCATCCCAGAGTCCCGGGATGATACAGCACTAACTGTCCCGGCCTTGTTCCTCTTCTTCCTCTGCAGCTGCTGCTCGGTGTTAGCAGGGCGGGGAGGTGGAAAGCACATTACATGATAGCGAATTCCTCAAGATTTCCCAATGAGGTGTTACAAATCACTTCCGCGTTTTGTGCACAGACACGGAAGAATAAACAGGCTTAGCTCAAATCAGCTAGCACATCAAAGAGGGGCTCTCACTTAACTCCCACAGGGAGAATGTTTTTTTTTTCTTTCGTTGCGATATCTCCCGCTCTCATTTTTCTCCTCCGCCAGAGGCCTGCAGTAGTAATGTTCCTCGCCACATATTCTGCAGCGTAGTTGATTTAGAGAGCGCGAGAGAGAGAGGAGGGAGAGGAAAAAAAATGTAAACCATTTAGAGGCGAACTCTTTATGGAGTTTAATCCGCGTTCCGTCCCTGGAAGCTGAATTTATATCCCACATTAGGTATCATCACGCCGGAGTATTGCTCTTCTCCCTCTGTGAGCGTTCCAGGGCCTGACGATGGTCCTATCACTCACTCACACGCGCGCGCACACACACACACGCATGCACAAGGCATTATAGGTTTATCTCATCTCATGCAGCCCGCGCCAGCCGCACAGCTCAGTCCTCCAGGCTACTTTACTAATAACGTATTCCTTATCAGGCCCTCCGCACCTCTGCCTGTGATCAAAGACCCAATTAATGGAGCGGGGAAAGGTGAAGCATTCAAATAATGGAGACAGCTGTTTTTCTCTGTTTGAGAAAATCCATTTGTATTGTTATCGTCAGAGAACAGTTCTCCAAACTGTGCTTATTTCAGGCGCTGTCTATTCTGGCAGCTCAATGAAAAAAAAAATCCCGCAATGTGCCTTGCTGGTGAACGGCAGGAATATCTTGCTGTTCCAACTCATCCCAGGCTTTATCAACTTCTGAGTGGTAACAAAGGAAGATAAAGAGTGGACACAGTTCACATCAGGCCCTCTTTAAAATGTTTTCCTCTCCAAAGGGCTGATTGTTGGTCTTTCTGAAGTGTCACGAGGCTGAACGATTATGGAATATGGGGGTTAATTGTGATGGTGTCTGTGCGGCAGCAAAATGCCACGTTTACAAAGCCGTGCACCAGGTCCGGCATAATTGCCATGTTAAAATGTATTGCCCTGTCAGTGCTGTCACCTTCGAGAGGAAAAGGGGCAGAAGACTAGAAATATTAACATTACGCACATTAGCTAAAATATGAAAGGGTGGGGGTTGGGGGTGGAGGCACAGAATTAAGTGACGATATAGACCTTCCCCTCTAATAGCCTCCTCTTATAGAAGGCAGTTAAAGACCTCAGGTCATTATAAGAGGCCGACAAGGGCCTCTAGCTCGGCCCTCCAGCTGAAGATATACAATATACGTTTGTTCGTTATCACTAGGTTAAAGGTTAAATACAGTGAAATTACAGTGAAGAATGGTCGGCAAATTGGTAGGCTAATTTAATGTCACACCTGGCGCGCCGAGCTTTAATGACCATACTTCAGCTCCCCTTTCACTTGGATGTAAAATTTTTCCTGACCCGTGACAAGGCTGAATGCCCTCACAGTGTGTCTGCACCACAAGGAAGTTGCTGGTGTATTCTGTCCTTAATTGGCTGTTTCATCATGACTACCTACACTCACTGGCCACTTTACTGGAAACATATACTTGCCTTGCTATAGTTACTGCTACAGACTATGGCCTATCTGCTGGGTCAGTCTTCTTCCATCACTGGTGAGTTTCTGACCACAGAGCTTGGCTGGGGTTTTTGTTTGGGTATCAGTGGCATAGACTTTGTACTGACATGTACTCATGTCAGTACACGGGATGGTGGTGGCCTGGTGGGTAGGATACTTGTCATGGGTTTGAATCCTATCCATACCACCACTGGGTTCCTGAGCAAGGCACATAACCCCAAGTTGCTCCAGGGAGACTGCCCCCTGTAGTTAGGGAATGGAATTTGCTTTGGATAAATGTGTTGTGTAAATGTAATGTACCACTGCTAATGTACCACTGCTATGCTGAGAACTAACCACCGCCCAATTGGTGGAGTAGTGGTTAGGGCATTTGTCGTGGGTTCGATTCCCAAGACTGCTAGTCACCTCTGAGGTACCCTGAGCAAGGTACCGTCCCCACACACTGCTCCCCGGGCGCTGTGTTCGTAGCTGCCCCCTGCTTCACTTGGTGAATGGGTTAAATTCAGAAGGTGTATTTCGTGCTGTTCACACTGTGTGCTGTGGTGTGTTCATGTATGACCAGAAAAAAGGTATAAAATGCATATAATTTCTCCTTTAGCCCAATCCTGTCTTCAAATCTTTGGTGTGATTGTAGGTTTTTGCTTTCAACAAAAACAGATTTGCATACCCAAGACCTATTATCTGCTGCGTCCTAAACCACTTAAAGCAATAATTGAGACAAAGATAATATATGTAATTTCTCCTTCGGGCCAAATGTAGTTGACCAGTCAACATGTTATGGGTCCAAACTTGCTTCTATAGTTTGGCACTGAAGCTAAAATGCTAATCATATAGACAACAGTCAGAAACGACACACACTACACTATTACACGTCTATAATCATGTCTTACATTTGGGGCAAAACCTGTGTTCAGACCCTCATTGTGGTACTATGAGTGAATGGTAACACATTTAAACGGCCTTAAATACAAATGGCTCTGCAGTTCATGCTGTTCTGGTCCTCATTCTCCAGGGCAGTCAGTCAAACAGACCCCACAAACTTCAGTCCAGGTATTAACATATTTATTACACAGTAAAGAGTACAACAATACCAGAATCATACTGCAAAGATTCACAGACTGACAGACCATTGATAATAGCCCCCAAAAACAAACAAACAAAAAAAAACAAAACAAAAGAAACAGAATAAACAAGAAACCACAGTTCTGACATAGTAGACTCGAAAGCTCAAGAATATACTGACAAAGTGTGATGAAAGAGCACACCCCCAGTGTCAGTCTACCATTAACCTGTGGTTCATGTTTCAATTAAGTATTGCACAACAACTTTCATTTATTTTCATTTTTTTTGTTTTTTTATTTTCACAATAAAAATGTCTTTGCTCCCTACTCCCACCCCTCCCTGTATCCACCCTCCCATCTCGCCAGCCAATCGTTTTGCCCCATTTCCTCAGGCCCTTCCATTAGCCAAATGTTTAAATTGCTTTACAAATTGCAAAATGCATTTACATCTCTCCCCTTTACATATTGGCAAAACAGGCATGCGCAAAAAATCACCAGCCTTCTTTTTTCCCCCCAAACACACCTCATGTTAAGTATGACTCTAGAACGTGAACCTAAATGACACTGACAAGCCGCCTAGCGTTTCTTTAAACAGAGGGGAAAAAATAAGGGGGGAAGGAAGGGAAGGAGGGAAAGGAATATATCACATATCTCACTCGACCACTTGGTGAATTATACCGTATATCAAATGGAGTCAAAACTTTTTTTTTCCCACGTTAATTTCTTACAAATCAAACTCAGCTTGATCTTGCGTGTGTGACAAGCAATAAGGAACGTAAAAAAGTTTTTTTTTTTTTTTTTTTTACTTTTTCAGCATATTCTATTCATTAGGTTTTCTATTTATGAGGTCTGCATTGTTACCAAGTAGTGATATGGTTTTGCAGCTGTATGAGCTTTTAACTTTGGATTTTAGTCCTGTTCTCGCGTGCCCATTTGGTTTGACTAGACCAGTTTCTGCTCAGCGACTGGTGCTCTAAACATGCAGTCAGAGGTAGAGTGAGACTTTTTTTTGCCACAGAGGAAAAAAGGTTGTAGCAAAACAGACATACTGGAGAGGGAAGGAGGAGAAAGAGATTTCTAGGACTGTTTTTATTTTTCCCCGCAGTACTTATCGTTTGTTTTACCCAGCTTGCCCTGAATACACTGACCTAGACTGATCCTAGACCTGTTTCAAAGCCAACACGAGGGTTTTGAAGACAGCTTGGCTGCCTCACAGCTACTGTGATGTGAAAGGGTGTCACACACCATATTTTTTTTTCTGTTTTTGGATCGTTTGTAAGTCGAGAGAGAGAGAGAGAGAGAGAGAGAGATAGAAAGAGAGAGGGACAAAAGGAGAGGGAACGAAGAGAAAGCCCAGAGACAGCTCAGATCCAGCCTTTCTCCAAGACGTTTAGCACCATGGTTTTCAGAGAAGAGCGTTCCCAGTGCTGAGGGATAAGTGCTCATAAAGACCCCCCTCCCTCAGCTATCGAGGAGGTTTTATTTTGTCTTGTTTGTTTAGTTTAGGTTCAGGCATTCCATTTTAAACATAATCAACATTACATGGCTTTACCGTATCGCATGAGCTGATACGTGTCATATGTTTGGATATGTTGTTCATGAATATGTTGTTCATGAATATTTTGTTGGACTCTTCTTAATCCCCCTCTGCAATGTACCCTTCTGGGGGGGTTCTCCAACCAATTAAAGCTGACGAAGCAAAAAAAACCTTCAACATGCACTGATATCTGTCTAACAAGAGAATGTCTCGTCGGGGAAAGGGGGGTTATAAGAGCGAGTTTGTGCCACCTTCTCTATTATTGCTCATTGGGTATGACCACTATCATGTAGACCTTCAGCCATCACTCCACTGGCTTCAGCAGCTGGGTCTCCATGCAAGCTGAGCAGGGCTGATCTTGGCTCTGGGTGTTAAAGGTTTTCAAATGGAACCATTGCTGAAGGTGGTTTCCCCTGATGAACACTTGGATAAAACAAAGAATAAGTCATGGTGCATTTGAGTGAATCTCTTTTTTTCTGTTTAAATATTGGATAAAGTCAGGTTTTGGTCCTTCATGTCTGTCTTTGGCTGTCTTCCATGTTAATTCTTTTGTAATACTGTGTAACCTGGTGCTCTGCAGCGTTAAAGCTGTCTGTTTACACCTCTGCATTTGGAAAGTTAGTTTCTTAGTGTATGTTTTTTTGTGTATTTTCTTTCGGCTTTTTGTATAAAAAAACAACATATACAACATTCAGTAATGTGCATGCACTGTAACTATTTAAAGCAAAGTTATGACTTTCTGCTATTGTATTTAGGACAAAGAAACGTTACAAACAAAAGCAGGTTGTGATATTATTTTCCCTTTTCTTTTCTTTTGTACAGTAAATAAAAATAAAAAAAAGAAATCACGAAGCACTACAGAGAAAAATCTGTGAAGTAAGGCTCTCTATCGAGAAAAAACTCCAAAAAGAAGCATGCTGAGAGGAACTTCGTGACAGTGCAAATACATTTATGTACGTCCCATGTACAAAACATTTACGTTAGCATTCCGTGTAACATGCTAGTTCTCAGAAAAGATCGGCGTTAGACTAAAGCAGCAGCTCTGAGAGATAGCTTTTGTCTTCTTCTTGAGGACAATGGGAAAAGCGTTTTTTTTTTCCTTCTTCTTCTTTAAGAACTACTAGGGAACTACCACGAACACTCACAAATAGGAAAGCAGCTCAAGATAGTTATTTTGCACCAGCTAGAGGGATGAGCCTAAAGGTATGACTGTGGTTTTTAAGTATAATGCATCACAATTGTCCAACACATGTACAATAAATAACCATTGGAGACAGTACAGGACACAAATGTTCAACACAATGAGAGTTAAGGGGCGGGGGGGAAAACAGAAAAGAAACAAGGATTGATGGTAGGACTGGAGTGGGGCAAGACTAGGAGGGGTCTGGACTGGCTCCAGCAGTGGAGGAACTTGCCTGGGATGTGTGAACGGGTCATTTTTCAGCCTCTTTGTCCCAAACCGCTGTCATAGTGAGGATCTGACAGTCCTGCTCGGGTGGGCTGATGCCTGTGCTTCCTGTTCAGGAGCCGACTGAGCGTGTTTGAGATCGGGACCCTGGGCACATCCTTCGTTGTGAAGCTGTGTGATGTTCTGCCGATCATGCAGGCCGTTTGGCCCACCCGCGTCCTTACATTCCTCTGTGAAACAGGCTTTTATTTCTCGGACCACTGACCTGGATACGATCAAATGTCTTGCAGAAGTTTCAGGAAAAAAGGAGGGATGAACATCTGTGTTCCTTTACAATCTGCTGCACTTCTCCACACTGTGCTGAGGGTCTGCAGAGTTCAGTAAATAACCCAGACATGCCATCCATCTTCCACTCCACAGTGTCTTGCCCCGATGCCTCCCATGGCATGTATTTTTTTTGTTTGTCTCCTTCGTTGTTTTCTTGGTACGCTGTCTTTTTATTTAGCACGGCTTTGTGTCTTTGTTTACAACAGCTATGAAGTAATCCCTTGGTTTTGTTGTTTGGTAAAGTGTCTTTCAATGAGGTCAACTAGTTTCGTATCCCAGCTACTGGAGAAGGGGAAAGAGCTTTGAAGAAATAAAGAACAAGCAAAACAAGAAAAATCAAAGGGGAGGACAAATGTGCTCATCCAGAGGTCTCAGCTGTCTACTCAGTTTCTTCTTATTATTATGTACAAGAATGTAAGAGAGCAACAACGACAACAGATAACATCAACAACAATGATCAATAGTAGCTATAGTAACAATAAAGGACACTGAGAATTTTAAAACAAAGAATATCTTTGCGTTCTCTATGGCAAGTCAATATGACCCGATATGGACCTCCGGTGGGTGATCGTTCTGGAACCAGTCTCTTTTCTTTGTTAGCATGTTAGCTTTACTATCTTTGAGCAAGCGAGGCTGAGAGGGCAGTCCCAGTGGGCTGTGAGGGTGTGTGAGGTTGTCTCTGGCTCTAGCGTGGTGTGGGCTCTAAGGTGGAAGGTGTGCCGGGAGTAGCTGAGCGGGGTGTGGCAGCAGATGGAGTGTCTGCAGGGCTGCCTGCGCCGCTGCTTGGGGTGGCTGAGGAGCTGACAGTGGCGGGGGTATCCCCTTGCTGCTGGGCCTGCAGGGTCTGGCCGCAAACGTGGTGGTGCTTCTCCCAGTCTTTGTGCTGGCAGAAGGAGCCACAGTAGCGCGCCGTGTTGCAGCCACTGCAGGTTTCACTCGCCTTGCGTCCGCAGTTCCAGCAACTCTGGAGAGGGGACAGGCAGAAGGTTAGATCTATCTATTCTGTCAGATCTGGGAGCCCCCCCACCTTCTTCCATTTCGTTGTGGTGAAGTTCTGATGCCCTAAAACACTGTGCATTCTGACACTTTTCTATCATAGCCAGCATTAACTTTTTTTTAATCCATTTGTGCAACAGTAGGACTAGACTGGAACAAATGGACCACCCTTCACTCCTTATGTGCATTGGTAACCCCCTTCTTACTTGGATCACTTTTGGTAAGCATTAACCCCTATCCTCAATTCTAGTCGTATAAATATACTAGGGCTGGCCAAGTTAACGTGTTATTATCACGTAATGCTGACAATTACTATTACCTCAAACAGGGACTTTAATGACACTGCATTCAGATACATAGACTTTCATATGAAGTAACTTGTTCCCCCTTGGCAGTTGCTCTAATGGATCTGCCCCCAGCCCACCCCATCTGAGGATATGTTTCTATATCTAACTAGATAAAACATGAATGCCCTGCAGGGGCAAATGGCTTTGGTTTAATATTTGATTTGATTACATTGTTGCCCAGCATTAATATGTATATATAGTGTAACAATAAAGCTGGTTTTTGTTAGACACTCTCAAACTGGTCAGCTGAGATGAACTTTGATGTAGTTCAGCTAAACCATCCATACACAGTATATGTATAGTATATAGTATCCCGCAATCTCACTGTATCTTGTGTACAGTGACAATAAAGGCATCTTTAGTATAAGTACAGACATTTTACTGCATATACACTCAGTGTGTGACTGCAAACACATCCCTATAAAAAATATGGATCAGATAGTATAGATTAGGTTTCGCTAGTCATAAAATAAAACTTTTACAAGGATCCTTTGGCACAAAATGTCTTGACACAGCACAGCCCATAAATTTGATATGTTGGCAGGAAATGTATACATCAGCATTTTTGTTATATCTCCAGTTTTTCGGAATGTTATATTTCACCCATGGACAGGTATCATTTCACAGTGCTGAGAATAATACCAATGTGGTGGCCCTTCAGTGTGTACAACCTAGCTCACTACACATACATCCTTATATTCAGAATATGCTTAAACGAGCATTCAGTTTAATTCTGTATGCTGTGGGACATGACAAGACTATTTCCAATGGATGTGCTACATCTTTACAAATGGAGGCTCCCATTTGTTGTTTAGAATTTCAAAGAATTCCAGTTTATTTTTCTTGGGATATAATTGCTTTGAGGGTTTGGACATAATAAGTGGGTGAAAAAGTGGTTTGCAATGGAGTCATTTGACCCTGTTCCACATGGCAGGACGCGAGGACACATTTGTTACAGGTTAACTCCAAACACGCTCACAGATCCCAGCGCTACTCAGGTTCCAGCCAGGGCCTCTTTGTGTATGTCTTCAGGCCAAATAAGAGCAATTATGACAGAGTTCTGAATGTGGAGCAGAAACAGGAAGCCAGAGTTATAAACAGCTACCGACGCGATCCTCCAGGGAGATGTGTGCATAAACACGGCTCACGCAATTAAACTCAGATGTGTGCGGCGTTTCCCCCACTAACTGATTAAATGAGCCGAACCCCCCACTGTGCTCAGCAACAGCGCGCTATTCTCCCAGTACCCTCTCTGTCCAAATCAGTCCCACCTTAAGCTTTCTACTGGCTTACTCAGGCAGAGGAAAGGCAGGCCCTGCCTCAGGTGACAAATGTCATGCTGTGTCCTTCTAATCGACACCAGCCTGCATGAGGAAACATCTAGGACATGCTTTCAGTCTACTATCAACTTCACCCTCTAGTGTTCTTTTTATGACTTTTCTAACAACTCCCATGAGGACAATCACCCACTAAATAGATTCTTAAGTACATTCTCAAAAGAGTATATTATCTTGGAACACAGAACATACTGATGCCTACAAGAAAAGCCATTTTTATACAAGGTTTAAAAAGGTGTACCAAATTTTGGGCACAACTAACGTAGGTGTTATTTTTTTCTGTCGTGTGACGATCGTCTGTGTTTACTGATGGGAGGCTCTGTACCATGCTTGCTTCAAAATGCAGTCTGGGCTGAAACACTCCTAACTACATCCTGAATGAAAAGGGCGAAAAGTGCTTTTTTCATGTCACAGTGCTTTTGTCAGTGACATGTCAAAAGCACTGAATTCAAAATGTTTTGTGGTTTCCTTATGAACGAGTGAATGGCACATTTTGAAACAGTTTTTACATATTACAGAGAAAACTAAGAATGTTTCAGAAAAATCAGTTTTCCATTATTTGATCCCCTTGAATCCTTAAACTGACAATCTGTCAGCCAATTTTAGGCTTAGTTGTTGGTCAACTAGTCTGAAATCAACTTTGACTGCATCAAGAAGGGAAATTAACACAGTGAAGACACAAATTGGGGCAATGTTGTCACATTTTATCTTTAAAATCACATGTAAATGCACCAGGTGTCAGTTCAGTTCAGTCAACTCCTCTTCCCAGAGCTGAACAGAATCTGAACGTAACCAGTCAGTGAAAGTTTTACCTCACTCGAGTCCTCCTGCTGATTGATGACGGACAGCGCGTCCTCTGCCGCCTGCCTCTTAGCTTCAGCCACGGTGCGCTCCATCTTGGCACGTTCGGTGCTGATCATATCATGAGCTTTGCGTTCGGCTTCAGCCACGGCTTTCTGCAGCTCGGACATGGCCTGTCTCTTCACCTCATTCACAGCCTCTTCTGGAAGAGATGCCCAAGAACCATTAAAATGGCCTTCCCACATGCTACACTTCTGATTCTGCCAGCCCCAGATATCAACCTGAAACCAATGCTACCTACCTATAGTACAAATCCAATGAGAATTTAAGAAAATAAATAAAAAATTCACCAATTAGATGGATAGAAACTTCCAGATTTACATGTCTTAAAAGTTACTTTTTCAAGGGGAACATAATCGCCCCAAAAAACATAATTGTAATTATTTACTTTGATCCATCATCTCACAAAAGTTCTTTTTTGAAAACTAATTGCTGGGTGTTTAATTGATGTATAAGCTTGATCCACGAGAAAGCTTGACAAAGGGCATTTTGGGATTAATTAGAAACATCCAGTTTTGTTTGAACATGACTGGGGCTTTCTCGGTTTGATGAAGACGAGTAAACAAGGAAAATAGGACAATTGTTTTTTTCTTTCTTCAGAAATTAATTAAATGAAATAAATAAAACCTCGACAATAAGTTCTCACGAAACCTATTTCAGGAAGAATAATCACCTGATATTTCACCTACAAAGCGTACAAGATTTGTCCATAGGCTAACACTTTATTGGTTCGGTTTGCATTGTTATTGCATTGATGCTAAATTCTTTTGACACAAATCCATCTGAGCAGCAGGAGCAGGAGATGTTTTTTTTGCATTGTTTTCAACATTCAAAGCTGCACCTTGTCTAATTATATATGCAAATCAGGCAATTTATATTTAAATTATGCATTTCAATTGTGCTCCCAAAGGCCCGTGCTGTACAGGATATGAAAACTGTTAGGACGTTGCATGGAAAGGATATGAATATTCATTGCCTACTGTAAAGAGCTGGTCTAAAACAAAGGGCTGATTCTACTCACTTTTCAAACCAAGCGCTTGCACCACATTCTGGAACACACATTTTCTTGCCATGAATAGAAATACAGTAAACTTTGATTCCTCAATTATAATCTATATCTAACACTGAAGGAACACATGAGGGAACAGAATGAACGTGGCCATTGTCCCATTACAGTGTCCTCATGCAGTTGAGTGTTGTTTGCGGTTAAGTTGACGCTTTCTGTGTTAGAGAAATAGATGGTCGTGGTCCCACAGACCCTTCTCCTCAATCACAGATGTGATTGCAGTGTGATTGCAATGCGGGATTGCGAAATGGGGACCAATTTTCATCCGGGCTGGACTGAATCGTTAAACCGCGGCAGTGTGGTGCATGGAGTCTGTTTGATGGGCTGTGATTATATTCTACTATTCAGATGGAATTTCGATCTGCAGCGATTCGTGCAGGGTGGTACTTCATTCGTGCAGGCAATGCTTCAACAAAAACGAAGACCAAGAGCGCAATCTATACGGCTGTTCTTCCTTAAAAAATCGGAACAAGATTCACTAGATTGCTCTTACGAGACCTTCAATTAGACCGCAGAGCTAAGACGCCAACTGCTTTAACAGATGCCTTTAAATAAGCTGAGCCAGTGTAAACAATCTCCTGTTACAGTATCCGTCATCTATCATAGCTCACCCAGATCACCTACTCCATAAACAAAGCCTTTTAATCATGCTATCTACTTTTTAACTGACGCTCAGATCAAATGGTGCCGCTGAGAGAGGAGAGCCAGCCAGCTCCTCCTGCTCTAATAGCAGAAGCAGTTAAGTGCTCTAAAGCCTGGGAGCACTAACGCTCTCTGATCACTCGCTTTACGATCTAACGTCACCGCTGGAATGTGTACAGGGGCTCTGCTATAATAAAGTCTATCAATGGACTGCCCACTGTAGTGCTCCACACACCACTCCAGTCTCCAGTACTCAAGACTGAAAAGAAATATTTCGAGAATACTGTGTTCTACAGCACAGTGGGAGACAATCTCACAAATTTCAGCAGAGCTGTGTGTTGAGCTGTGAGATAAATTGACTCAAAAAGCTCCTTATTACCAATGGCCCTTAAAATGGCCCAAATGACTTATTCCTGAATTTCCCCGTGAGCATGAGTAGAAGTGAGGTGGGGGTTGGTGGGGTAATAACAATGGGACAAAGAGAGCTTATTCACCTGCTTTCTTCCAGATCTCTTCAGGAACGTAGCCTGATACCGGCCTGTGGAGCAGCTCCCGGTGGATCTCTGACACACAGAAAGAGGAACAGGCTCTTCCGTTATAACCCACCTCAATAAATCACCTCTGTACAGCACATGTGAATGTTTCATATCCTTTGTGCATTTTAATATCACCCAATTAAATCTGAAGCACTTTACCCAGCTCTCTTTTAACTTGTTGTTTCCCTTTATTTGGGCAGTGTGTGTGATTAGACTGCAGTCACCTGTAGGGTTGCTGTCCTGGGTAGCGGGGCTCTGTTGCCTGGACTGGCTGGTGCTGCTACTGGAGCTTTTCTTCAGGTCCTCAGCGTCGCTGTAGCGGCGGATCCAGTAGTTGAGTTCTTCACGGTCGGCTTCCTGACACCGCCTCAGCACTGTCAGAGAGCGCCGCGTCTTCTCCACCATGTCCATGATGCAGTTCAGCAGCTGTGGACCACACACACGCTGAGTACACATGTGCAGCTATGATCACCAGCTCAGTTCAAACAGCAGAAACGAAAAAACAGAGGCAATTCCAGACAATTACACTGCAAATCTGAGAGCTCGTCCAGCATCTGCTGGGACCTGTTAGCACTGTTGCTAAGTGATAGGTTGCAGTTGCTAGTGTGAATGTTGACTATAGCTTCATTGAATTTATGAAGCTTTCTCAGTGCTCCCATTATAGAGCTGTTAGTTATGTTAGAAGGTGAGTTTGTCACTGTCCTGTTTTAAATGTTATCCTTTGAAAGCAACAGCTACTTTTGTGAATATTTCATAATGAAGGGGCCAACAGTATTTTTTACTTTGGCCTGCTGAGAAGTTTGTTCTCCATACAAGATGTTCACTTCTCTGCTTATTTTGACTTTAAAAATGAACAAAGCAATTGACTATGTGGACACATTCACACAAAAACACATTCAGAAACCACCTTTTCTAATTTGATTTGTGCTTTTTTAAATCTCTACTTCTTTCCTACTCACATACACACATACATACATGTACGTGCTTTGAATAGTAATAAAAAATGTTATTACTTTTCTTACATGGTCAAGGTGCTTCCACTCCTCTGCCCATTCTCTGTCTGTAAGTCTGTGATCAATGACCTCCTCCTGACGTGCGCCCCCATGCATCCCTGCAAGAGAGAGAGAGAGAGAGAGAGAGAGCGATCAAAGTGAGGAAAGAACTAGACTCATTATTAGTTGTACCATGATTTCCCATTTCTCCTACTGGCCCTCAGCAGCGGAGTCGTTTCAGAAACCCGTCTGTTTCAGTGCTATCATTCAGGCCCTCTATGACACTCACCATCGCTCACACACACTCGCGCACTCTTCATCGCTCACACTCCGCACTCTCCTTCCCACGTATACTCTCATTTCTCACTCTACTCCACAGCACTGCCCTGTGGGCACAGTCTCTCTCTTGGTGGAATTAGGCCTGCCAGGCTTAGATATATCTCATTCATACATCATAGAGAACATGCTTTCATATTTTTAGCACATTTCTAGCCCTATTTAGATGGAATTTGTCAAGCTAGGATAATGTGTGTAATGTGTGTGTGTGTGTGTGTGTGTGTGTATATATATACATTTCAGATCTTTACATTTAGTGATGTCCAAACATTTCAAAATCAAAGATAGTAATCTGGAAATTATTATATGATACAATTACAATAAGTCAATAGTCAAAAAAATGCATTTCGCTATTCCTTTGTTGTTTTTAATGTCTTTTAATTACTGTGTAAATAGGTCCTCCAGTCACATGTGTGTATTCAGTCATTTTTGAATTCTATTTACTATATATATTTGCTATATAAACCTATATTTAAATCAAACTGTGGTGAAAGTGGAGATAGCTTCTTGAAGAGAATACCGATGGGCCTGGGGCGTTCGCGGAGCTCGCGGTGATTGGGATGGCGGAAAGTGTCTCTGTAGTGGTGGGCGATGGCCATGTCGTCCAGGCGGTAGTGCTGCGGCGGAGGCGGCGTGGGGTGAGGGAGGCCATTGGGCTGGTAGGAGAGGCCATTGGAGGGGCTGAAACGCTGCCCGGGGCTGATGGTGCAAGGCCGCTTGTTCGGGTGTTCTGGGTGCGGCGGCTCCCTCTCAAAGCCATTCTCTTTGGTTCTGGGGAGAAATGGAGGGTAAAAGAGACAGAGAAATAAAGAGAGAGAGAGTGAGAGGGAGAAAGACAGCATTTTGAGTACTATGTTGAGAGTGCATTGAAAAACTGTTGAAACTGCTCCAGGGTCAAAGTGGCTTTCTGTCACTTCCACAACTGAACATCATGACACTTTTCAACAAGAGACAGAGAGAGCTGTATTCTCACAGTAAAGGATGTTTTGATGGTGTGTGGTCCGAAGACCTTAAAGGACGTTCACTCATATGAGTCGAAGCACACTTGACACACTCGACCCTGCACAACTCTCCTGGGTGGAAACCCCTGGAGCTTTGGCACAACAGTATCGTTCACTCCTTTCATGTGTCAGTGCATGACTGTGACTGAAGGGTGCACTTGTCCTGATATGCACAGGTTTGTGTGTGTGTGTGTGTAGGGGTGTGTGTGAGGAGGAAGTTTCTGTGTTCTGAAGCTCCACTCCCCATGAGGTGGAGTTCCCTGTGTTACCGCTCAAACAGACTGAACGTCCTAATGAGCCACTTTTTATGGACTCCTAAATGCTCATCCGCCGCACTCCATATGCTCCATAGAGCCCCTCCTCCAGCCCACACCTATGAAATATCACTACCCTTCCTCCAGTCTCACACACTACAGCTTCTGATTCAGAGAGCTCTGCTTTTTTTATACAGGCTAAAAACACCAGAGCTCAATGAGACTTTTGCCTTTTGTTCTTCATAAGCCACCACAGAATGCCATTTAAAAATATATTTAAATACCAATATTGGCACTTAAATACAGACCCAATACTGGCAACAGACAATGCAGATACCAGGATGTGCATATGCGCTATAGAGTGGCACATTACATGCAGTAAATGGACCCTTTTTTTTTTTTCCCTTTTTTTTCTCCCTTTCTCCCATACTGCCCCCACTGAAGGACAGTTTGGGAGGGGCTCTTTTCTCCTCTATATCTTTCCTCATGTATTGTATTTCTTACTATGAATGCGTCGTGAAAAAAACACTGGCTGCAACTCTTGTAATTTCCCCATCTAACTCTCTCTCTCTCTCTCACACAAACTGTAAATGCAGTAATCGCCCAGTTTTACGTGGATCGGGAGTTGCGTATTCAGTCACACAGTTTTTTTTTTGAGAACCGAACTCCAGTAGACCTTTCCATCAAGCCCTTCACCTTCCGAGGGGCATTTCTCAGTTGGGAATTTAAATTAAAAGAGGCGAATACGAGTTTACCTTTACATTTTCTTTAAGGGTAAGGCATTAAACTGAATTAAAAAGTTTTTCACTATACACGGATGCTCTTGGAACGTAACCCCTGTGAAAACCGGGAGGTTACTGTACTTGTTGGCATCTAATATGGTATATGGATATATCTCCATTCTCCATTCTGCATTCTCATGATCACTAATTTTAAAGATTTCCTGAACCTAGGAGCTCTTCAAAAAATATCCATGATGTACTGACTCAAGCTGCTCCAAATCTCAGCACACGCACAAAACAGGAATAGGTTTTTCTTTTTTAAACACAACAGTCATCCCAGGTATCGCAGAGACTCTTAAAAGCAGGATTATAATTTATTAATTTCAGACAGCTCACAAAGAAATCTTTCCCTGCATCCCAAACACTTCCGTTGCATCTTGTTACACAAGAGATTCAGTGGATCCAAGCTGAACTCATTTAAATTCCAGTGCTTTCTCCCCCCCTTTACTATTCACATGTATAGAGACCACGCAGCACAATGGGATATTTTTATTCAAATTTGTGCCCTCACATATTTCTCTTCTAAATGAAGAGAAAAGCACTGTGCATGCATTCTCCTCTATAGGTATGCTTTCCAGCCCCTTTGATATTAATCAGCCTGTGGTGACCCTATGTTGTACTGCGTGATTAAGAACGGTGTAGATCCCATTCAAATTCCAATATTACGTTTGCTCTCCTCTCAGCTCATAGTGCAGCGAGGCGAAGCGAGGCGTGCAGAGCTAAGCAGAAACAGAAGCGCTTAGCCAGCCGGATGGGAACTCGGCCTCATCTGTATGTGTTATCAGCCATTCCCCCAGGCTCACCTCGGCAGGTATTTGAGTTCCCGCAAATATGCAGGCATTTCAGAAAAAAATAGAGGAGGACCGCATGCTTGGTGCCCGTAGCCATGGGGACTTGGGGTGATATGTATTAATACCAGATCCAATTTTTAAATAAAAAGTGCATTTTATTTTTTTTATTTTCTGGCCTACAAAACTGGAAAATCACTAGGGGGTGCGTTTCACAGCTAGGTAAGGCACAATTCATCGCAGTTACACCAGATAGCTGGACATAACTAACACATGGGAAATTAAAAAATAGTTCTCTAGACATGATCGATTTATGAAGCACATAGAAGTGCGTAATTAGCTGATGTGCTAAAGGAGTCTGCTGCTCAATGCCATTTTTTTAAAGCATTGCATATGGCTGGATTTTCACCTCACATTGGCAACAGTTTGGTGAAAAAGGAAAGAATCAGCAGTTTAAAGCGAACCATGGCTGGGAAACAAACGCTGAACCGTTACAACCCTAGAGGATGTTATTTTATATTCTATTTTTCCTTCTCGTTTTAAATCAGACACCCAGATAAGGCTGCTTCAGTTTTATAGTGCTAACCCTAACTGAACTGCACAACTCACTGCACCTTCAGTAGACTGAGTAATGGCCAAAGTCACTATAGGCCCTGGGTCGCACCTTCATGCACCCATGTGAGCATGCACACACACACGCACACACACATGGATTTTCTATATTCTCCAGATGTGTCTATCTCAGATTCTCCTCCTTGAAAAGCAAGGTTCTGCCTCATTAAAGTGAGCTGCAGAGAAAGTCAATGGCGCATGACGCTGCAGTATCCAGAGTGGTTCACAGTACACCCCAGCAAAGACTAGCCTAGCTCATCTTCAGACATCCCCTTCTGATCCAGCAATTAGAGTTGCGGCATTCTAGATCCTGTCTTATGATTCTTTCAGGATTACATCTGGGTTGGGTTTATAAAAATGCAGGTGTAAAAGCGCTCTCAACACATTTAAGGCAAGTTTAAATCGGATCGCTCACATCACTTTAGGAGGCGATGTGAGATGCCTTTTAGCCAGATGTTATATGATGCTGTAAAGGCATCTGTCACTTCAAACCTGCATTTACCTCTCTTCCTCACTGTATTCAATCTTTTATTTAAGTCTCTATACATCAATCAAACTAGCACACTGCACTTCACACCACATACTCTATTCAAACATACTTGCACACTACGGATCTTGATTATACTAACATTTAATGTAACTATATTGGACAGTCTCAAAGACGTTTCAGGGGCACCTTTTACTACATGCTGTATAACTGTGTATGTGACAAACAATCTTGCATCTTGAAACCACCTTCAGCAACCAAAACTCCTCCCAATAACTGACACAGCCTCTCTCTGTTGTTCTGCTACAATATGTTGTATGTCTTAGTGCACATGGTCCATGACCATTATAAATAATAAAGGAGATTAACAAAATGCCAAAGATGTGTAAAATGCCTCTGAAACTAAACATGAGCTTTCTAGACAAGATTTTCTTATAATTTATTATAAATTTCTCTCTCAGTGTCTCTTTTTGTTTTTATCTTTCTCTATCTCTCTCCTTCTCTCTCTCTGTCTCTGTCATTTCAGCTCCAGTAGTGCTGACTGACCTGTCTGGCGTTCTCCTCTTGCCGTTCTCATTGACGTCAAGCAGCAGCTCAGAGGAGTCAACGGGGGAGGTGATGCTGGTGTCCAGCAGCAGCTGCTCATGCTGGGCCAGATACTGCGCCGGGTTCTGCTTGGCCAGTCGAGCACAGTGCAGAAGCTCCCTCTGCAGTAGCGGCAGGTTGGCCTGTAGGGGGAGATAGCGATTAGCTCTGGCACAGCACCAGACAGACAAAGACAGCATGTCACAATGCACTTGGCCACATTCCAGTGTTTTTACAAGCATTGTTTACCCATTACAGTGATTGTAGGGAAGCTCTTTGGAGGTAAAATGTGCGGAGCCACAGGCCTTACTTTGGCGCTTTCTTGCTTAGCGTTGTCTCGCCTGTGACCCTAACCATGCATTAGTGCTTTCAGTCTTCCCACTGCCTGGCACTGGGGCATGTAAAAATCACAGTCAACATGGAAAGTGCCATCTTCAAAGCAGGTGGTTTTAGAGTGGCCAGCATTATCTCTCTTTCTCTCTCATTTCCTCCCTGTTTCTCTCTCGGTGCTGATTACTAGGAGGTGAGCTGGCTTTCTCCAAAAAGCACTCGGAGGCTTTGCCACTTCAAAGCGGCGTGAAAAGAGGAGCATTTTTACGGCAGATGAAAGGTTTTCATAACTCCCCATCCAGAAAACAGTGTGGGCATTACAGCAGCCAAATAGCATATGAGGCAACTGTGCAAGAGTACTCTCTCTTTTCCTTTTCATTTTTTCCCTCTCTCCTTCTCTCCTCGCTCCGTAGTCAACCAGAGTGAGCCATTTCAAAGAAGTCATGCCTACTAGGACAACCCTTTGAAAAATATGCTGCCAATGTACTCGTAATTCCACAATTCCATTCCAGAGCCCACTTTTGGTTGGTGCGTTGCCTCAAACTGAGAGGACACTATCTAGAGTATATTATGGAAAATAAACTTCAGTGGTGCTGGTGACACGATCCGGGAAGAGGCTGCCTCTGGTCAGTGGCTGGCTGAGGTAATGGTGCGTTAACGGCTCACACTGGTAATTACCAGAGGGGAGAGAGATTGCTTTGACTCCGATGACCTCAGACTTTCATTAACTGGAGGTCATCACAATTAGTGACAGGTCATCCTCAGAGGCAGCTCATGTAGTGAATTATGTATTTTGCAATTATGAGAACAGAATTTCCATCCACTAGCCTAATCAAACAATTTACTAACACACACTGCTCTAGGGCTGTGTTCAAAATATTGTTATAGGAAATATTTGGGCACAAGCTCATGGTGATACACATAAAAATACAAAGACACATTCAAGTCTGAGAGTGCAATGTTTATACCACCCAGAGATCTGTTATCTGATAGGTTTTTGTTCTTTATTTCTTATTATATGAAAAGAAATATACTGTTTGGTTACGTGATTGAAGCACTGCTTTATGTTGCAGAGCTGGTAAATGCTTAATGGATGCTGTTGTGAAGGGTTTCCCGTACACCGACTTATTTGTGACTGCCCCCTCAATATCAACACTGACCCCGTTCTCCTCCCCAGATGATAACCGCTAGGATACAGCTGGGTTGCTATGGTTTGCTCATTGTCAACAGCAGCCAGTGGCTAGTCAATATTGACTGCTTGTGCAGGTAGATGGTGTGCAAGATCTCACCATTTTGAAAATATGCTATCATGTTGTGATGTGTGTGTCATTAGCACTGCTGCCAACACACAGCCCAACAGTGCAAAACCACCTTTCACTTCTAGCCATAATCTACATGGAAGTACTGCTGAGAGACATATATTGTTTTATAAATGATGCTTAAAAGCTCTGTGCATCCATTAGCACACTGCTAGTTGTTCTAACTACTGTATCAAAGGGAAGCCACAAAGCAATGAGCCGCATATCAGTTTAATCCTCACTTCCTCCCACTGCTAGCATGTGGTGGAACACTACCCTTGCCCTGCTGTGTGTGTGTGTGTGTGTGTGCTTGTGTGTGTGTCAGAACAGGCTGGCACAATGCCTTGGCGTTGCACAGAGAAAAATCTTCATAATGCAGCAAAATCTAACATCTAAGAAAACTGTCATTTAGAGAAATCATATACACAAAAAAACTATCAACACAAAGGCAGTCAGCTGGTATTGACTCCAGATTACATCATTAGCATGGTGCGCATTGCCCTTCCAGTAAGCACTTCCCCGCAAACCCAACACTGAAGGGAGGGTCGTTAGATGACATTAGCCTAATGAAAAAACGCCTCTAATGCACATTGTTGCAGCTGCGCTTCTGTGCACTTATAAAAGCCCCTGTTCCCACAGCCATATGGTATTTGTCATTAAAGGCTCCTTTGAGAAAAAGCACTAAAATTAGATGAGAGAGAGGGAGAGGGAGAGAGAGAGGGAGAGGGAGAGGGAGAGGGAGAGAGAGTAAGAAAGAGACAAAGAGAGCAAGAGAGAGCGAGAGAGAGCTATACAGAATGAGAGTGAGAACACAAGTTGCATCTTTGATAGAACCCCTCCTGACTGGATGATACAGTAACCATATGGCGTGGCGTGGAGAGACGGAGCGGGAGGGAAGTGTCCCTGTATGCTTCCCTGCATCCGTCAGCGACCAGCACAACCCCTAATGGGACCAATTTCTGCAGTGCACAGCCGCCCAGGGCTGCCAGTGGACAAGACGAAATGCTGCAGAATGCCACTCGGCGTGAAAGGGGCCACGTTCTACTCTCATCGAATGAGGGGACCCCATTCCATCATACTCTTGTGTAGTAAACAACCTGGACACGAGCCATTCCCAACAACTGCTTATTTTACTGTTAAAGCAAGAGTGTGTGTGTGTGTGTGTGTGTGTGTGTGTGTGTGTGTGTGTGTTTGTGTGTGAGTAAAACAGACTGGGAGCATGTGCAGATATGTGTGTGTGCGTGACAGAGCGGTAAGGAGGGATGGTGAAGGGGGGGAGGGAATGAAGGTTACACAAAGAAGGAGGTGTGCTGGTGAGCTGCATAACAGCTGTCATTTCTAAGCAGATGAGGATGAATGAGTCCAGGTTAAGAGCGGAGGATTTAGCTGTATTCAAACACTGCATGTGACTGGCTTATCAGCATTTTCATACAATCAAACACTCTCTATCTGTTTAAGGGGTGTAATAATTTACAAATTTCATGACTGGGTTGTACACAACATGATGGTAACTTCATTCGATACATTTTTATACAACAGTAAAATACATTGTTGTTTAGTTATATGATGCACACGGCAGGTTCACAGTAGGTAAGCAGACTTGAGGTTGCGGACTCGTGGGTATTGAGTCGCTGAGTGTTCAGGGCTTAAGAGGGCAGTTAGGCAACAGATAAGCTGCATGTGTGCCACAGTGGAAAAATGTTAGTTATTTCATATGCATATAGATAATGAACTCTACATAAACACTAAAAAGCTTCTACAAACAGTTTTTCTAAGAACCGCTGTCTGTCAACATTACTCAATGCAAAGCTCTCTGTGTGTTCTGTAGGTGACTTCTAAAGGTTTGGTTTACCCCGAAAATACGCAAAATATTTACCCCTAGTTTCTGATACTCAAACATTTATTTTTGTGGCTGCGTACGTGGAGGTATGATGGGGCTGGAGCCTGTTGCTCCGTGCTGCGGGTGATGTGGTGACGTACTCTATGCCAATGGTGCAGATAGCACAGTGGGCGCAGGTGGACATGGCGGGCTAATGTGGGCAGAACAGGCTGCAATGATACCACGCATGATACCATGTATGATACCACATATTGATGCGGGGTGGGAGATGGATCTACAGGCAAAAGCCAGCAGTGAACATATCCCTGCAACCATCCCTAGTTAATATTCCCAATTTATACATTCAGCATATTGGAGTACAATAGTTGAGTCTTTCAAACGACACTGAGTGGAGCTCTGTATGATCCAATTAGACTGATTTCTTAGTAGCAGATATACAATAAATAAAATCTATCATCGATAGATACATCGATTTATTGTGCTAGCCAGGAGCCTCCATGTCCACAATGAATGCGCAGCAAACAAGTTGGCCATGATACGATAATTTTATACAACAGTTTTATTGCTATACCTATTATATATTTGTATGTGTATTTATATTATATTGTAGCATTTTAATGTGATGTACTTAACACGTTGCAAAATCAGGCCTGGTTACAATTCTACCCATTCACACCCGAGATCCATTTATTTCCCTAAGCGTTTCACTTTAAGTGGCCTAATGTAAACAGACACAAGCCACTCTGAGCTGTAATGAAATAAGTAGCCCAGTGACAAATGGAGTGGGACCAGGGCACAGGCTGGTGTTCCTCCAGAGCAGCGCAGCAGCTCATGTTGCTCTAATGGTTTCAAACGTGCGCTGCCCTCCAACATCTACCATGTGAAGAAATCGATTATCAAACAATGGACCCCATCAGGCATAAAAGAGCACATTGTGCTGGGAGCCAGACCGCTCTTGCACATTTACACTGGGGGCTTGTGTGGGTTCACATCCCTTATTTCCACATAAAATATTATCCCAAAAAAAGAGAGAAACAAAAATTAGGTCCCAGTGAACAGGAAATTCAAGGTCTTTCAACTCAGGGGGGGAAACCACGTATCCATTTATGCCTGCTCCTTTTCTTCCCTGAACTCAGAAAAAGCGAACTAAGAGAAAAATGCACATCTGTGTCTCAGCTTCAGAGCTGTTTAAATGCTTTCCAGATCGCTGGCTTGTGCAATACCTTCAGAAATGGGATGACAAAAGGTCGGAGCGGGAAGTTCGTTGCTTCTTGCAGCTTGGAGTGGAATTCCTCTATGGTTAAAGTGGAGTTCTACAGAGAGGGAGAGAAAGAGAGAGGGAGGAGAGAAGAAGCAAACGCATGAGTACATGTGGAAAACATTATGTGATAATATTACTTATTGGAGGCAAAACTATATCCTGCTGCAGATTGAATGATTTGCAGATCGAATGGGTGGCATATGGAAGGCCATGGATGTGGATGTTTGCCTTAGCTGCTCCTAACGTGTGCAAATATTGACTGCACCATAAGTGTGAACATACGTGCGCACACATACAAAGTTGTGTGCAAAAGTTTAGGCACCCATGACACATTTTGTTTATTTACTGTTTTTATCATATTGGAAAAAAGTAAAAAGATAAAAGTAAAGATCCATTTTATCCATTATTTTATCCATATAAATTCTGCACTAAAAGAGGATGCGAATTAACTTTCGATAATCAACAAAATATGTTATTTGACTGGGTGTGTTTGAACATTTGCATATAACTGTACATTTGGTAGCAACATGTCAGTGTTAAAGATACAAGATAACACACATATCACAACATATATGGAACAGGCGGACGGCCTCTTTACATGGGGGTGGAGGAGGGATGGTTTGATCTGTTTAATAAGGATATTGCTTCTTGCGAGGCTCTAATCTCTGCCGAGCTGGCATATATCGCCCCTTCTAGCTGCTCTGTGCCTGCCGTGCAACTCCTATCGCAATGGAAAAAAAGGGGGAGAAATGACTAATTTCTATCTCCCACTCTCGCTGCTCTATCTCATTTTAACAGACTGACAGGATGGTGACACTATTTTCAATTTTCAAGATGTTATTTCCAAGAAGGAGCGTGAAAAAAAATGGGGAGAGAGAGAGAGAGAGAGAGAGAGAGAGAGAGAGAGAGAGAGAGAGAGAGAGAAGAGAGAGCGAGCATTGGAGAAAAATACACAGCTTTTTTCCTTATTTCCCAGACCTGAATTTTGTTACATTAGGCTTACATCTGTTCGCCCAGATTGCAGCGGCCTGTTTTGACAGCCAGAAAGCCTCCTGAGCTTTTCTCCAGCATCGCCGGCGCTAATTAAGTGTGTCACTCTTTTCAATAAGGCAGAGAGGGGAGCGTATTAAAGAGAGCTATGGAAGCCAAAGGGACACAAGGAAGCCTCTGCGTGTAGACACTGTGAAAAATAAACAAACACACGCCAAAAAAAGAGCCTTCCTTCAGAGAGGCTAATTAAAGCAGCCCTCCTCCAGTACGAGCGCATGTATTTCACCACCACTTCTTTCATAAACTTGACATCATTCGGGAAATATACCCAAAGCCGTAGTTGCGTATTCTTTCGGCTGGATCTGAGGCCAGGTACAGTATGCCGCTGGACCCAGCTGCAGACGTCTATATCCAATTGTTTTGGATGACCTACTATTTTTATTCCCACTGCTTTTGAGGAGGATGAGACAGAACCCTTAAAAAGTGAGGGAATAACAGCACAAATCCATTTTGTCTTCTGTCTTTGCTTCTATGTGCCTGTGTCGGTAAGACATATTTTTAAATGGAAGCTGTATGTTACAGAATATGCTCGAATATGCTACGATCTTGGACACAGTCATGTCTAATGATCCAACCTATTCTGTCTAATGATGCAGTGTCCTAGAACAGTCATCCTCTATTGTCAGTGACAAATAGTATGCCATTAAATGCGCAGTCTGATAAAAAAAAAAAACAGTGTGCAGACTCACCACGAGGCCCAACACCAGCGTGCGGACGCGCTCGCCAATCTCCGGTGAGATGTCATTGCCGAACTGCTGCAGTGTAGTGAGAAAACGCTTCAGCTTGCTGAGCTGCCTCGCTCCACAGGCCGGCGGGAGCTGCTGGTTGGCAAGAGAGGAGGAGGATGACGATGAAGGGCCATTGCTGAAAGCGTTAGGTGGAGAAGGTGCTCCGTTCAGGGCCGTGGGAGAGTGACTGGTGCCGTTTGTTACTGAAAAGCCAGAAAGAAGCAGTCATTACAACTAAGCATAACAACCAAACATTTTTTAAGCAAGTCTAGTAGGGTGTTTTCCAGACTTGGCAGGTTTGGTTTAATTAAAATGAACCCTGTTGTGACCGTTCTGTTATTGTGCAAATGCTACCATATAAACACTGGCGAGGACCAAATGAGCAAACCGAGACCCTCTAGGCAGGTTGAGACCTTCTGAACAAATTTGGGTTTTGAAGTATGAACATAATATGGATTGAAGACATACAAAAAGACCAAAGACAGAATGAAGCATCACTTCCTCCCTGCATTAGTTTGTGAAAAAGACAAATTTCAGATGCTGCTTTGATAGAGATCTCATCATGAGCTCTGTAAATATAGAATATAAAGTTTTGCTTATAAAAAGAGCCAGAGGCTCTTCTTAAGCCATTATAAAATACTCAGACACTCATGCCTGAAAACATAAATTATTAACGCGCCTAGTTTTCTCAGTTTTGTAAAAGCAGTAAGCCTCTTGAGGCATGCATGGCCTCTTGTGGTTTATTGCTCTTGAACATCAGAAGACAAATAAAGCGGGAAATAAATAAAACCAACAATCCTAGATACAACAAAGAACAGTGTGATTCAGAAAGCTTGGTGGAAATGATCACAGCCATTACTGTATGTCATGAAATCTGCTGAATCTGTTGTGACTTGTTTCCTGAATTACTTTTGTTCCAATCTTTTGGTTTGATGTTCAATTGTGTCAATTTGAGCGCAGAGCAAAACAGACCGAAATCACAACAATACAACATTTTCTGCTTTGGTCCAGACAAGACAAACTGAATGACAAGTATATAAACGCAAACTTAACAGGCTTAAAACCAAAGCTGTAATTAAAAAAAACAGTCCACGTACGATTGGTGCTGCCTGATAATGCTTTACTTCCTCAAATCTTTTGCAGAACAGCAGCATTTGCTTCCAATCAGCCTTGGTGGCCTTAAGGGTGTAGCCATGTGCTCTTGTACTGAACATCAGACATATGAAATGTAGCAGGGGAGAATGCATGTGGTCAAACGTGCCCAGTGTTATGATGTGAACCATACGCGAGGGGGGGATCCAGCATGGCGTCAACGTCGCTCTAATGAGATTAGGCTGTGTGATAGCCTCGCCTGCCTGGCCTTTCTCCAACAGCACAGAAAAGAGATACTTCAGCTGCATCTGGTAACAATTACATGGGGGGAAATCAAAGCGCTTGCTTTGTTAAACCTTCAGCATGTGTAATTAGAGTCTGCCTTTAAAAGGCTCCTCATTGCTTTGGAGCCAGCTTGCTTTTTTTTTCATAAGCGCTAATTGCAGAGTCTGAGTGATCTGTTTTTTAGGGATCTGGCACCAGAGAGAGAGAGGAGCATGTTAGCACCGCTGACAGCACAGCACTACTCAATTACCCTCAGTCAGGGTTGTGAGGGAGCAGCGAGCCCAGCTTTGATACGGAGTTGCTCAGGCAGTCCCCTGGGTTCTCATGCGTGATGGTCTCTCTCAGACACCAGTGAGCAGCCTGCTGGAGCCAGCGGGGAGCGAGGCTGCTGCTGCTGCACAGCCCCTCAACACTGGCCAGTACATCAACAGCTGTTAACAGGTGGAATTTTTGGTGGTGGGGTTATTTGTGTGTGTGTGTGTGTGTGTGTGTGTGTGTGTGTGTGTGTGTGTGTGTGTGTAAAATGCTCTGCATGCAAATTCAGCTGATTTACAATGTTAGTGTCAATAAATAGCACCGTCCAACAATTCAAATAACAAAGCATGTTTAATCACATTATTCTGGGTAGCTAATTGCAATTAATTGCATTCATTTGATTTGCCCAAATGTGACTCTTTTTCCTAATTAAAGATATGTATAGCTATAAATATTTACTTCCAGTAATTCAGTAACATTATGCACGGTTTGCATGCATTTGAATCTAAAATTTCAATGGTTCCGACTCTTCCTTGACTGTAGATCCTTACTCATTATCAAACAGCTTGTGCATTCTTGATACAGTGATCTCGAGAGGTACTACATTTTCTCTTTGCTCTTGCTTTTGTTAGTTTGCTGCTTGTTGATTTATCTACTGAGTACTGTCCAGCCTAGTCTGTCCCAGGCACAATCTAGCTCTACTTTGCATGCAGACATACAGAGAATATATGTTTCTTTTTGCCAAATTCTGTTGTTTTGGTTTAGAAGAAACATCAGATAATCAGCATAAATGATAATTCAGACTCATTTATGCTTCAGTACATTTTCTGGGAAATCCTAAACTGATAACAAAACAGTTATTAAAGTATAGAGAGCTATAATTGTAGATTACATCAGAGCATAATACACTGTACAAGCAGGTGTGCTCCAGTCTGTGGATGATTTGATATGCTCAGATTAAGACAATGGCATTAATTATTTAATACTGACACGTTAACGCATTAACTCTGACAGCACTGATAATGACCAGTAGGATAAATTAGATATTCACATTTTTGCTAAAATTAAATTCCATTTTAAATCCTTCCTCACTGAAATAATTTTCAGTAGTTGTTTTTATAATGATTACAAAATGAACCAAAATAATTGAATCAAACTGACCTGAGATATGAGCATGCATTAAATCACTTAATTAAGTATCAGAATATTGTAATTAAATCACATCATTACAAGCTGTGAGATTTATATGTGTGTGTGTATGTGAGAGTGTGCTACTCACATGTGGTGGGTGTGAAGGAGCTGGTTCTAGGAGCCCCCTGTGTGCTGGGGGGAGGAGGCATGGTGGGTGGAGTTAACCTGGACTGTGTTTTCACGTCGGCAGGTGAGTCGGGCATGGTGGAGCGCTTCTCAGTGCGATCTGCAACGGATGAGAGAGAGAGTCAAAGTCAGAGATAGTCAGAGTCATCTATGATACCTATATCCGTCATATGTTATGCAGTTATAGGAATACATTTTTCATCCAGAAATTCAGAGAGAAAGAACAACAGAGACAAAGAGAGAGATGAACTGAGAGAGAGAGAGAGAGAGAGAGAGAGAGAAACAGAGAGGGAGAGACAGAGAGAGAGAGAGGAAGAGAGAGAGAGAGAGAGAGAGGGAGAGAGAGAGAGAGAGAGGAAGAGAGAGAGAGAGAGAGAGAGAGCGAGAGACAGAGGAAGAGAGAGAGAGAGAGAGAGAGAGAGAGATGAAAAAGAAGAGAAAGAAAGTGGAGCAGATCTGAAGAGCCTCTAACAAAGTCTCAGCAGCTGCTGCTCTTATACACCTGAGCTCCTGCAACACACAACATTAATGTGCATTATATTTATTCCCACTGAGTACTCACTAAAAAACTTCCCACTAAAACCTTTTAAGAAGCAGTTCATTATTGGTTCATATCGGTCAAAATAGTTGTTGCTTAATCAGTGTGACCATGACCTGCAGACAATGGCTCCTATCAGCCACTTTTAACTGTATCCGAAAAGCAAACAGAATAATCAAACGGCCATAACCAAGACTGCCTGAAGGGAAAAAGGAGGTGCAAAAGCAAACATAGAGGGGTAAAGATGGAAAGGAGGAGTTCTTGTTGCTATCTTAGGTGGGCAGCTGGAACCGGGTGTCTTGAATCTTGAATCAGAGAGCGTTTTCCAGACACGGGGCAGCCTCCTGCCCTCACACACATACACCCTTCCCACAGACAACACCACATGTGTGTGTGTGAGAACATGGGGGCATGTGGATGGGAGCAGTGCTGTGGCAGACGGGGGGATGGGGGGGTCGGAGGGGGATGGAGGAAAAGAGCAGTGAGAGAGGCAGTGATAGCCTAAGCCTGTTAGATAAGCAGGGCTTTTAAAGCTCACTCTTCACGCAACGCAACAGCTCCATGACGACTGCTTTAGTCACGGCCCTCTGGAGCCAGTCGTCTCAGAGAAAATGGAGATGTCACACTCGGGGCCTAAAGTGTGTTGTCATATTTAGGGGATGGATTTCTGGGTCAACGGTGAAGTTCTCCAGCCATGTAGGAATCAGTCAAAGGATTGATTAGCTGCTTGTGCCTTAGTGATGCACGTTACGCAACTTTGGCATCTGATCACGCCAAGGCCTCCTTGCCAAAAGTACAACGCTGGTCAGGAAATGAGAAAACAGATGTTGCATTTTAGGAACACTCACATCTGGACCAAAGACCAGCAAACTGGTTCAAATAGCACATGACATCATACATTCCAACAAGAAATGGTAAATGTAATAAATCCAATTTGCACATCATCAAACGCCGGTGCACGCTACATGCCCTCAGCACCTTCTAAGTGAAGATACAAGACATGAAGATACAACAAAATGAATTGTGTCTTCAAGCCCTTTTATACAGCCGGACAAACTAAAAGAAGAAAAAGGCAGAGAGCCCAGAGGGGCTTAGATTGTTCTTTCCCAAAGAAAGCCTGTTCCCTTCATACCAGCAGACCAGCCCTGCTAGAGCCGAACAGATAAAGAAGGTGGGAATCTCAACCCTGCATGCCTACCGTTTCCCACAAGCCTTGTTTGTGTACCCTTAACACGTGTGTGAATGAGTCCGCTTAATCAGGCCCATACCTGCTTCCCAAACAGCCCCAGTTCTCTCAACTGATAACAGACTCAAACAGGCAGTCAGGCTCAACAATAAAACTCTCTCTTTCTCTCTCTTTCTCTTTCTCTTTGTGCTCTCTCCACCAGCACTGAAGCATTACTCAGCCTGGCAGAAGGGTAAAATCTGTGAGAGAATATTCTCAAATGTCTCAGGCCTTATGGGTTTTATTGCTGTGTTGTTCCCTAAAACATCTGCAGTTTATAAAGAAAAGTTTTTAACAGAATCAAACTAAATCCATGTTCTTTTTTTATTACTTTATAAAATGGGAATTTCTGTTATTTTGTTACATATCAGGAATCCTGTGGGACTAAAATTTGTTCCGATAAATGAAATAATAAAAGATACATTTTTGTCATATATGCGATCAGTTTCTCCTCATAAAATTTCAGATTTGGACATCAGGTGTGCAACAATTCAGAAATGTCATGATCATGATGTGCGTTTGCACCACAAGCCAATGTATTTTTGATGCAGAATGGAGGTTCTAAACTGATTAGTTTGGCCCAATGAACAACAACTGTCCAACAAAACTTTTTGCCGCTTGCTGCACTTGGAAGAGAGGATCTGTTTCAAAACTGACATTTTAATAGGTATTGTAATTGTTACACCTTCAATGGACAGTAATAGATAGGTTTCTGTCAGAAAGAAGAGCTTGTGGAGTAACTCCTATGAAAGGGACACTAAGAAAATTCTCTAGTTAAGCGCTGGCACTCGAATATTCCACGCTAAGCCGGGCGTGGATCAAATGATCTAATTTTGGCTGCAGTGAGGCAAGAACACAGAGCTTCTGATGAAAGATCCTAATTGGGGTCTGGAGGGGACTGGTGATGGAGAGGGACAGGATGCAACACTGAACCTTGATTTAACATTAAAATCCCAGCATGCGGCCAGTCATTTGCACTGAAATGTTAAAACCATGACCAGCTCTGATGCTGATGAGTCACTCGAGCTGCCACTGTGAGAGCTTCGAATGAATGAAGCAATATGTCCGGTGCATATGGAAACATTTAAAATACCAGCAGCTTGTGTGGTTGTTGCTATTAGAAAGCCTCATCAAAAGATCTGGCCATATAACAATGTCAAGCTTTTGAAAGAATAAGGCTCAGTTTCGCCCTGGTCTGGGCAGAAGCTCTGGGCAACATCAAGAGCTATTTTTTTTACATACATGTGTAATTGGGGATTAACACCTGGGTCAATGTTATGATTGGACTGTGGAGCAGAGGAAGCAAACACAACCCCGAAGCATGGGAGACTCATCCCTGCTCTACTGCTGACAGAGATGGATGATAAAGTAATGGGTTTGGCTTTAATGCACACACGCACACACACACACACACACACACACACACGCACACACAAACACACACACACACACACACACACACACACACACACACACACACACACACACACACACACACACACA
>JBBPDC010000141.1:17348055-17359811 GCA_037974485.1 Hemigrammopetersius urotaenia | reverse complement strand
CACACACACACACACACACACACACACACACACACACACACACACACACACACACACACACACACACACATACATGCTGCAAACTCAATCTGCTTTTCTTCAGGCGCATGGGTTGGGCTAGCAGACAAAAAATGAATGGAGAATGCCCAGTATAGTGATTTTACCAGATTTTACTGCAGTATTTGAAAAGAAAGCTTTAAACATCAGATATCTGCCTAAATGACACACTTTTCTTCTCAAGGGCAGATCTAGCTGTTTCAGCATTACTAGTTTAGTTACGACTATCTTATTATGCAGACTATTTCCTTCCATCACTCTATTGCACTAAACACATGAGCTTTGAACCCTTTGACACTACATTAAATACAGCATAGAACGACCCATCTAAACTGCCCCTGAACCATAATTCAGAAAAGGAGTCTTACAAATACATCATGGTGCTGAATCTGGTATACAACCACAATCTCATCCACTCAGTGAAATTAGGAAACAATCCCACACATCTAAACATGATCTCATGTGATCCCTCTGCTCCCTTTTCCATTCCTCTGCTTTCACTGTTCCTCCCTGCTCCCATACTTTTGTGGCCTCTGGCAGAGAGGTCTGTACGTCTGTTCAATAGCTCTTTCTGTCTCTCACACAGATACACACATAACCGTCTCTCTCACTTTCTCGCTGAACCGCTCTCCTGCCCCTTGCTTTCCTGCTCCTCCCCTGGTTTCCTCTGCTGTGTCCAGACTAGTCCTGGCTGGTGCTGATATAGCCCTGGGTATCAATCAAGTCCATGACAGTGGCCGACTGAAGGAGACCCCACCCGGCTACATGTACCTCTTTCTTTTATGACTCTATCTCTGTCTGTCCAATCGCACTGCCCCCCCCCCCCCCCGTCCCCCCCCACTCAAACTCTCCCTCCGCCTCTCAACCAACAAGGATCTGGGTTTATATTCTCTAAGCATCTCTGAGTAGGGCTGCTGATATAAGGTAACATTTCTCCCTCAAGACACACTTCAAACTCAGTTGCTTTAAGGTGTACCATTGCTGGCACAGGCATTCAAGAACTGTTCAGAATGCCCAATTATAAATGTCTGCTATAGGAGTTTAAAAACAATGAAACAGGGCTTTCTGTAGTGAATGCAATCAAATCCTCACAGCAACGTTCAAAACCAGAGAAGAGCCTTCCCAGAAGAGTACAGGCTGTTACTGCAGCAAAGGGGGACCGACTCCCTATTAATACCCCAGATTTCAGAGGAAGTGCTGGATGAGCAGGTGTTTGAGCTAAATTTTGGATAGTGAAAATCTGGTCACCTAACAGAGGCTGACCCTAGATCAGTGCTCTTACTCTGAAAATGCCTTGTGAATAGCATCCCTGGGGTCTCCTCTGGCCATATTTGATCCCCTCTCACTCTCATCTACATTTCACACGCTGTCATGTGGTTTCCAGTCGGATCAATGCCCAGCTCAGTCTCTCACAAAGGCACTAAACACTGACTGAAGCCCATTCAATAATCACACTGACCCGCGTGTGTGTATCGTGCGGGGACTCTCTCAGCCTGCCTCTCGGTCCGCTCCTCATCGACCATAATCCACTCTGCAGCTTAACTCTATTTCCATCTCATCATGTGTGATAGTGCATTCCCAGAGGCCCTCCAGTTCAGTCACAGAGAAACCACTTCCCTTTTCATGGCACTGTGGAGCTCCCCTCCCACCCCTGCAGACCCCCAGCCCTCGCCCGGAATGCAGATAAATAATTGAAAACAAGTGTGGGGATTTGCCAGATTGTAAGCTTCCTTTCATATGTTAATTACACACAAACAGTTGTTTTGAATAAAGGCATTCTTGTCTCTCCCCTCCTCTTCAGTCCCTGAATCCTACGGGGAGAGAAATATGGTGCCAATCGCAGATAAACCCCAACTCTACATTTATAGCTCTCTAATCCATCTCTCTCTCTCTCTCACACACACACACACACACATACAGAAAAAACAAACACAAACATGCAAGTGCCTCCAGCACTCAGCTGACGCAAAGGGCCTTTTCAGAGAGTAATGTTTGGTGCCGCGTGGCAGGAAGGGACCAGGCGGGAGCCAAAGGGATCTTAATAAGCATGCTCTGTGTACGTCTCTTCAATCTCTAATCAGCCGTTGACTTTTCCGTTTGTGCCGTCATTAAAAGCAATAGCCTGAGGCCATGCGCGCCAAATGCATTTGTCTCTTTAGCAACGAGCACCTTGCGAGGTTGTAGCAAGAGAGAGAGGCGCGCGCCAGCGATGCGTGGTGCATCCCTGCTCCAGGTGACACACGAGGATGGCGGCTTTATCTGCCCCGCACATCTGCCTAGAAACTGTCATTCGGCAGGCTGCCGCGGTGTAATCACTGCCATGTGGCCACGTGGAGGGATTAAATGAGTGAGCAGTTCAAATACTGTGACTTGCATCGCTTGTTTTGATTGCTGTAGGACAAAACTGCGAAGGTGATGCAACAGAAAAATAAGACAGTTGGCAAAATCTGCAGGCAGCACTGTCAAGCCCAGGATAACGGATGTCTCACAGACACACACACACACTCACACACACACAAATACATACACATTATAGTGCAGCAGGAGCTAGTTGGGTGGTGGAAAAAAAGGGAAAGAAAAAAAATGGTAACCAAACACAAAATTGCAGTTGTACCATTATACTGTATCTCTGTGCAGCTGTGAATTATTATGTGGACAATTTAATACTGCCAAAGAGGAAATAGCAGATTAAGATCATATCTTTGCAACACTGCCAAAGTGTGTGCACGTTCCTCTGAGAAGGAGAACGACTCGAAACAGACGCATCCTTTCATGTGCCAAATGAGATGGCTGTGAGCAAATCAGAAAGAAAGCTGCTGTCTTCTCTCTCCTCCTCTTTCTCTCTCTCTGTCTGTTTAAAGGTAAGGGAGGCGCAGACAGGGCAGAGCTTTAGGGGATGAACCGTTCCCATTACACTTACACACCCCTGAACGCCCTAAGAGCCAGTAATTTGTCCGGTCTCTGAGGGAATATTAAGACCAGAGCTTTAGAAAAAGTCTTTACAGTTATGGAAAAAATGAAGCGAAAAGAAGGAAAACACACAGGCCGATGCACAAACTCACCCTCTCCCGGATCCAAAAAAAAGTTATTACATTTTGTGAATGGTATGGAGTAATGACAAACATATGTGGAGATCTGCACTCTGAGCGGTAGTCAAGGCTAAGCTAATAGCACTAGCAGAACTGGGAACCCTTGTCCTATAAAGTATACTTAATACTGAGTATGGCGCACAAATCCAGATGTTGATAAAGAGACATAAAGACAGATGGAAAAGCAATTACTGGCACGCTGCAAACACCCTGAAACAACTTAAAACATTTCTGACCTTATAAGGCAAGATAGATTTATACGCGCTGCCATTTTATTGCTTCATGAGAAGCCCTTCCATGTTCGGAGTATGGTCTTAATCTCGACTCCGCTGCGCTGCTCACCACAATCTGCACTTATTTAAACACTGGCACTGGAGTGTATTTTGGAAGGGATAAATCAGAGGGGGACCGCAAGGGCATGAAATAACGTTTAGCCAAATCCATGCAGCAGGCATTCAGAGTTCATCCATACCTTCCTCATCTCTGCATGTTAATACACACTGGTCAGCAACTTTACCACTAGCACACTCCACTGCAAAATCTCTGGAAACGTACCTAATGCAACACACTCCTTACACTGAGCTACAGTGGTAGGGTTACACTGGCTCTGGTAATTTATGTTAGTTTTTGAATAATCAAGTTGTCTCAGGGGTCAAATCCATCTTTCCTATCAAACAAACAATGCTTTGATGGGAAGGAGTGGTTGTGAGGGTCAGGCAGCAGCCACAACCTCAGGCCTTAAGCGGCTGTGTCACACACATAAAGAAAGGTTAATTGATACACTAATCCTCTGGATGGGTCAATACAGCATAGATCACTGTCCTCCACTCTGGCCTTTCAGACCTCTAATGATTCTCTAATCCTTATACAAACTGAGCTAAAAGTAGAACTTTGTTTTGCTTACAGTCTTTCTGAAAAGGAATGAAAATATGAATCAGTTATTCTGTTATTATTTCTACAGTATGCGACTCACTCACTATTTGATTCTATTCAAGATTTTGTGTAAAATGACCAATCATGATGTTGAGGTCATGATTTGATTTTCGCACAAACGAATGAAATAAAAATTATGAAGATGATTACTCATACGATTGCACAACCACCTAATGAGACTAGAGCTGGGCCCGAAGCTGGCCGTGTGATGCATGATGCTAAAAGTAGGTTGGTGCTCAAAGAATGCACCTGCATTAGATAACATAATTAGCAGAAGGCATCTCCATAAAGTACTCTGTCACATTGTCTGTATTGCTGTATACTGTGTCTTAATGTATTGTCTGCTCCCTAAGGGTTGGTAGTGTGGGTGTTTTAATTACGTCAGGCTGAAGAGAAGCTCCACTGGGCCGCAGCAGACAAAGAAAACCCTGGGAACAGGCCCATCCTCGTGCTGACTCTCTTCTCATGTCTGTGGGGCTGCGACTCGGTGCACAGCTTGTGCCGGAAAGCCCTGACCATCCTGGCAAGGGGAATTCCTTCCCAGCAATTTAAAAAAAGGCACACGAACAACCGTAAACAGGATCCAAGACTCGCTTTGCTCTCCGCCTTGTGCTTTCTATGAAGTTCACATACAAGCCTCTGAGGGCAAGCACTTAAGATCTTTATCATCTTCCTTCATTCATCAATGCAGTCTCACCTTACCAGTCTGGAAGTGATCCCACCTGCCTTGTCTAGTAGCGTGTCGCAAGAAAACACACAAAGAAAAGCACGAAGAAGGTATTTCTTCTGTAACATGGCAGTGCATCACCATAGGTGGCTCTTTTTGATGGCTGACATGCTGTTGTGTTAAAACGGTCTCTTCAGTCTTTCATGAAGAGATGGTGATAACATAGGGAGATAATGCCAAGTAATTCACCACAATTCTCTATTCATTTGAATGCACTTCTAATGCGCCAGGGGTCCTGCTCCATTCAACATCAAGCTGCAACAGCCGTTTAACAAAATGAACCAACACTGAAAGGCAGAGGTTTACCCCCCAACCCTGTTTCCAAACCCCACTTCCCCTGCTCTTCTATTATTGCCTGTTTTCTGCCTCCCTCCACACCTCCCCCTGCCTGCACCACTTTAGAACTGTTTCATGAATTGACTCTGCTGCACAATAATTGACGTCGGGCATTCATCTCCGAGGAGCCTGCTGATCGTTTGGCAACAACACAGTCTTCCTGTGAGCTCCTCCGTACAGCTACTGTCCCACCACAGTGTCTGTGACGCTACCTGCCAACTGCAGATAGGCCCTGCAGCACCCCCAGTCCAGCTTAATCCAATTCACTAACAGAAAGGAACAGGCCTTTTGAAACTGCCCATATATCTTTTATTAGGATGTTATTCAATACCAAGTTTAATTTAGTAGCAGTGTAAGTATTCCCAGTGGGGAGATTTAAACATGGTACAATGCATATGAACCATAAACTCATTGTGCTTTAAAAAACACTATTATTTACTAGGTCGTTCACCACTTATCCAAAGCTGGAAAGCAATGAAGACAATTCTATCCATCCATCTTCTTCTGTTTCTCTCTCTCTACCAGCTCTCGCTCAGCACCCCCCGCCTTCTCTGTAATTGACTGAATATGTCAATATGTGAAGTGAAAACACAGGGACCTACTGTCTCTGCTTATTGATCCGAAGCTCTCTTGAAGGAGTCGAGCCTCTGGACTGAAAACAAATCTTAATTACACTACTCTTTACTGGGCCACCAAGGCCGCCCTTTTCATAAAATACATATCAAAATCCATATATCACATTTATTAGGTAAGAACAGCCCATAAATCAGAGACTGGGAACGGGACAGATACGGTGCTCTCACACTGTGAACACACAGATGAGGAATTACTTTAAAATATTCACTATGCGCTGGATAGTGTAATGACACGCTAGTATTAATGTTACTAACTGACCATCAACTATGTACATGTGAGCTTATTTCTGTTACTTCCTCTGGACTTTGGCTGTGCTTCTCGCTGACCATGGAACAAAAATAATAATAATAATAAAAAAATCCCCTTTTTATGGAGGAGTTTTATGGACATCCAGCAAAAGGCTTGGTCCATCCCTCAGCAATTGTCACCTCGTAAAGAAAAGAAAAACCCTAATCAAGTCATTACACGGCCCATATTCTCCATCAATCACAAATTTACACAGACACAGCAATACATAATGCCCGGTCATCTCCCTTTCTCACCTTCTCTGTGACTCAAAGCTGCCCTGGATCCACAGACCAAACCCAATTACAGATAACAATGTGCTAATCTCTGTTCCCAGGGAGCGAGGAGCCGAGCCTGGAGAGGGTTAGAGACTGCCGCAAGGCTGACACGTATGCCAGATATGGCCTGAACGACAGACCCTGTCTCTCCTCTCCCTCTCTCTCGCTCTGCCCTTTCTCACACACTCAGCCGTCCTCATTCAAACACCCCCCACGCCTCACCCCTAACACATTTGCACGTCTGCATGCCCATGCGCAGCCACATGCACACGCGCCTGCCATCCTAACACCTTCACTACCGTGAATCTTTTACCCTTTTGCAGCTAATCTTTAAATGTAAATTCTGTGACAGGAAAATAGAGGAGTTGCGAGATAACAGGTTACATCTTCACTCCTGCACTGTTATCGCGTTCTGCATCACTGAAAAGCACCTATTCAATAAGATTAGCTTCTGGCAGAGTGCACGGCGACACACCGCGGCTTTGTATTCATTAAACACACATCCCCGGCTTATCTGAAATAAAAAAGGGGCTTGTCAGGATGGCACATTGTGTGTGAGTCTGAGGGGAAGGCAATGTGCATTAGGGCGATTACAATATCAGCCTGGTCCAGATGGAGGCAGGAAAATAAACAGAGAGAGAGAGAGAGAGAGAGAGAGAGAGAGAGAGAGAGAGCAGAGGGGGAGAGCGAGTGAGAGAGAGAGAGAGAGAGGGAGAGAGTAAGAACAGGGGAAGGCAGGGTGGTGGTTTTTGTCTGTGCGTGACTGAGAGAGAGAGATTGTCTATATTATGTACGGACGCGAATGAAAAAGAGAGTGTGTGTGTGTGTGTGTGTGTGTGTGTGTGTGTGTGAGCCAGCACATGTTTTGGGGTAAGAACGACACAGAGAAAGAGACGTTAATTGGTAAATGAGTATTGGATTAACAAGAGAGGAAGAGAGAGGGAGTGGGTGAGCAAGCAAGCGAGAGAGAGACAGAGAAAGAGAGAGGGAGAGAGAGAGAGAAAGCGAGCAAGGGCAGGCAGCCAGGACACCTGTCAGCTGGAGCAGTGGAGCAGCAGGCTGTTTGGTTAACCCTGGACCAACACTGGCTCCTCACTAACTTGCATATACCCTCTAGCCCACAGCCACTCTACCACAGCCTCTCTACACAGCATTTCCTCTCCAGCCAACCAAAACCTTTTAACTACATATTTTCATGTTTTTTTCCCCACCACTTGTTGTTTCGTCACGACGCGCTCTTAAAATACAGATCTATGAACAACTCTGTTTGCCTCGGCTCATTCGATTCATCCTCATTTGGCAAAATAAATTCTCCAACAATCTGTTTCATTCCATTAGCCTGAGCTTCTCAGTGAAAAAGGAATAATAACAGATAACTGAATGTATTGTGTTTATTGTTGATAATTCATCGCATCTGAATTTTCCGCACACTCCGTCACTCGCTTGACTCCTGCCGCACGTGATGAAATTCTATAACCAGCGCTCTAAATTCCTCCTGCGAATAAATCTGTAGCCCATCAATGCCTCCTATCGATCTGAAACATAGGTTCTAGGAGATGCTATCCACATCAATAATTCATCACCTGCTCCTCCACAGCAACTGATGTCGAAGCAAATCGACGGCCTTCACGAAAAAAAGGGGGGCTTTATCCCTCGCGCACAGAAACATCTCGCAGCCTGCACTTCCAGCTGAGGGCCGAGTTTGTCAGCAAGTCCGAATGAGATCGTCAATGAATATAAAGAGACTCATACATGAAATAGCTAAAAAAAACAAAAAAAAAAACATACAAATGCAGGTTTCTTTGCAGCATACTATTCTCCAGTGCATTCCCGAAGAACACAGTCTACAGGATGAACATGCTCATTTTTCTTCTTGAAGTGAAACAACAGCTTCATCTCTCCATTCAGACTCTTTGACCTACGGACCATTTTCACAGTCATGGTCAGTACTGAGCATTTCTCACTGCCGGATTAACAGTGAATGTAAACTTGGCAACGAATGGTTTTCTGCATATTTTCCCAGTCAAAGGGGACAAAGACAAATAGGGGGAACCGATTAAACAAGCTAAGTATTAGTGCAAGAGTCTGATGGGAAAATAAGCTCGTTTATGTAAGGGGTTAACGATTGGGTGACATCACTAATGAAGTGAGTCCCATACACTGCACTGATAAGAAATCTGGCTTTTGGCCAGAACGTCTGCAGTCCGTCACTTAAAACACAGTAATTACTCAACAGCAAATGTATTTTTTTCATGCATGCAGTGCTCCAGGTGAACGAAAACCATTTGCACTACAGCAGAATGAATAATGGATTATTTCATCTCATATAAACGTGACAAAAAAAATAAAATGCTTGCTTGCACAACTGTAAGCAAGCATTCTCTTATTCTTGTGATCATAGAAAATACAAAGTGCTTTAAAAGTGGGTTCTTTGGGGTGAATTGCATATGAGAATGTTTCTGGTTACTGGATGTTTAAGTGTAAAGAACCTTTTAAAAACCTCAACAGGTTTGTGCCGTGTGTGCTGGTGTGGGCACTGGACCAGTAGACTGACCCCTCTCTGCATTCGACCATGTCTGTGTCTGGTTTCATGCGTTTGACCCACATGGGGCCAGTGGAAGCGGGGGAGAGGGGAACAGGTGTGAGGCAGGCCGGCTGGTGGCTGTGCAGATGGCCTCAGCCAGGAGACGATGCTGTCTGCTTCTGCTGTCCCAGCCCTGCCTGGCCTCGTGCTGTTTAAACAGGTTCCAGATAACACGTACACACACAACACCTATTCATCCAGTACTCGCCTCCAGCCAACCTGCTTCCAGTTTAATTAAAACTCTACACCTGCCCTGCACCTTCAGTCTCGAAGGAAAAAAGTGGACACTGGCAGTATTAAGACGTGATCAGTTCAATACGGAGTTCATACTGTTACTAGGCTGCCTCAACTGAGGCACATCACGCGTCACCATCTGTCTATAAGGTATAATACATGTATAATACAGCCTAAAGCTTGAGGGAAACAACTCATTTTCAACATGACGGCTTATATTTGACAGTAAAAAATCAGACGCCAGCTCGTTTTAAGGTGAAAACAATGTGTCAATGTCAAGTCCTCGAAATGGATTTCTTTTTTTTTGCTCATGAGTCAAACTAGGAAAGCAGTGATACTCTTTACAGGCAAACCCTAAGCGACTCTCACCAAACACCAGAGCTCCTGTTTTCCATCTCAGAAGTTATGCTGATTGCCCGCAGAGACCAAGTTCCCAGCGAAACAGAAAAGAAAAACGACCTTTTAATTTTGAGAAGCCCAAACCCACGTCTTGCTTTAATTTCGCCATCCCATCTTTCCCCACAGTCACGTGAAGGGGAAAGTGGAATTAAGACCAGGGTGGATCAGAGACCACAGTTGCATGGTTATGAGGGCAAAGAGCTGCTATCAAATGCAAACGGTCCCTCAGACGGTATGAAGAGGAGGTGGCCAACTGGCCAGTGATAATCGTGAAGCTCCTCAGCGTCTCCTCTTCCCATTTAGGGTTTGCATTTCCAGCACCCAGAGACAAAGACTAACATGTGCTGCTGAAATAAAAGGCGATTGGATTTTATTATTATGGGCCACGGCTGTTGCAGTTAAAAGTGGACAGTGGCCTGTCCAGTGAATGTATCTTTTTTAAAGCAGCCCCAGTTATGAGAAGAACCGAAACTGATTAGAGAAAACAGATTTCACTTAACGCACCACCATTAACACAGCAGGTTTGAAAGACTGGAGGATTTAGGATAGAAATTTCCCCCAGTGTACATGTAGCCATGAGGCAGTATTACTGGCAGTTCACCAACACAGAGCGTGTTTTCATAAGATATCATATATACACCTTATACACATCTACACAAACCTGTACTCATTTAAAATCCAGTTACCTGAGAGGAGGCAACAGTTTAAGTAGATCTTTCAAGTGGGTTCAGAGATTAAATTTCCAGACCAAAAATGTTATTTTTTCATGGTGCCTACACACCCGTGTAATATTTTACATTATAGTAGAGGGTCAGTGAAACAGGGCATTAGAGAAAGCTAAACCAGGCTACTATCCATAACAAACATTAACACTAACACTAACATTAACACTGGGTGTTTTAAGTCCTGTGCGAGGGTGAAGTGTTTGGCTAAATATTGTTATAGCTTTTTAAAAAAATATTAAAATAGTACAGAGGGTTTCGGCTGGGTGCAGTGATGTTACTTTTACTGACCAAATTCATTTTTTCACTGTAATATTTTACATTATAATTACAGCAAGCAAAAGCACTGAAACCCTTTAATAAAGGGGCAAAACCAGGCTACTGGCATAAACACTGTCACTAACATTATCATTAATACGGCCTGCAGGAGTGAGTTTTTAATAAATCCCCACACTGTAAGCCCAGTGTGAGGTTCTGGTTCTGGTGCAGGTCCGGCAGGTCAGTCCGGTCTGAGGAGAGGAGCTCCGTCTCAGCGGTACTTACACTGAACAGAGACTGAAATTCCCACCATGCGTTACGCCGTTAACGAGGGCAAAAAAATTAATCCCCAGTCCAAACGGTCCGGTAAGGATGGAGCGGTCCGTTAAACTCCGAAGAGGCGACGGGACTGCACGTGTCGCGTCGGCGGGAGCTGTCGGGTCTCAGTCCGATCGGGTCTCGGTCCAGTCTGGTTGGGTTCAGAGTACCCGTCACAACCGCGGTCCGGTAAACTCCGGAGAGGCTCGAGGAGGCGAGGCGAAACGAGACTCGTTGCTGCCCCGCGGCGCGTGCGAAGGTGCGGGAGGGTGGTCTATTTCTCGCGCTGTTCTAGTCCTCTTCGGTCGCCGTGTAGTGAACCGAATCAGAACCAGAAACAGGACCGAGAGGAGAGGAGAGGAGGGGGTCTTTTTTGAGGTGAACGCACGAGCGGTCAAATGCGCGCGTGTGGAGAGAGAGTGACTCCGTCCGTGGCGCGCGGGCGCTTTTGCCTCCTGCTCGAGTCCGCGAGCTCCGGGAAGCTCCAGGTGCGGAGTGGGCGGGGCGTCACCGAGGGAGGGGCGGGGATAACAGATAACATTTGTGTGTGTGTGTGTGTGTGTGTGTGTGTGTGTGTGTGTGTGTGTGTGTGTGCGCGTGTGTGTTGGGAGTTGGACTAGAGGAGAATTAGAGGGACACAAGAGTAGAATAAAGTAAGGAGAATACGATCTTTGTCTTCTCTAGTTTTCTCTTTGATTTAATTTCTTTTTCTTTCCGTTCAATCCTAGTTACTCTTTCACTCTCACTTTTATGTCTCTTTTTCTCAAATTCTCCTGTTCAGCAGTGTTTTATGATCTCTCTCAGTTTCTCTCTCAGTATCTCCGTCTTTCTTTCTTTCTTTCTTTCTTTCTTTCTTTCTTTCTTTCTTTCTTTCTTTCTTTCTTTCTTTCTTTCTTTCTT
>JBBPDC010000141.1:17279662-17303862 GCA_037974485.1 Hemigrammopetersius urotaenia | reverse complement strand
CTCTGCTGGCCATCGTGCCTATTCTTTTCTGTTCCTTGTTTCAATAAAGCCACGGCATTATGGATCCCTGCCTGTTCACCTGTTCCTGCTCCAAGTTTCAAGGCAGCTCCGTGTGTAGGCCTTGCGGCCCCACACGTGACAGAAGGATTCATCTTCCCTCCCAGATCCAGTTAAATACAAACCAGATGCAATTTGTACAAGGACACTTTTATTTTTGCAGTATAATAAATTTTATCCCTTAATACAGGTGTATTTAGAACATTATATGTGAAACTGTTGTGAATAACAAAAGCTAAATTAGTCTGAGGCCACTGCCTTTTTGAAGCATACACCTTCTCCCAGGTTCAGTTTCTTGGCCAATTAAATTAACTTAATTTATGCCCTACATACCTAAATTAATCTTTCTTTTGATGACTTGTAATGTCCCAGTTTAGAGGCAAGCAGCCCTATATCATGAAGCTCACACATGCATATTTTACTGTGGGTATGCCGTTCTTCAGATCAAACATTTAACACTTTTTCTATAAGGCTGATGGCCTGAATTATTTTTGTCTAATCACTTGTGTGCACATTTTAGATGTCTATCTCTGTGCTACATTTTTTCAAAGATTGGGTTTCATCTGTGATGTAGAAGTTTAAAGCACTTAATGCACTTAACTGATCTCTTTGTGTCTGTTATCCCTGCTGCTTTCAGTCTGCAACTCATTTGGAGTGAATGATGACTTCTATCTTACATTCCTTATCATTACTCTAAATCTTGAATTGCACACCTGTCCAGGGAGTATGAACTTTCCAACAATATTTTAGTTGTACAGACAGGCATGCTTAAGGTCTTTCCTTGAGTTATGCAGCTTTCTCCTTTTGAGTATTGTTAAATAATGTTGTCCCTGAGAACTTTAGTAACCTTTTCCATCATGAAGGCAGCTTGTTGAGTGAAATCCTGTCAGTCAATGACTGCAACAGTTGCCAGGTTATATGTGTTTACAACATAAATATCTAGGACTTTACATATAGGTATATTTAAAAACTAAAACTATTTAGTTTTCTAACATATCTATATGCTTATGCATACATTTTATTGCTTACATTTATAAGTATGAAGTTCAAGCACATTTCTGAGGGTTTATTTACCCTCATTGTACATGTAATCTATGTTTGTGTTGATCAAAAATCTTGCATATTATATGCTTTATGCAGAAGCAGCAAGTCATTTCCGCATGCAGAGCTCCACCTTCAGTGCAAGGCTGTTTTATTTAGAGCTGGCTGCTAGGCATTTCCACTATCTCAATATTCTGTTTAATTTCCCACAGTGTAAGTACATTTGCTGCAGGTTGAGGACATTCAAACCGCAGAGAGAAGGCTCATGTTTATTCATTCATTTTCTCTGGCTGACTAAAGTACACAGCCAAATGCACGCATGCATTAGCAGGCAGCCTTTCCACAGTGCTCCTGAGCAGCACAGGGGGCCAGTGTGGTATTAATCCCTGTACCTGCCTCTTCCAGCTTCATGTCTTGATACTAAGAGGGTGTTTTGCAGTTAACAAAGGATTAAGTGTGTGTATGGTGGGGGGAGGAAGGGGGCAGGTTCACGCTCCTTCCTCAAGCGCCTCAGCCGCCTCCATGCATCTCTGCGTCGCTATCATCATATTAACATAGATGACAATCTGGTGAGAAGGTGCTGATCAAAGATAAATTTCACGCCCTGGCTCAGCTCTCTCTAATTACGCCATCTGTGGCACGCTCCTCCGTGCCACGCTGGGCGCAGATCTGTCAAACGCTGTGTGCCGACAGGAATGCACCGGAGACAAATCACCCCCAAACCCTGAGACCCCTCCACCACCCCCCTCACTCCACCCTCACACACTCCACTTTTCTGTCCACAGCTCTGGCACACTGCACTCAGATCTGGACTCCTATGCCACAGTATTGGAATAGGACCAATTCAAATCTGAGTAATTCAAAAAACTGGGTAGCACCTTTTCAAAACAGGCATGATGGAAATAAGTAGCAAAATGCTAGAAACCTATCTGCAAAGCATTTTCCAGAGAGTGTAAGTGCAATATATTACATGAGAAAACAAGGGACAGTTTTTACTTTATAGTATGCAAAAGTCGTAGTCTATTAGAATAAGGTGTAAAAAAGCACACATCACAGAAAATGTTTGACTATACTTATGTTACAGAGATCCTCTGTGATCTTTAAAAGGCTAGGGTTGCTAACGAACACTAGAAGTAATTTAAGTCTTCCATACATCCAAGCCTTACTCCTCAAACCTGCACTGCAACAGGCTACCATTTCAGACCAAGACTGCTCAGAATCAGATTTCAGTTTGTTTATAAGGGGAGGTTGGCTCTAACCTGATTCTAAAACGGTACTCCTAAACAATTGCACGCTGGATTCAGCAATATGTTGATGTTTATTTTTACTCACTATAATACTATGTTTTAAACCACAGTGACAGATCTGCACCACCTTAATGAAGAGCTGGATGTGGTTTGAGCAGGTTGAGAGAAATGTTGGGGGTGTAATTACAGAACAAACTTGGGTGACTATTGTCTTCTAGTGATAGCAACACAAGCCACACAGCTCAGAAGTTTAAACTCTGTAAAAATGGTCAAACTGCTAAAAATGCCAAACTTCTTTTAATGCACATTATATGTTATTGTTGTTTTAATAAGTAACGTGTGATTCACATAGAATATAAGAACCCAAAGAACGCGCAGAACATTGAAACACTGAATTTCACTATAAGGATTCTGTTTTGATTCTGCAGCGGAGGATTAACTGTGCTTGTAGCTCGGCACTGCTGATTTAATGATCCCTTATGGGACAGCATCTTGGTGAATCGTATTAAACAGATCAGTTTGAGCGGGCTAGAGCCGGAGGCAGCTCTCACAATGTTTCTCAAACTCAGCGTTTTAGCAGAATGACCTGACCATTTGCTGCCGTATTCAATCTGCGTCAAAGAAGCCATCAAAGAAGGCACAACACCTTTCTGCAAACCAAATCACAGAACACAGCATCTCAGGAGTAACACTCAAATGGCCCCGTCAGTACATCAAAATGCTTCCAATCGTCCACATCATTGCAATTAACTGCCTTTGCAAATTCACTGATTAAACACCCCCATGATTGACAGGTTATCAGGATTCTACACTGTGCAGAGCCTTTCTTTCCAGTGCCTTTGTTTGAATGTAAGAAGCATCTTGTCGGCTAAATAGAGGAAAATAAAACAGTTTACTTATCTTTGTCAATAAAAGCACTTGGCTGCCTCTATGTGCATTTGCTATCAATAATAAAATGTTTATGAAAATAAATGGTGCTCCGGCTTTCTCTTCTCCCAGTATGATTAATTATTATTCATTCTTTTTAATTCAGTAATACCACTCATAAACAAGCCTCGCCATCATGCCATCAAAAAAAACCAGGGGAATAATTGGTTGGCTGCTTAAAAGACGTAATTATTGCTGTTACTTAGCAACTGAGAAATGCATCAATACATCTTACAAGGACAAAGGGCCCTGTAACCTTAAACATTTCACAGAGTATTAAACAAGCCGACAACAAAGAGCAATGCCTCCACACAACTCATTACACTTTACTAGCTACAAGCTACGAGAGCTGCAAGCCTCGCACCATACGCCCTACAGAGTTCATGTGGCATCTCACTCTGACATTTCCATGTACTCCAAATTCATACTGGCCATGCATAAACATGAGCTGGGCCTAAAAGAAACAGAAAAACAAACTTCCATTCTGATGATGATGCAAAACATGGCACTGATTACTGTGTGCATTTGATGTTGCACTGAATAATACAACCTGCAAAACTAGTGAAAATAAACCAGATGCACTTTAGTGTTATAAATAAAATATGAGAGGTTAATCCAAAATGTCCATATCTGTGGTAACATGATTACACTGTGCATAGGTTTCCATCTTTCATATGTTACCATAACAGACTGTGCTCTAACATTCTAACGTTCCAAAGTGTAAAGATGTCAAACCTATGAGTTATCTTTTTACCTAAGACTAGGTAGCTAGTTTACAAGGTTTGACTTTTTTACTATAAAAAAGCTTCTGCATATAAATGTATACTGCTGTCTCTGTGTGATAGCAGTGTGTATCTAACTACCTGCCAGATGTCCAGACTTGGATCTGAGAGTCTAGGTTTGACCTCCACAGGCTTAAGAGACCTGACGTTAAAATGTGGTTTAAGTGCCACTCTAGCTCTGTCTAACCCTGTCAAGTATCTGCCCATATACTACAAAGAAGACGGATACTACTGATGGGGTAATATTACGTTGGCTGTTTCAATAACCTCACAAATATTCTGTATACTTTAAAGGACCTGTTTCACATAAAACTGAATTTTCCACATGTGGAAATTAGGCTGGAAACCATTATTGAACAAATCACTTTTATTATGTTAAAAAGCCAGCATTAACATTTATCCTCATATTCGACCCATAGCCCACTTTAACTGGTCATTTATGTTGAAATTAAAAATGTTTCAACCTAGACTGTTTTTTGAATGAAGCACAGTATAGGATAGCCAGTCAGATTTTTGTATTGTGGTTTTAAAGACACAGTAACAAGAGCAACAGACTGGTTAGAAAGTGATCATGAAAAACAATTTATGACTTAATTTGGTACATAAAATAAAACATCATTAAACAACATTAAACAAGCATCATACATAGACCTAAAATACAAGAATAATGTTGGATCTAGAAAAGTTAACATACAGTAAGTTCAATTTCTCCAGGATGTCTGTGTGTTTTTATAAGTTTTCATTTTTTCTTTCCTCTCATGGCTTTGGCATAATGTACTGCTGTAGCAGGAAGACACAAGCCATTAATCCCTGGCCCCTGGGAACAGCCAATGGTGCGGCAAAGTCCCTCTCTTCAGCCCCCAATCTACTATCTCCTCCAGGAGTCCCCTGCGGTCTCTCCAGGCCGATGAAGTCGTCACAGCTGTGAGGGCCACTTTGCAGGCCACTCTGATCACACAATTACAATTATTGAGTACATTAGAGCAGCCAGGCGATGGATCGTGTGCTAACATTGACCACAAGAGTGGCAAGATCGATAAAACCCCCATGTGGCGATGGTTGAGTGACTGGACCAGGACTAGAAGAATAGACTTAACACGATTACAGAACCTACAGCGAGGGCGGCAGCAGCTAGCTAATTGGCTTTATTGAGAACAGAGGTGCTCTTCAGAGAGAGCAAGGAAGCAGTATGGGTCATTGAGAACATACAATAACATAACGCTGTACATCACACAAGCAAAAAAAAAAAAGTTCCCTGAGCTATAAAACATCACTTTCGTCCAGTAAAGAAAATGTCTTAAGCTGTAACTCAGGAAACGTGGGCGGTAGGATCAGACGAAGCTCTCTTGTTCAAGGTAAATTCTGCATGGGGCCCAAGTATGAGACATTTTTTCCTTGCTCATCATCAATTCATGCCGATGTCCTTGTGAATTTTAGCCTTTAACAACATAATGCGAAGCATTTGCTGCAAGTTGGGTCGTTCTGTAAGACACGTTTATTGGCGATATATTATTTTCCTTTCACTTAGCAGAAGGGAATAATTCAGCTTTTTACACGAATGCTTAATGCGTAAGTGCCAGCACTTGGAGAGAAAGCCATGTGTTAAACATCCATGTGAGTATTGCACAGCAAACAGAGCTTAGTAAGAATCATGGAAACAAGAAGGCATCACTGATAACGCAATTACATAAACATTTCATTAGAAAAAACACAGTCTGTGTCCTGCCGCCACTGGTCCTCTTTTCTCTTTGCTGGAGGGAAAGGTCAAAGGTTGCACACCGAGCCAAACGCCAGAGAAGACGAGACAGGAGGAGGGCAATGGAGGAGGAAGTGAACGTCTGTTTGTGATTATGGTGCAAATTCAAACCTGCTGATGAGTGTGAGCTCGGCGTGCGTCTCCTGGAGATATCCCAGATGGCCCGCGCCGCCCTGCCCAATCTCCGGCCCGTTGGCAGTGCCAGCTCGCAGGGCACAGACTGCAGCCTTGGCATGCCACCGATGCTTGGGACAAAAGAGAAACTTTCTGGAGGTCACACCAATGTGCCTGAGCGAGAGACACTTTTTCACCCTCCAAGGACTGGCAGCTCTGCCTCGCTTATTTCAGCACTCATTGGGAGCAGAATAACAAATATTCGACCTTCAGAAATGAACTCATTTAAACAAATTTTCTGACCTTGGCAACAGACTTGTTTTTTGCACATTTAGGATTTAGGACTTTTAAGATGTTTATGAAGATTTCACTGCTGCAGATAAGATAAAAAAATAGCTAAAATTTAAGGTACATCGTTTCAGGACGTTGATTTAGTAAATGGAAGCAGGAAAGGTGACTTTCCAGGGTTGGTTCACTGTCTCTTCTCTCTGTCACTTCCAGATTACATCATTAACCCTATCGCCCTCGGCTGCCTGGACATCTCCGGGAATAACCCTTAAAGTTTAATTTAGCAGACGTCTCTAGCTCAAAATGTGCAGTCATGAGAAAATGGGAGTTGCTAAATGAGATGATATGGAAATTAGGGGTTTAATATGAAATGTGCAGTCGGTGAAGGACATGCTAAAGGGAAATTTCTCAAACCAAGGCAGAGGAGCAGTCAGATAGAACTGGTTTTTTTGGCCAGCTGCACACAGCTGCATCTTGGCACCACGGTGACCCTTCTGGCCTTTTCCTGTAGTTTGTTTTGTTGTTTAGCCAGAGGTGAGGTTGGACGAGGTTGAAGGAGGATGGACATTTTTGATGATCAAAGCATTCTTGCAGCAGATCCTCTCTGGAGACTCTATGGCTTTGTCCGAGTCACTGTCTGTCCTCTCATCGTCCACAAGTACTCTTTCAGCGCGTCCTCTCTTCGCTGCCGGCCTGCCTGCTTCACTGCAGGGGCTCCATCTGGACCCAGAAAGAGGAGGGCGAGGAGGTGAGGGCAGGAGAGGAAAAGAAGGCGACTCTTCTTCCTCTGTGCTTCCTCCTCTTGCCTGGCTCTCTGGCCCATCTGCACCTGTTGGACCGGCACCATCTGCTCACCAAAAGTGTTCAAAAGTCCCTGGCTGGGCAGGAGATTCTCCTGTCAGGGGAAGACTTCTGAAAGTACCCTCTGGACACTATACAGAGAGAGAGAGAGCGAGAGTGAGAGAGCATGATGCTGCATAGACAGTGTAGTGCTGATTTTAAGGAAATAAACAGAGTCAAGTTAGTCTCCATAATGCAAGAGTCCCATGGAGCAACTACCAAAAGATATTGATAGAGAAAACAAACATCACTTCTTATGCTGACAAAAAGCTCCACTGTAGTTCTTATCTGATACTTTTCTACTCAAGTTGTAGAAGATCTCAAGAAGTGTTCTATCTTTCTGACAGACAGAAGATGCTCCTGAGTTAGTAAGAATAGGCATGGCAGTGAACTGCAAAATGTTCAAACAAATACTCCACAATAAAGTTCAGTTACAGGACCCCACAGTGGCACAGTGGGTAGCACTAGAGGTTTGAATCTAGGTCCTGGACTTGTGTGTGTGGAGTTCTCCTCGTGGTGGTGTGAGTTTTCTCCGGGGTCTCTGGTTTCTCCTACAGTCCAAAGACATTGACTGTAAGTGTTAGTAAATGGTGTGTGTATGTGCCCTCTGTGGTGGGCTAGTGCCCCGCACAGGACAAGTCCCTGCCTCACGCCTGTAAACCCTGGGATAGGCTCCGGGTACCTGCAACCCAAGTAAGGATTCAGCGGTTACAGAAAATGAAGGAATTCATTAATTCATTAATTTAGTTCCACTCTCATAAACATACTAAGTGATAATAGAATGCTTTATATCACAGAAATCATACAACAGCCAGTTTCACCAAACACACAGGATTCATCCCTGGTTTTAATTCCCTGTGTGAGCTACGGGAACAAAAAGATGAATAAAACATACATTTGGGTTCATGAAGATAATTTGTCAAATAATAATGTTCTGCCACCTGAGGTATCCGAACCCCGCTGAGTCGAATGCAGTGGGGTCCCGCCGCGTGCACTTAATTACATCTACCTCTGCTTTTAATGCTTTTATTTCATTACACTGATGTAATTTATATGCAGAGTTCTGACATAATCCGGATCTAAAACTTTCTTATCAGTGAGTCCCGCTGCATGACTGCATCCAAAATCAATTATCTCCCATCTCCCCCTGCTGAGAGAATGGGTAGCCTCCTAACTTTAACCTTAAAGTTTTACTCTTTTTCCCCAGTGAAGGTCAATTTTATATTAATCCACTTATGCAAGATTTGGTTATTAAAATAAATATGTGTGATCCAAAAACAAGCTTGTGCTAGCTGGAAGCAATGAATATGCAGGTTTAGAGCTTTATAGGCATTTCCTGATAAAAGGTTAGGTATATACTAATGCACAATATACAATAGTAAAAAGTGACCAATGCACCACGAACAAACTGAACTGGTAACGGTGAAATGGACTGGCATGCTTGGATGGACCAACAGATGTACTGGTAGGTAAAATAAGAAAATTGTTTTTAAACTGAGGGGCTGACAACAATTTTTTTTTAAAAAACAGCTAAAATATAGCTAGCTTAGCCAAGACAGCTAACAGGCTGAAGTGCTCATGTATTAATATTGAGTGTTAGGCTTCGAATTTAAGTGTCTACTGATTAATTTACTGCAAAGCCTAATGATGAAAAGTGGTGTCTTACATGTTTTAAACCTCCATGTTTTGGCAACAGTTGCCTTAAGCAATACATCACTGATGGAACAAAACTTCTTATCAAAGTGGTACTTTTACAGTGGAAGGAAAAACATTCAGAATGTATACTTTTAACGCATCTGCAAAAACCTATTCTATATTATTATGTGTTTTTAAATCATCATTAGCAATCAACAATACCAATCAACTACATTTCTTGTTGGAGTAATAGTTTATTGCGATTATCGATTACTGTAATGATTAATAGAAACTGAACTTTTGTCTGTTTTATCAGTGTTTATCTGCATTCGTTTTCGACACAGCCTCCTGCAGCTTAACGTTCTTGCAAGCACAGCTGAAGCTCATAGCAGAAAATGACCATGTAAATATATAATGGAACAGAAAGTGTTTTAAAGCTACACGTACCCTTTCTTTTGGTTTTAATTCTGCATAATGATTCCATTATGAATTGACTACAGCAGTCGCTGGTGCCGAAGCTGTAATACAGCAGCATATGGCCGAACTACACAACATTACCCACTTTGGAGTGTGTTCCTCCCCTGTGCCTCAATGGCAGAGCGCCTCAGTAAATAAACCATTATGCATCAGGAATGACTTATTGACTCACACACTGACGATCATGTTACAACTGCCCTGCCAGTGAAGCTAGCGCAACCCGGCACTGCGTTATTAACCCAAAACAGAAACATATGTACATGCCCAAACACAGTGATACACACAGGACCAGCATCCAGCTCTCATACACCAGGCCTCTCTCTCTCTTTTTCTCTCTCACATACACACACATGAATAAAGGTGGCACATGCTCACCCTGGAATACACAGCTACACCAAGCCCATCCCCTAAATTCAGAGATACAAAACTCACACACAGCATTCACACACACTTGACACAACCATAAGAGCACACCCCTAGTCTCACACTGGTCTCTGAACCAAATAACTGGTGTTATATGTAAATGTATATATTGTGTTCAAGTGTGCTATGTACAGTATTTGTGTTTTTTCTTTCTGTCTTGCTCTTACTCACTCCTTGATTTATGGGAGCTGTTTTGCTGAGAAACAAAGGTCGGGCTGTCTTGGAGGCTGCTCGGCTCATCCCAACCTGTTCTTCTTCTCCTGCGTCTTTCAGCCCACCTGGAGCTGCGTGCCCCCTCTCCACACTTCAGTACCTAATTATATCCAGGACTTGTAAATGTATTCATATTCATGGAGGCACAGATGCTAAATTAACTGTGGCAGGGATACATCTCACTGTGCACACTTCGCAATCTGCTTCCTCCAGTTATGGAGCGAGAGAAGGTGGTTGGGGGGGGGGGGGGGCTGGTGGAACAGGAGGAGAAGAGGACAAGAGGGAGAGAAAACAAAGGAGGAAGGAGAAGAAGGGAGGAGGGATGAGGAGGCAGCCGTAGCAGCAGCAGGAGGAGTGTAAGCGACCATGGAGCTTTATTGAAACTGAGCAGCACCTCCAGTCAGGGGAGGTGCAAAGTGTGTGTGTGTGTGTGTGTGTGTGTGTGTGTGTGTGTGTGTGTGTGTGTGTGTGTGTGTATGCACATTGTGTGTGGGCACATTGTGTGTGTGTGTGCTGATGAATGACAAATCAAAAAGTCACAGTAAAACTTCCTCATACTGCCTAAACCCATGGCACTCTCTCTCTCTCTCTCTCTCTCTCTCTCTGTCTTTCACTCTGTATCTCACCCTCTGTGCCTCGCTTTTCCTAGCTGTCTCAGTCTGTCTCTCTCTCTCTCGCTCTCTCTCTCTCTCTAAAGCCAGGCAGATGGAGGGAGGAGCAGTGGCGCGGAGTGAACAGATGGCCGCTCCAAACTTGATATATGAAATTAATAACGTTTCTCAAATAGAATTCAGAAACAGGAATACATTACCTGAATTTTAATAACTGATTATTTTTCCCTCCTTTTGCATTTGCAAGTCAATGAGAGAAATCCAGAAACAAATATGCTCTACATCATATTTTGAGGGCACTTTCATACTAGTGCAAAAGACATAATACTGTCTGACTCAGATCAGATCTTGCAAGCAGCAAAATATTTGGTGAAACAAAGCCCGAAACACTTTCCAGAAGTGCCTTGACCTCGCCAACAATGATAACGAAAGTTGTGTGTTTTGTGTTTTTCTCCGCTGTGCTTCACAGAATTGTATTGATTTATATTTTCAATTAGTAAGCATATGCTATAACAAACAAGCAATAATTCTCCTTAACTTTTAAAGGGCATCAGTAGAATGGGAGCGCTATCAGGCAGCTGATAAGCAGCCGAGCGCCACTCTGAGCGCTGCGCCAAATGTTTTCTCCACACGTTCATACCACTGTGTCATGCTAAACCTTCTTGACACTCATCCAAGAATTCAGGGACAGTCTCAATTACACAAAGACTGCATCTGCTCTCGAGACACTCAGCAGATGAAAGAGAGGAGCTGGTGTAGTTGAGAGCAGGCCACGTGCTGGATGAGCTTTTCGTGATGGGGGTTAAAAAAAGGAGAACACTTGGATTCAAGGGCCTCGAATGGCCTCAATTGGCCTCTTTCGGAACTCGTGCGCTTAAAAAAAGACTGGATTTACCTTAGTGCTGCAGAGGCCTCTCAGTATGGCAGACAGACTCTTATTTTAGCCAGACATAGTGGCCAGCCTGAGGTAGAGGCACACTCTCCTGCTTCAGCACAGCCACTGATTGAGAACAGGCCACTCCTGCTTCCCCCTCTGGCTCCTCACCACACCACCAAAGCTAAACCTGTGTTGACATATAATAGTTCAGCAATGGTTAAGGAATATTCCAGATGGGGGAGTTTGTTTTAGGCTGCCTGGGCCAGACTGTCTTTTTATTCCTGATCTTTTTGGTCCTATTTACTACTGCCAACACGGTTAATACCATTCATTACATGTTTATTACAACTTTTTTGTCAACATATTGTTGTTCTATTTTCATTTTATTCATTGTCTTTTATAGCATTCAGTGCAGAACTAAATCTCTTTTGAAACTGCTATTAAGATACTCTTCTTTTCTATTATTTTAGAAAAAAGCAGTCGATTTTACTGACATTGAGCAGAAGCAGATCAAAACAGCCCATTCCTGCTCAACTGAAGCCACATATGGTTGCTGTCCAAAGAAAAAGAAAATGTATATTCAAATGTAAGATACACAAAAATGAGCAGACATGTGACTTTTTTGGACAGTGACCATATGTGGCAGGACATGAAAAAAACAGCAGTCAAGTGTATTTCATTCGGAAGAACATTTTCTGATTGATGGTACCAGCAGTCTGAGCTTATTTGGAGTCATTGTTATCTTTAACAGTTTTTGGACAAACTGCAAGGCGGTAGACGTCTGTTGTCCCCTCCACATGTTCCATATAAGCAGCTACATGAGAAACATCTTCCAAATAAAAAGCAAAGACTGCTATAAATCATGCAATTGAAACAACAATGAAATCTGAAACTTCAGTAAAAACTGACCACAAAAGTAATCGAACCCAAATGACAGCAGGCTTTATTCACATGGAAAGTCAGTGGTTCCCAGTCTCGCTCCCGGAGGCCACTTGCCCTGCTCTAGCATGGTTCCTGCTCACTCACGCACACACTTTAGCCCAAGAAAGACTGTTAATTAGTTAATTAGCTGAATTAGGACTATCGGGGACATGGAAAGCACTCAAATGTGCAGCTTCCAGGACTAGAGTTTGGAATCTCTGTTCTAAGTGAAAATACGTGAATATCAAGTGAACTTATATTTGTCCATTTCAACTGTTTACCTATTCATCACTTGATGAATTTACCAAACAGGAGACAAGTATATGCATCAACTGTGGCCGGTGAAAAAGATATGGCACATTTTATCGTTTATTTTCAAAAAACAAACACGTAATTTGAGCAGGGATGTTTAAACATTGGCATCATCTGGTGCTGGCTTTCATAAAATCCCCAAATTCTGACTGTCTTCAGTGGGTTGATTTGTTAGTTTTGTGGCTCCCAGACCAGGGGAGTCCCTTCCTTAGAATATTCACAATGCCTCCTCCCTCTCTTCTTCCACCGCCTAATTAAAAATGAATCTTTTCTTTCATTGTTAGCCTTTCCAGATTCTTTCCAGTCTTCTAAGTCCAAATTCTGCTGCTGTAATCTGTTGTTGTTATTTGCCATGTTTTGTCTTCTACTGTCTGATAAATGGTGTTTCTTGTTCTATGTGTGAAATATTTGTAAAGCAACCTTGAGTTTGAGGCACTATATACATCTAAATGATTTTACTAATATGAATTATTCATGGACATCAGAGTAGAAATGGAATCCTGGAGTCGTCCATGTTCAAGGGGTTAATGCACACATGTCACCCCGGCAAAGATGCATGGCGGGGGTATCTATTCACTGCCATATTTCCACACTGCGGGAGATCACTGCTCAGTTCGCCCCCAGAACTCTGCGTTCTAAGCGCCAATATGAGTCACTGGCAATGCGGCAGCATCAAGGTATGTCTCAATCCACAGGGTATAGGTTCTCCCAAAAACAGAAGGTAAAGTTGGCTCTCCGCTCCACACACAGAGAGTGTTACTTACTGGTTATTGTGGTGGTCATACTGTGTCCCGTATGGCAGTGTATTAACGAACAGCATGCAAACACCTTCTGTTGAAACATCTGCGACAGGCACATTTTTAGGCTGCCTTCCAAAAACTGAGAAAAAAAAAAGGAAAGATAATGTTCCTTCTCTGGCTCCCCCTCCTTCTGCGCAAGTGCATGATTCTTCTTCTCACAGACATACAGTCGTACCTTCACTCTTTCAGCCCACACTCTTTCATCTTTTTTATTTTTTTGTAAACACTGATGCACAATGCAACTTTTTAGAGGAAGCAGCCAAGGACAAAGCATTGAGAGAGATGTTTCTAGCTTATCTGGTTATTTGTGAAGAATTATCCAGGGATAAATGAAAGCCTTTGTCAATTTCTACTCAAATTTGAACCTCTCTGATCCCAAAAGAGCCTCGATTAAAATAACACTTACAGAAACAAACACGCTTTGATTGTTTTCTTACAAAAATGCACATCATGTCTGAAAGAGAGGCTTCAGGAAACACCACTCCACCATTAAAAAAACACATAAAAACAATGAACTAATTGTTGAACTAGTATGAGGCCTGCACGAAAACCCTGCAACCTTGCAAACCGAACTGAGTTCGAATGTACACTGTGAAATTTTAACATTGCTGTCTGGTAAGGTTTAGCATCAATTTTGGGCAAGCATAATGGAAAATGTTCAACATAAAAAAAAATTTAAAAAAAACTTGTTTAGAGTGTTCCTTCTGAACTGGAAAACTTTTGCCATATTGCGTGCCTCACAACGCTGGAAAAACACAGTCTGTCAGGAGACATTTCAGACATCAGTTCAGTGTTTGAGCGTCCTGCTCGCGCAGACAGCTGCCCGTGTTTGTAAACTCCAGCAGGAGCAAATATGCAGACCATGTGGGAGATGTGTGTTCCTACACTCAGAAATGAATGAATGGTCTTCCTTTCACAAAGCTGACTCGCAGTCCCACAGAGGACGTCCCTGTTGTGTGTACTGTAAAGGGGTATGTGAGCATGTTGGAGCAATGGAACACAGCAAAAACAGACTCGGGATGAGTATGAAATATTTGAAAACCAAGACATCCACTGTAAACGTGGAGCTTGTACTGTAAAAGTAGGAAAACTTTAGTGCTGCTAAAGCATTACTACAAATTACTTCTAATAACTGACCAATCCCAGGATCCATTCACATGGTTTTTCATTCGGTTGCTACATTTCCTACTGTTGCAACTAGCTGTACCTGATTAACCCTGTCAGAAATTGTGGTGTCACTTCAGGCAAAATGAAAACTGTCTCATAACATTATCAAAGCTCTGTAAAGCTACTGAAGGACTGAAGGAATACCTGAGGGTGGTGTCTCAGTTTAAACAAATCAACAGACAGGGGAAGATGGGTGAGGTGTCAAATATACTTTTGGCTTGCTAACTTCATGATTGATTGATTAATGTATTGTTTGATTGATTGATTGATTGATTGATACTTTCATTCATTCCTTCATCCTGAAAGCCAGTGAGCAGTGAATATTGAATAGTGTTGTCTATCATTTCCTGGTTTTAGGTCCAGTAAAATAAATTCTATTACTGGACAAAAAATGTTATGGAATTTATGCCTTTTTATGGTAGCAATTCTTTTGAAGTTCATACTGCTTCTGGTGTGTATTTTTTCCCCAATTATTATTATACAAAGAACTGGTTTAAATTACCAGCTAGTATAGGTGCTTTTTGGAGAGGTGTACTGTTGGCAGTACTAGGCAGCATCATGGTACAATAACTGAGATTAGCTTGTGTTATTAAACCAGCACCTATTTCATTAATAGAGGATATACTGTATATCTACTGAAATTGGTAAGAACTGCAGTCAAACTAAGGGGTTTATGCTTAGAGAAACTAAGAGAGATATCTCTCCTCCTTGGTACTGTGACTCCACATCAGAACCCAGTAACTGTTTGACAGCCTCTGATCCAGCGACACTAGGTATTATAAGACTGGCAGTGTTTGAGGGCCGTCGTCTTTCCTAAAGTGCCGCCCTAGGCGACATGCCTTTTTCACTTATGTGGACATGCTGGACCTGCTCTAGGAGGCACAACCCCAGCCAAGTCATCAGTAACCTTTCTACAGGGCAGATTTTGCATACTTTGTGTACCGTTCGGAAATGGCCTTTTATTCTGTGAACATCTTTTCCTGTTTACAGAGAATTTCAACATGTATATGAACATGTGCATCCCAGCTCAATACTGTTTGAAGGCTGCGCGTGTGAATATATGGCTCAGTGTTGCGGCAAACAAAAAAGATCACACAGTAAATTATCCTTAGAAAAGTGCTTTATTGCTTTTAATAGATGATCACATGTAGCACTGTGATTTACAACAACATGCAAGGCCTGGATGAGCTGAAAGAAATAAAACAACACAAAAATGTACTCCTCCCCCCCTTCACACATGCACAAAAGATAAGAAATGGGATGAAAAACAGAGGGACACAAAGTCAGTCATTCCTGTTACAAGTCCTTCTTGTACAAGTCCTTCTTGTAATTCCATATCTGAATATAATTCCAGTGTAAAGGGTAGGACCAAATCTACGCTGTTACACATTCTACCATACTTGATTTGGACTGTGCTGAGCATGTCTTCATCCTGTCCCATAAGTCATGTCCAGTCCCACAAGCAGGCCTTTCAAAGAGCCCAAAACCACTCGCTGTTCTCTCACGACCGTTCCCTAAGCACACTGATTGTTTTACAGCCACGTGTTTGCTCTAGTCACTGACCTATCACATGAAGATGTTTTCCATCCAAAAGTTACATGACCTGTTGGATGCTATGTACACAAGCACTTGGCACCGTGGAGCATAGCTGGCCAAGGAGGCGCCTGTTATAAAAATACACAATGAAGCTCGGCTGGAGCCCTGCTCCTTCTCAACCCATAACGTCATGCATTCCTTCTGTTTCGACTCATTTTTCCAGCTTCTCGCGTTTGCCCCCGAACAAGTCTTATAAAAGACGTCCAGTGTCGGCCAATTATTTTTTACTTTGAAGGTCATAAATCAAAGCTGACTAATAAAACGAAGACAGCCAAGTATAATTTCATGTGTGACTCCAACTGGAATTAAAATGAAACCAGATGGGCTGGGATATGGCCACTAAACATATCTGGATCTGCATAGTAAATGTCTGTGTTTTCCTTTTTGCACAAATTACTGCAGTGTTTCATTGCGTGCCCTAAATCAAAGCCCAAGCTGGAGTGACGAGAGGCTCTCTCTCTCTCTCTCTCTCCACACACAAAAGCAAGAATGTTCTGGCGAATCTCAAGATAGCTCCATTACTGATCCCTCAAGCTTTATATTAATGTAATTATGAGTTTTATTTAAAATTCAAGCAGACGTTTTATCTCTTCCTCTCTCAGACAGACAGAAGTGGGTTTACGGCGCTGGATATGAACTAGATTACAGCTTCCACAGGAGCCTGCACTGGCATGGAATCCTCAAGAAACTCCAAGCTGGCCTTCAGAAGGCTGAACGGAGGCAGGAGAGTTGCAGGGGGTGCAGGACGGGCCAGTAGTGCAGCTAAGTAACGGCATGAGTAATCAGAGCTGCTTTGCCATTACTTGATGGATAATGCGGTTCCTCTTTAAGGTTCTTAAAGCTGATTGAGAGAAATAAAAAAGAGACAGGAAGGAAGAGCATCCTAACCTTCAGACTCACGTCTGCCTCTTTCATTTCCCTCCCCATCCCACATGCCTGACGCTCCCCTGAAACCTGATTTTCTCATTGCTCTGTAAGATGGACTCACGTTGAAACAAAGAGGGGGTTTTGTGGCTTTCCAAAGCTGGGAGAATTTATGGCGGATGACCATAATATTTTTGTTCCCCACTACTCCGACCCACAGCCTTGGAAAAAAGGCTAAAATAACAGAGTGATCTGGATTTATTAAAAACTGGGAAAGACGTGGTCCTTTCGCATATGGTAGTTGTGAATGTTGGGGAGAAGTTGCAAGAGTTTTGCCAAGCAAAACACAACTTCTCCATCTCACAGACTTGGACTACTTCATCAGCTGATGATTTAAAAAAGTTAGCAGAGAAGAATCCACTCCCTGTGAGAAATGGTTTGTGTAGTAGACACAACGCTGATCTCTTCGACTTAATATTGTCTTCGAGGCATTTAGATTGGCAGAGCTTGTGGTTTGTAGCAGGGCCATTCTCCACGGCTTTTGAAGGGAGCTAAATCAGATGTAATTAGAGATGTATCTCAAAGATGGAAAATGCATTTTGCAGCATTTATAGCCAAATAATAATAGCACTCTCCCCCTCACCATAATTCTCCACACAGTTACTGTTACACTAAAATTCTTCACCAACTGTGAATCCAGGAATTGAGAAGGAAATGATTAAGAAAAAAAACACTTATTATCATTGTATTGTGCTTCATCTATAGAGCTAAACTTGCCCAGGGACCAGAGGCTTCTGTAACTGTCCATGAACAGACAGGGCAGGATGTTAACCAGAACCACAGAAAACTAGCAGCTACTGACTGAGCTATAACAGACTGTGCCCTTGGAACACCAATCCAACATTTTCAACAACTGTAATTCCAATGTCAACTTTTGGCTTAATTGTTGTTCCAGAAAAAGAAGTGACACGCCAAATGAACCCGGGTGAAAAGGAAAGAACATTCTAAAGCAGTGGTTACTGCTGGAGGTCTAACTTCTTGCAGACTTTAGTTAATTGACCTCATCTGATCCACCTAATTATTGCCTCCAAAGGTCCCTGATTACCCGATTAAAGTATGTTAAATTTATTTTGGATGTGAAACTTGCAGGAGAGTAAATCTTCAAGAGGGAGGTTTGTGACCACTGCACTAGTAAAGCAGGAGAGAACAGTCAAGAACATAATGAATGCGGGGAAGTGTTGCTTTCATCAACGAGATTTATGACAGCTTGAAGCAAAGACTAGACTAAAACTAAAATTAGTTTTAAGTAAAAGCAACACTAATGAGGGGAGAGCATTTTGGATGAGTGAGAATGGGAGAGAACCAGCTAGAAAACTGTGAATGTAAGGGAACATTGTAGAACATTGTGAATGGGGGAGATCATTATAGAACAGTGTGAATAGGGGCAACAATCAACAATCAAGCATAGTGTAAATGGGAAAACGGGGGAGAACATGCTTTAAAAGTATGACTGGGAATGGATATTCTAGAACAATATGCAGAGGTAAGATTATTCTAGAAGAGCATAAATTGGGGAGAACAATGTGGAACAGTGAGAATGTATTTATAAAACTCTACAATGTTGTAAATCAAGAGAAGAACTTTCTGTAACAATATAAATGGATGATTATCTCAGAACAGTTTGAACTGAAGGAGAGGATTCAGGAATACTGTTAATTTAGGAGGAACATTCAGTGAATGGGGAAAGAACATTTTAAAACTGTACAAACAAAGAGAAGAACCATGTGAATATACAGCGTAAATGAGGGAGATCATTCAAGAACAAAGCAAATGCAGCAGAACATTCTAGAGCTGCTGCAGCTTATAGTCCCATAGGATGATCTCTTGGACAAGGCCTGTGAAAGGAAGCTCTCTCCAAATACGTGGAACTGGTCAGCAACTGTCAGCAGTCCAAATGAGGGACCAGGTGTTTCCTGGTAGAAGTTGGGTGTAGGAGATTTGCAGCCTGTTCTCTGGTTGGAGAGAAGAAGAGTAGAACCACCCACAGCTCCACTGAAGCAGAGGAGAGAGCCTCAAGATGTCTGTGACTCAGGGATCAGAGTAGCTAGCTATCTGGACACATGCTGGGGTCTCATCAACCCTGGTGGGGTCACTTGGAGGATGATCACTGAAGATGTATCCAGACTCGGAGATATATAATTATCTCCCACTGCACCCAAACTCTTTTCCACTGGCACAAGGAACCACACAGAACCACAAAAGTTCTTCCATTACAAGTAAAGCAAGCCGTACTCAAGCCGCTCCCGTGCTGTTGTGGCCTGACAACAGATGGACTTTGAAAGAGGCTGTGCAAAAAAATACACAACAACAATAATGCAATACAATTTAACAAATGGGAAGTTTGGATTTCAGTAGGAGGCGTACCAGGACATTGCTAAGAGGTAAGCAGGGTTAGGGATTTATTGGATGACTAAATAATGCCAAGAAAAAATTGTAAACACAAAAGACCTCGATAATAAAAGCGACTCTAACAACAAAATCTTTTCGCTGATATGACTCCACGGATGCGGTTTTGGGACAACAAACCATAAACTGTGAGAAGAGAATTGTCAGAAACATCGATACCGGGCTGAGATACACTGGAAAATCAAAGCGTGCTGCAAGTTCTGTGCAGTACAATTTAGCTACAGCACGGTTCCTGTATACCAATGGAAAAGTGCCTTTAGTTTCAGTTGGAGAATGGACTGGCGTACAGTATAGTGCGCCATACAGAAATATCCGTGATAACAGAAAAACATCTCCTTCATTGCTGATTTAAATGAGTTTGCTTCCCAAGGGAAATGATGGCCCCGCTTCTCTAATTGGTTAAGCATAGCCTGTTCCCTGAGAGAATGGCAGAGCTGAATCACCACTTGCCTGATTCAGCTCATTCTGTCATAAGCGCCTGTCAGTCAGCTTTTCAACTATTACTACTCCCTCCGAGAAGTCAAGACTCAAGCTCATTTTTCTGCCTTTTCCTTGCCTGTTACAGATATATATGAAGAATGTGAAACATGAAGGTGTCCCCCTTGCTAATCTGTCCAGTCTTAATCTCCCTCTCCTCTCGGGACGCCTGCCTGGATCAGAGGGCTTTGTAAAAGCAACCTTCAGGCGGTCCAAAGTCAGTAGAAGGAACGCTTACCAATGCATTACACGTCTTGTGCTATTCAGGGTAAAATCGTCAACGCACAGCAGGCGGCACATCCCAAACAAGTAATTTATCTTCAGCGTTTTTATGGAGGAGGGGGCTCCAGACCAGAAAGACACAAAAGAGCCCATTGGGCGGAGAGGAAAAAAAAGAAGATCGGGATGGCAAACCTGCATCTTATCACCAGGTCTGTTTAACAAAAAACAGACCACCATCCAGCAGCAAATTAGGATGGTGAGCTCCAGCCTCCCTGTCACAGAGCAGTGACACAGTCCAGTCCTGTTTTCGGAGCCTGTGCTGGTGTGTGTGGACAGTGATAGGGCAGGAATGCCTGGTGGGGCAGCGGTCCAACATGAGGGCAGCGCAAAACATTCCCAGCATTCAGCACTATCTTGGGCCCATTTCATGCTGACCTGCTCATACGATCACACAGAGCAGCATGACCTCACAATATAGTCTTTATCTGTTTAACTAAACCAAGTGGCTCCCAACCCTGATCCTGGAAGATCCTCTGCTTATTTTAGGGGTTTTCTAAGTAGTCACCAACAAACTCACTTCAAGTCCTTCTGGGTAACTGTCATAACCAGAAATAACATGGTGTATTTTGAAATGAATTATTTGTCCTTTCTAACTAATTCTCCAGAAACTGTAATGGAGAACTTCTGTCAAAAGTACTTTAAATCCAAAGTAAGAGGGGAGTTTATGTTTTGAAAATATTTTTGCATTTTGAATGCTAGAAACATGTGACTAGGGATGAAATTTCTAGAACAATGTGGATTTCGGAGAGCATGAACCAGGGGGTGTTTGGGAGGTAAACATTCTAGATCAGTGTGAGCTGCTGAGAGCATTCTAGAATGGTGTAATCAGGGCTGTACCTTCTAGAACAGTATGACCTGGAACAAACTTCCTAGAACAATGTGAACTGGGAAGAACATTATAGATTAATGTGAACTGAGGCAAACATTCTAGAACAGTGTGAACATGGATAACATTCTACAATAGTGTGAACGGGGTGAACATTCTAGAACTGTGTGAACAGGAGAAGGCATTCTAAAACACTGTGAACAAGCATGAACATTCTAGTATGTTGTAAACTTGGCCAATCTTTTTAGAATAGTGTGAACAGGGGAACACATTCTAGAACAGTATGAACAGGGAAGAACGCTGTGTGTTTTGTGATCAGTGAGATTTGAATTTTTGTTCTCTTCTTTCTCTCAACGTTATTGTATAAGTTACATTCTCAGCTCTTGTGTACAAAATGTATTACTGACGACACCAGTGTCTAAAGATGCTGCAGTGCAAATGAAAAATGCATTCACCAAGTTCTTGAATCATGAAATTTGATTTTTCTCATATAAGCATTAACAGACACGTCCTGAAACATGCTAATTTTGTCTGTTCTCTTATAGACATCTTATAGTATCTACTTCCACACTCAGCCAGGCATTCAATCTCTGAGTTCTTCAGACTTCCAGAGATAACTCAGGTCATCTCCTTGGCCTGCTTGGATCACATAATTGAGAAGAAGAGCTAAGGCTGTTCTCTGATATTCAGCTGACCGCCTGAAGGCCTCAGTGTCCAGACTGAGCTCCAGGCCCAAGGCCACTTCCCCCACGACTCTCCGCCTCAAGGCTCCAGCCCAGCTGAACAGTGCTCTCCTGACTTTTCGAAGGATTTAATTTACACTTCACCCAGAGCGAGCGCACAGGGAGAACTCTGTGAGTCACAATGTTACTCTTGGACACGATGAGGTCCTTTTTCTGTGAGCCGTTGAGGCACTGAGCACCTATAGTCATCTGGCTTCATTCCTGCACGCTGTTTGTCTCCGCTGAACTTTCTGGATTGCCATTACCGAAGCTGCTTTCATGGAACTGGAATGTTAATTGCATTCAGGGCCTAATATCAAAGTGCATTTGACATGGATTTATTTAGCTTTGGGTGTTGATTCTCTTTAGATACAAGGGATGAAACAGCAATAGAGAGAAACCCTTAGGACCTTCTGTGCCTTAAGGAAACGCCAAATGATTTTTGGGAACAAAAAATGCATGTGTATCATTTTTAATTCATCTTTTTTAATCGCACCATGTTTGATGTTAAACCCAGTCAGTATTGTAGTACTACTCTTATTTCAAGTTTTGGGTGGAAACAATTTTCTACCCCATGTCTAGGCCTCCTAGATGTCATTCAGCTGGTGAAATGGGATTTGAGTTATTTAAATTAAAATATTTTTAATTTAAATACAAATATGATAAAATATATGAAACATTCAAGGCTGAACTGGGGTTGACTCCCAGCATTAATATGGACGCACCATGGGATGAATCACTCCTGTCCTGATTTCCAGTTGGTGGGACCAGTTTTGTGAAGGAAAACCACTCTCTAGGCCTCTTGGAAGTGGCAGGTTAACAAGATGGCAAACAGTGGCAGCTCTATGCTAGGTCTTTACTGAAGAAGTCAAATGCTACACACAAGGTAAATTATGTGTATAAACTAGTGCTGGGCCGTTAACAGCGGAAGAATCTCTCACAGTTAACGCCGTTAACGGCAAGATTACAATGAGATTAACGGCGTTAAAAAAAAAAAAACTATGCCCACCTCTAGTATAAACATTTTACAAGCTACATATGTCAAAAATGTGCCGTTAGCTTTGTAGTTACATACTACTACAATTCAAAGGTAGCGCTAGCAGGAATTAGCATTATAGCAGGTCTTTTTCCTTGATTTTCACTTCGTTGTTCTATTTCATTGGTATTTATGGCCTGCGCTGAAGGCCTAGCTCATAGCAGAGTTAATCACCGATTAACATTCTATCATTAGTTAATGAAAGCTTATAAATTTACAAAGAAATAAAAAAACAATGCTGTCATCAGATGTCCTTGTACCTCCAATATATATGTAAATATTTTCATCATTTGAAAATGTGAGCTTCCCATTATATTGTTTAAACATCTCATGACAAATGGACCCTCATTAACAGGCACATTAACAGATGTTATATTAACAGATGTCAAATTAAGAACATTTTTCCTCCTCCTATAAAGTTAATATTTTGCAGTAACGGGGGTTTCCTTCAACTGCAACTATTTACTAACACAGCTGAAGATGTCGGCTTGAAAAAAAGCTTTTTGTGGATTCCCAGGCAGGGACAAATACTTTTCGTCTTTATTTCTGTTTGGCAACTCACCCCAAACCCACAGATTGCATTTAATCCCCTCCATAAACACAGTCTCAGAGGGCCCTTGGTGCACTCTCTCACGAACCCAGTAAGGCTTGTGATAAGTGTAAGATTTAAGCACCTGGTCCAGCCCCAGTCTGCCTTTTTTACAGTGGACTGAATGGAGAAGCAGAACCAGTAATACACAGTTAAATCAGAAATGCTGGACAAGCTGTATTTCTGCATTCCTACAGCATATAATAACATGAGAAACACCTTGAGCAGTTTAGAGCTTTTTTTTGTGCTAGGACAACGCTTCACTACCCCATTTATTTTAATACGCACTGCGTAACACCGCATCAGCACTAACTGTTGACTGTCAGGATTAAGGTTAAGGTTAGGGTTAGGTTAGGTTTAGGGTTAAGGTTAGGGTTAAGGTTAGGGTTAAGGTTAGGGTTAACCGCTTTGCTAACAAATCCCCTCCATAAACGCCATTATGCAGTGTGCATTAAAATACAGGGTAGTGAAGCGTTGTACTAGCACGAAAAAAAGCTTTAAATCATGATCGCAGCATGTATTTTGATTAAATTGTATTTTGTGATGGCTGCATGAAAACTAGTGAGACCGGGCTCCCTAGACAGTTTTTTATGTCTACAACCCGTGGTATCTTCATTGCTTTTTGGTCATTTGAAAATATCATCTTCCTTTAATACAGGATCACATTTGAATAAAATGATCCTTAATAATTACGTTTGTTATTATATTTTATATTGCATAAAATGAGGATTTTTGTCCCCCCAATTCTTTCATTTACATGGGAGCTATGAAATTTTGTACACACACACACACACACACACACACACACACACACACACACACATACACACACACACACACACACACACACACAC
>JBBPDC010000141.1:17217448-17233620 GCA_037974485.1 Hemigrammopetersius urotaenia | reverse complement strand
CTTAACCCCAAGTTGCTCCAGGGAGACTGTCCCCTGTAGTTAGGGAATGGAAGTCGCTTTGGATAAAAAAGCGTCTGCTAAATGCCATAAATGTAAATGTAAATGCACTTCAGTATTAGAAGACACCGCTACACTAAATGGCTCTCACCTTCTCCATTCACAGCTGCAACAATACAGTCAGAGATGTAACTAACCTCTGAAAAAAACAGCTAACCCAACTCTAAGATTTGGACAATTTGTCCCCAGACTTCTCATTACAGGATACCGCCTGGACCCAACATGACAAATGTTTGCCACCTCTAGCTCTGCAGCCCACCTGCACTGTACACTTCAGGTTTTTGCACCTGAGTCACATTATCAGTTAATCATCAAATCCTTCTAGAGCTGAATCAGGTGTGCTGGAGCAGGAAAAACACAAACTGCACTCCACAGAGGAGCCTGGGACACAATGCCTTAGACATTAACCTACACTGTACATTTATTCTATGAAATGATGTGTGTGTGCGTGTGTGTGTGTGTGTGTGAGAGAGAGAGAGAGAGAGAGAGAGAGAGAGAGTAAAGAAGGAATATAAAGAGAACAAGAAAATGGAAGAAAGAGGGGGTGGAGAAGGCAACATAAAAACAGAATGAGACAGAAACAAAGAGTGAGAAACAGACAGAACAGAAAGAAAGGGAGATGGGAAGACAGAAATGTGAGAGCATGGGAGAGAGCGTGACTGTGTGTGTGTGTGCGTGCGTGCGTGCGTGAGAGACAGAGAGAGAGAGAGAGAATGTAAGAGTCAAGCCATACACATGGTGAAGTTACAAACAATTACTACTAATTTAAAAGTGGCTCATTTAAGTTGCACATTTCACCATGATTTAGTTTGATTCAGTTTTCTTGGTGAAATGATCATCAAAAAATACAACAGACTGAATAGTGTAATAAATCATTAGCAAAACTAAATTTCATATGGTTGAAGAGAACTGAGAAATGAACTACAAAAAAGGTGAATTGGGATAACATTCGACAAACAGTGTACATCTTCTAGAACAGTGTGAATAAGGGAGAATATTCTAGAGCGATGTCAAAAGGGGACAGCATTTAAAAAAATATTATACAACAGTATAAATGGGGCTGTGCAGAACAATGTGGAAGGGGAGGACATTCAGTGGGAATATTCTAGAACTGTACAAATGAGGACAATATAGTCTCCACCTGTACAAATGAAGACAGTAGAACTGGGCAAACGAGTGGGGAACACAATAGTATGAGTAAAGGAGAACATGTTAGAACGGTATGAATGAGAACAGAACATTGTATTATTGAAGAGGTGGAAAGGGAGAAAACATTCTAGAAATTGTCAACAATCACGCAAACGCGTGGTACTCCACGCTCGCTGGAGAACACTGGCTTGCTTTTCTTGGGTGTTAACATTCAAAAAATCTCTGCAAGTAGTCACCGTCACATTATCACATATAAACACTCCTAACAAACACCATTTTGTGATCCCAGGGATCAGACAGTCATCTCACCCTGATTCCTGGAGCGCTCCTCTTCGCCTCGGCCTTCAGGCGAGCGGCTTTCAGAGCTGGCTTCGTTTTCTTATAATCTTGTTTACCTGAGAGGCGACAAATGAAGCGCACATGTCACTTCAGAGCAAAATAAACTTATAAATCCAAGTAGGAGCAGTTCTTCTCAGGCTCTTTCATTCGCGTTATATTAAGCCGAATGGAAAAAAATCAGGCAATTATTCAGTGAAAGGGTGCCACACTTCATACAAGGCTTTCTAACTCCTTTAATAACATTTAAATATAACAACATACCTTTGCTACTCTCGTCATTAATTGCTAGACTAGGTATCATTGGGCTAATGAGTTCTATTGAAGCAGAGTCAGTTGGCCTAAATGAATGTCTGTGTTTACTTGAATAGATTATTTCCCATCCAGTGAGTCAGGCCTGTGGTGTTTCCAGGATGGGTTTTTTTGTTTTTAATCGCGATATTACAGTATTTCCTACAAGACCACAATAGACTCCTGGATTCACAGGTATATGCACTCACACCCACATGCACAAAGTCATGATTGCTCACATAAGTTCACATAAGCAGGCGTTATACAGGCAAAGCTGTTTTTTCCTCCAAAGAAGCCACAGGGCACACCAGCCACCTGGCAGAATGTGTGAGAGTTTGAGAGCTTGTCAGTGTGTGTGTGTGTGTGTGTGTGTGTGTGTGTGTATGTAATTAGAAACAAACAGATGATGGAAAAATGAAAAAAACAAGTAGGAAGGCAACAGATTGAAGAAGAATGTTAGGGGGTCGTGTGTGTGTGTGTGTGTGTGTGGGAGGCGAGGGGTCAGGCTCAAGGTGCCCTGAGCGCTGTCCACACACTGGGGCAGTTCAAGTGCACCTTCTGCCTCATTAAGGCTTATTTACATGGAGCAGTGCAGAGAGAGGGAGAGACAGACAGGGGACTGACTGCCCCTCCAGACGTCCATGCTAGACAGTGACCCCTCCCCAGGGACAGGCAGGTCTCTCCCACCATAAGGTGTCCCTTCTGGCCCCGGCAGTGGGGGGAGAGGGAGAGGTAAACATGCTGCTACTCTATTTCTCCTTAGAGTGATGCGAACGGACACTGCTGGACAGGCCTGGATGATCAATCAGCCATCTTTTCAGATATTAATAATGCATGTCCGATTTCTTTTTCAATTTTTCATTCTGTTGCTCATCAGAAACAGAATCAAAATTCTGATTAATGACCCCACAGATAACTGCTAAGGATACAGCTGCACAGGTACACAGAGACTCAAAGACAGGAACAATATAAAATATAAAGTCCTAATAATAATAAGATTATAATTATAATATAATAATAATATAATAACTCTCCAGAAAATACTCTGTACCAAATTCACTATGCTATATACACAAAATGCCAGTAAGAGAGGTGGATAGAAATACTAGAAATGAAAAGTAATAACTGCAGAATATTTTATTAGTTAACAAAAAATAGCGGTTGAGAATTGTTCTCAATACTGAGTCTGGTATTGCATATAGTAATGAAATAAGTAGCGATTATTGCACATGATGAAACTACTGCACATAATATTAAAGATGTTGAATATAATAATAATTATCTAGGACACATGAACATTATTACATTATTTTACCAGTGTGTGTGTGTGTGTGTGTGTGTGTGTGTGTGTGTGTGTGTGTGTGTGTGTGTGTGTGTGTGAGAGAGAGAGTGAAAAACCTGGATTAAAATGGCTCATCATACCTTTCATTTTTTACTATTATGCAGATTGAAGTACCGGAAACAATCAAAATTAATTTTTATGACCAATATCCAGTATCTCACAGGTTGTTTTGTTACTGTACCTGTACGACTGATGTATGGTAGTGAACTCTGACTGGCTGTTTTCTATTCTGCAGTTCTCCCTCCTTATAACTTTAGTGTGAAAGGTGGGGATCAGTTATGCTTTCTTGCCATCGTGCCCGTCACACTGCAGTGCAACGTCCATCTGTCCGAGACTCGTCTCCAAGACAGTCTCCGGGCAGTTGGGTGGCCTAGTGGTTAAGGCAGCCGCCCTGCGACCAGAAAGTCCGGGTTCGATACCCAAGACCGCTTGGTGAATGGGTTAAATGCAGAGGTTGAATTTCGTGCTGTTCACACTGTGTGCAGTGGTGTGTTCACGTATGACAAATGGTCACTTTCACTTTAAAAAAAAAGATGCAGCTGGTATTTTCAGAGGGGAAACCAAACCCAGTGAACACATCACTCCAGCGGTTCACAGTGAGTTTCAGGGCTCATTTTAAATTCTGGTGCTCACTTATCAGGCGTTGCATGAGGATGACCCTGAATATATTTCTAAGCTTCTGTCTCCCAGGACTTTTTAGGTGCTCCCAGAGCAAAGATAAAATCTAAAGGAGAGCGTGCCTTTGCTCTGTTCACTCCAAACTCAGGAACACTCTTCCCACTTAAGAAATGCCTAAGGACTTTTTTATACTTGTGTCTATGCTAGTTTTGCATTTTCTGTTTTTATTTATTTATTTCATGAGGCTGTGTCATTGTTATATGCTTATGTGGATGCAGCTGTCAAACACAATACCTGTACACCTGCAGCGTTCAGCAACATGAACATAATTACATTTTCATCAATATGCTCATTGTGTGTCCTTTCATACTAAATTAACCAACAGTCAACAAACAGCTAAAACACATGTATAAAATGCAATTCTATACTATCAAAAATCAGGGGCAAATCAAATAATATTGCAGTAGAAACATCTAGAGAAAGGATCCCCAAACCTTTTTTGGACCAGTTTCATGTAAAATTATATTTTCATGGACCGGTATGGATACAACTAAAAACTAAAAGTGTTTTTGTATGTTTTTTACCCTCTTTTGCTAGCTTGTGGGCTACATTTTAGATGTACTGTATCACATGACCAAGATGAGCTTTTGATTTTTCAAAATAAAAGATCTTTCAGAGGCCCGGTACCAAATGACTCACGGACCGATACCAGTCCAGGCCGGTGGTTGGGGTCCTGTGACCTAGTGGATGGCTGTATCATCCTACAAGAATAGGAAAGCATGATCAAATAGTGATCAAATAGTAATCATATTGGCATCGGTATTTACTTGCATAAAAATGTGTCTGCCTTCTGACAGATGTTCAGATTCAGCTAATGTTTCAGACTGATATCTGATGACGTGTTTATTTTATTTTGGAAGAGCAGAACATTTAAGCGAAACTGGACTACTATAATTAAATGTTTGGATTTTATTAATTTGACCGTGTTTGTAAGCATAAAGAAATGATAATTGTTTATGTCAAAGAAATTCTACAATGTTTACCAGAAACATTTTTACATGAAAAAAATACTAGATCCTGGCCCACAATTCCAATAACAGTGCATCTCTATGAAAAACATCCCCCTTTCTTTAGCAGAATGCAATGTCAGGTGATATGTGCCAAAAGAGACTGGAAAAAACTGAAATTGGTGTTAGTGTACTACATTTTGTTAATGAGCAAAAGCTTTAGACATTCGCTTTTCCAGAAACATTCTGTTGTGCTGTAATATACAACCTGATGTGTACTGATTTCTACATCCAGATTAGGTTGTTTAAATAATGTTTCAGAAAATGTGCCAAAACAACTGAGGAAAAACTGTAAATACAACGTGGCTGTTCAGGGCTGACGTTTCAAAAAGACTACACTGGCAAATGCTTTGAATTCATCCATCTCTTGAATCGCTCATTGCTGCAGCACAAATCCATAAAAAAGCAATTATTCCAGCTTCAAAGCACTTAGCCCACACCTTTGGAGATACACGCTACACATCTTGTTCGCCTCTCATTCTCTAAGTCTACAACAATTCACTCTTGCACCTGCAGTAATTGTACATAGTGTGGAAAGCAAACCTCATTTTGTTTGTAGCCAACAGGGAGAGATTAGGTGTATGTCTTATTTTTGCAGAAACTTCCTGTTGTGGTGCAAATGCACACAACAAACAGACTCAACCATCTGTTCCGAATGAATAGTTAATCGTAACCAAATCAAAGTAATTGCTCTGAGAATGTGAATAAATTGTTTATACAATGAGACTTTGTGGTTTTGCTTGTGTGCCGCCTCACACGCTGTAAACTACTACAGCCCTTTTCATCATGGCTGTGTTCAGAGTGTTCAGCTTCAGCAGCTTTAGCTTCAAGCATCCGTGCCATCATTGTCCAGGCAACCACCAGCAGGGCACCACCACTCCATACAGACACAACCCACACTGTGTAAACAAGCAAACGCAATTTTACAGTGTTGTCAAACTGAATTTCGAGTTAAAGGTCCCATGACATGCTGATTTTTTATGCTTCTATATAGGTCTTAGTGGTCCCCTAATACTGAATCTGAAGTCTCTTTCCAAAATTCAGCCTTGCAGAATTACAGCCACTTAGAGCCTGTCAGTCCCACTATGAGATTTCCCGAGGACGCGTCGTTTCTGTGTCTGTAGTGATAATGAGGAGGAGGAAGGCGGAGCAAGGAAGAGAGAGGCGGAGCAACGTGGATGGTTGGGGAGGGGCCAGCTTGCTGGCCACTGTACCATGTGTTAATGTTTACAGTGTATAGCGATGGCTACTGCGGTCATGTAGCTGGCAAAAGACAGTTGTATTCGTCTGTAGTGAGATTCGGGACATTTCCTTGATAGCCAAGCAGTTGAGATCAGTGCCTATAGCCCTGTTGCTGTAAGACTCTTGAGGAAAAAGTCAGATATCGGTGTGCGCCTTAACACTAACAGCAGCACGGATGTCCAAATAACAAAGAAGTACACAACCAGAGTTAATGTGTGTATTCACACACCACTCACACACATACTGGATGCTATCTACCTTTACATTTGCGACAGTAGCCTGCTAACTGCGCTGTTAGCTGTTAGCTGCAGAGCTAACCACATTTTAAGGGTAAAAAGCAAGTGAATCATATACAGCAATGCAACAAAATTATTTAGCATTAAGTTAACTTACTTATCCCAGGTTTGTAGCTGAGGCAAGGAGAGCTGGAACTGATCCAGACTTAATTTTCAGCCTTTCAGCAAGACTAGCTCTGTATTGTGTTTCCAGAGATTTCCAGAGAAAATTAAAATGGTTCTTCAGAGGCCTGCATTAAGGAACTAATACATTTGTGCTCATCTGTACATCTAAGCACCGAGTAACAGCCATGCTTCACTCGTTTGCAAGTCATGATGTCTCTACATGCAAAAGTGGTCTCTCACTCATAGCATTGACAGTCGGTGGAGCTATTTTTTTTAGGGGAGGGGCAAAATTCTCTGGGTGGACAAAGCTTGAGAAAGGGAAGCTAACCTTTCCCCATATGAAGTCATAGGGGGCTAAATTTCAGATTGGGCCATCTGAGCTGTCGTTCTCTCAACGGCGGAGCAGGACGATCAAAGCAGATGAAAAAAAATGTTCATGTCATGGGACCTTTAAGGTAGAGGGTGTCTTTCAGGATTCATGTTCTTCTAGACGAATCTAGCTGACCTTCAAATGGACTTCAAGTTCATTATCAAGGGCCTCCAATCCAGCATGAATGGGATATCCAGTTCACCACTGACTAGACCTTCAGTCCAGCCTTAAATAAAAGGTAAAGTATAAACAGTTGTTCTCTGCATTTAACCCATTCACCGAGTGAAGCAGTGTACGCCCAGCAAAGCCGCGCCACGTGGAGCAGTGTGTGGGGACGGTACTTTGCTTGAGGGTACCTTAGTGATGCTACTGGGATTTGAACCCAAGACTTGCAATCACAGAGGCAACTCCCTAACCACCAGGCCACCAGCTGCCCCATGAAAATAGTGGTGTCTTCAGTTAATCTTTAAACTGTGGTGCCTCTAATACAGCTTATGGTGCCTCTTCTCAACTCTAGTCTAGCATCAAATTGACCTCTAGTGCAGCTTCACGTGTTCCCCTAGTTTAGTTGAAGGTACCAGAAAAGCATCAAATTGGCCTCAAGTGCAGTTAGAAAAGCACTTCCAGTCCATATAACAACTGTGATGTCTAGTCCAGCTTTAAATTAACCTCCAGTGCAGATGGATGGACCTTCAACCAAGCTCTTTCTCCAAGCTCCAACATGCAACTCTTTTCCTCTAATTTCCTGAGTGTGCTGGATAAAGCAAAGCATGCAATTATCGCTCTTTCTAAAGACAAGTCCCCACGTTCAAGTGGCTTGAGAAAAGGATCAGACAGGTGCAGGATATGTGTATAGCAATGACCAATTACACATTTAGTGAAGGCATGCAGGAGGTTAGAGAGAGAGATAAGCAATCAAGGACTCAAAAATTGACAGGTTTGTCTTTGGAAATGATGTGGGTTCACAAAGCGTAAAGATGCTGAAGCACACACACTCCACACTCACACTCCCTTACACAAAGAAGTGTAGCACGGCTCAGCAGAACCTTTGTGACAGGGCTGTGGGCAACGTTGTTCAAAATTAAAGTTAAAAGCATGTGATGCGTGATTTGAGAGGACAGTCCAAAATCCTGGCCGGGGGCTTGGGTGTGCTGGCAATGCTGACAGCCTGGTGACAAGTCACTGTGTTAGAGAGAGAGAGAGAGAGAGAGAGAGAGAGAGAGAGAGAGAGTGAGAGAGAGGGAGAGAGAGAGAGAGAAAGAGAGAAAGAGAGAAAGAAAGGCAAAACACTGACAACATCCATCAGCAGCAAACAGCACTGCAGGCTGACTCCCACCACATGAGAGCCATTTGGCCCTTGTCTCTCACATCACATCAGCAGCCCTTCACTACAGAGGAGAGGGAAACACACACACACACACACACACACACACACACACACACACACACACACACACACACACAAGTCTGGATGGCTCCAGTACACATAGCAAGTGGGGACCAAAGTTTTTTGCCTATAGGGTAACTGTACAGCACAGTTGTATGTGAGCCATCATGTGCCCAGCCAAATGACCGCATCCACATACACACACATACACATACACACACACGGCCCTGCTGGGTGACAGTTCTCTACACTCTATTATGAGGAGTAATGATAGTATTTAAGGACAGTGTGTCAACATCAAGATGCTTGACATCACAAAAGCTCACCGCCTGTGGAAAAAAAAAGAGCTAAACCCCACAGGACATAAATTACTTTCCCATTGCCACTTCAAATTACGATGTGTATTCTTTCTTTTGTGTGGCTTTGTGCTATTTTGGGCGACTTTTCTTTTTGTTAAACAGCGATTCACCGAAATTGGCTGATGGAGGCTCTTTTAAAAGCAAACTGGGACCGGGAGGGGGTGGTGTTAGAGGGGAAGTCTCATTCTGTAGCCCCCGCTGTTATGTCTCTGAATTGATGAGTTTGAAGAAAAAAAAAATAGAATATGTCTGAGATTTTGAGAATTTAGCAGGTCTTCAGCTTGTTATGTTGCTTCCACAGCCTTGAAGCAGCGGCACAATGAGAGAAGGTGACGGTGCACAACATATTAAATAACCCCATTAAAGCTGGCAAAATGAGATCATATAAAATTAGACATGCAAGGCTTTCTGCTGCATCTGCAAAATCAGGATCAATGTTCAGACCATGCTGGACCATGACGACCCAAAACAAAGTCACCATGCCTTCAGTGAGTCAACAACCTGAGCTACAGATCAAGCCTCAGGTCCTGTCTACCTGTTCACAGTCAGAACTCCACATACCACAGAGCCCAGTAATGTGATATAGTCCACACGGTGTGTATAACAATTTATAAAAAATATGACAACATTAAATAATTTGGCATGTAAGCTCTTGAAATTTGAAATTCCCACTCAACTAAATCATGATTTCAGTATGCAAAATGATTAATTGTTTACTTATATCCTACCAATTAAAATTCAGAGTAGCACACATCCACTCCAGCTCCAGAGTAGCACACATCTACTCCACACACACATAATCCTACAAACCTACGTAGCTCCAACTGCATTCACAGTTTTCAATGCCCTACGAAGACAAACATCTGTCTACTGACTGTTTTGTCATGTAATCAGAGACACTGCACAAACTTTGACACTTTAAAGTAGATGCTAAAAAATCTGTTGTTTGTGGCTAAATATTATTATAGTAGTTTATAGTATTAATAGATGAGTCTCTCCTGAAGAACCTCCTGAGGACTCATCTAGAATACCTCCTCTCCTGATGTTCTGTTACAAATTACACACTTTTTTATCTGAACATGTTTAATGCACTATTCCCTACTTAAAGATTTAGCACTTAAAACTCTCCTCTTGTTCTCCCACTGTTCTGAAACTTGAGTTTTCTCAAATTGTAAGTCACATTGGGGGAAAAAAAGCATGTTGTGTAATTTAATGTGCATGTAAACTAAATACTTTTCAACTGTCTTCTGTTTGTGAGGAAATACTGTTATGCTAATAAAAAGAATAAGCAAACAATATGCTACTGAAGAAAATGTAGCATATTGTTTATTCCATGGCACAAATTAAGTACTAAACATTTCTTTAAATTTAATTTACACAGCACACAGTGTGAGCAATGTGAACAGTGTGCTGCCACCAGTGAGGGGTGCCCAGGGAGCAGTATGTGGGGACGGTCCCTTGCTCAAGGTTACCTCAGTGGTGACACTAGCAGTTGGGATTGGAACCCACAACCTTCTGGAGCAGAGACAATGCCCTAACCACTAGGACACCAGCTGCCCTAGAAAACCCATCCAATACAGTCTATGCATATTCGTTTGCATACTAATTAACAATCATAAAATGTGTGGTAAAGTTTTAACATTTAAATCAGTACTGGCTAACTAAGTACAGGGGGTATTCGAGTTACGAATGTCTCAACATAAGACGTTTCGAGTTTGCGATGCTCACGTAGTTTCGTGGCGCACGGCGGAAGAATCCGCAGTAACGCTGCGTATGATCTGGCGCCCCCCAGTGCGCTTACCTTAGCGCAAGTGTTCTGTTTGAGTTGCTTTGTTTTGCGACGTTTTGCGACCTTTATCTTGGCTTCTGAACAAAAGTCCGAGCATCTTCAGTTGGTAGTGCTTCGAAAACGAGGAAAGATGATGGAACTAAAATTAAGACATTGTAAAGAGATCAGCAAAGGAGACTCAGCGATGAACATTGGCCACATGCTTGGGCCTCAGCCACTCTACTGTGACAACAAGTATCAAGGATAAATACTGTATCCTAGAGTATGTAAAGGGATCAGCCCCTATGACATCTCCAGCACCTTCTGCAGGTTTTCCTGTCTCTTCCCAATAGCTCACTCTCTCCTGCCCATTCCAGTGTGCAAGCCAACCACAGGAATACAGATAAGAATTTTTTGTTAACACTGTTTTTGTCATTTTTTTCTGTTACAGTACAGTGTCATTTTCCTTTTTCTGTGACTTAGTTGGGTTATAAAATCTAGTTATATTCTAGCTTTTACAACTGTGTTAGGATCGGTAAGTGTCTCAGGCTAGGGTGTGTTTCCACTTGCACCAAAATTCGGGTTACATTACTGTCGTAGTGCCTTGAGGACCCCCTGTATAGCCAACCTTTCTCACAAATACACTCATATTGATAATCAGTCAAAAAATACATTTTAAAAGCACATCCACATCTGTTTTCAGTAAAGGGATCATGCTCGGATTTCTCCTGACTTCACAAACAGATGTAAATACACACAGAAAGCATCACAATCAAATTATAATTGCATCATTCAAACCACACTGGAAGGCGGTCAGCGACAGATTCTGACCATTTTCAATATAATATAAAAGAAGTGCATTTTCTACATTTGCATATAGTAACATAAATGGAAATGCAGTGGCTGGTTGTTGACCAGCAGGTGAGAAGATAAAAAATAGAAAAGGAAAACTCACAACAGGAGATACAGAAGGCTAAGATCATTATTGCTCTCTGGACTGGTGAAAGTGTCCAAGCTAAGCTTATCGATTTGTATGGTAACGTTGGGAAACAGTGAGTATCGATGTGTTTGTTTTTTTTTTTTACATCTGTTTACACTTGGGATACATTTTAAGGAAAAATTGACTGGCCAAAGTATGTTCAGACACAAAACACGCACTACTGCAAGGTGTAAGAAGCCCCATAAACTAAACTAATTTCCCATTTAAGCTTTGGTAAAGCAGTTTATATATACATACATTTGAACACAAATTCTGCAGATGCGGTAGTTGGCCAGCACTTTTCTCAAACTTTCGGAGAGGGTTGCTCTCACTAAGGACTAAGGGTGAGAGAAGGCCATGAAGGATATTCCGGTAGCGTCCTTGAAAACTGTCAGAATGTAGGCCTCCGAACTGGAACAGATTTCATTGTAGTGGTTTAAAAATGCACCCCACCAGAACAGCAGCCTAGCTTTGGCTTTTAGTTAAATACTCATCTATTCATGCCTTGGTTTGATCATGTTTTTAGTAAAAAAAAAAACATTCCTATGCACATTTCCTAGTCATTCTCAGTGTTTATAGTTCTCTGGGGATTCTAGTGATTCGACTCTTGTCTCTTTTATCAGTTTAGATTCTCCTTGAGTGTTTCTCCCTGACAGATACGTGGTTGAAGTGCAATGCTGGGTCTGTAACTGGGATTCATTGTGATATTAATATAAAAGGGGCAAATATGTAACAGAAAACCCGACAAAACACTGTACCATTTCGTGAGTGAGAACTTTTGCTCAAAGGGCCTAAACTTAACTGTGTCTTTGACTTCAATTCTTCAAAAATCTAAGCTGCAGGAATAAATGGAGGAAAAAACCTACTTTCTGAATTATTTTTAAAAGCGTTGCATGAATATTCGCTGAAGGCTACAAACAGTCATGTTTTTAAGCTTTAAGGAACGTCCGCAGCTCCACGGAGGAGAAACTTACCGATCTGTTTGCGGTACTGATCGACCGGCAGTCTGGCAGTGTTCGCATCCTTCTTCCCCATCTTTTCCTGAGAGGAGAGCAGTAGAAAAAAAGGAATACATGAGGAGAATGTGAGAGAACTGCAAAAGCGAGCCTTCTGTTCAAAATGTCAAACAACACTGCAGCCTTCAGGGGGATATTTTTTTAAGGATTGCGGATTTCAAACTCTTCAAAACAGTCTAATAATTTCACCTTACAAACTCCGCTGTTTACACCTAAAACTATTTGCCAGTGAACCTGACCTTGCCTATGAATTAGCAGAACAGAAGAGAAAGAGATAAAGAGCATTAGAGCATAAGATGCATCAAAATGAATGTTGATTCTGGTCTGAACGTGAGAATCCCTTCAAAGTGATGATTATTTTATAAAATTTCATGCAATTCTGTTCTCTAGACTTTTTTACAGTGCACTGAAATGTTGGAGTCTCTTGTAGTTCTTTAATACATCATCATCTGATGCACCTGAACACAACATCAGTGACAACATCAGACACCCTCACCCAGGCGACCCAGCCTTGGCTTGTGTTCAGGTGACACTTGTTTGCCTCCATGGTTCTCCTCTCTGGATCCAGAGCCATCTCTGCTTCGGTGGTATTATTGATGGCTCTTCTACTTGCTGTTCCTGTGATGACAAGTGCACTAAGGGCTTTGTGGAGTGTGTGCCCCTCAAATCCTCTGCAGCCAACCTCGATGGGCATACACCTCACCTTCTAGCCCTGTGCTCAGCAGTTGGTGACCAGATGTTAATACTTTGTCCTCTTTAATATTTTTAAAAGTATGTGACATAATTATCCAGTAAATATTTATTGTATATACAGAATACTGTTGTAAATCATCATTGCTGCATCAGAACCTTGCATCTTCCTTTTGTTCCACGTGATTTGAGCAGAGCATATAAGAAAAGAAATACTGACTTGACATCCTTACTTAATAAAAACAAATTAATAAAGGCTTTAGAAACGGCTTCAGCATGACAATGACATTGTAAGACAGAAGAAGATAGTAAAGTTATGCTCATGCTCATGGTATTGATAGGTTGTAGAACCAGAAATAGAGATACAATGTTTGAATGTAGCACAATGATTTACAACAATATAGAAGATAATTAGGTCATCTGTCGTAATAAATGCATCCTGACACTAAACTGATTCAACAATTCAGAGCACGGAGAACCTGACCAGGCCATGACCTCGCATTAGGTTCGATTCTCTCCCCACACCTCTTGTTGTCCTTATTTTTATTATGATTAAAGCGGAGCTCTTCAGGGATGTCATGTTACACTAAAATAACGTTTTTTTTCCTGTCCTGAAATTCAGTTGAAGTTCTCTTTTAATGCCCCACTCTGCAGCTATTTTGATGGTTGCATTTACAGTAAAGGAGCTTTCATGCTCTCTGATTGATTTCCATAGCAACTGAAGAAGAAGCAGCACCAGAGGACAAAAGCCAACCTTACACAGGCTACTTATTAACACATCCGTGTTGGTTTGAAGTGACTACGCTTCTTCTTCTTCTTTTTTTTTTTAATTATAAGTGCATTAAGCGCACAGAAATGCAACCTCGCGAGAGCTTCGGGTCCCGACTTCACTGCGAGTCAAGCAGCGAAGCTTCTATTAAGATTCCATTCCTGCACCACGCAATACTATTTTCAATCAATACCGCCGCCTTTGTTACAGATTGGGAAAAAGCAAGCATGAGCCAAAGGGCAGGCCTGTGTTTCTGATGATGTTTAAACCCCACTGACCTATTCTCTCCCAGAGAAATCAAGCAGCGGACCTCTGCTCCGCTTCGCTTCCATAAACTGTTGTTCCTCCGAGGAGACACGGGTAGGTAGAAAGAGCACCATCAGAATTATTAGCATGTTTAAAAGTGGTAGAGGTGCTGAGGTGCACGGAACTAGGACATCACAAATACATTCCTCCATTTCACCCACTCATGAAGGTCGGCTGTAGGAGCCAGAACCTCCCACATGACTGCCTATGTGAAATACATCTGTAGGTATTGCAGTCATCTGGATCTTTGTGCTTTTAATCTCGACCGTAAGCTGATGTAATTACAGCATGTCAGCATGCAACCAAAAAAAAAAAAAACACAAAAAGAAAGGAATGACTTTCTCAAAGACAACAAAGGAAGAGAACTATTAGAACGTTTACCCAACATGAAATGGGGCCCAAGGGCATCCCAACCCATTTAACCAAACACTTACTCTCCAAAAGACTGTGACCACTGCAGGAAGTGGACAGGGGGTTCCTGAATGTGCCTGTGCCTTCAGGCACGCTTCCTTTAGACGATTCAGCTAAAGGCCAGGAAGCCAAGAGGGTCACAGACCATGTCACCACACAATCACTCCTCAAATAATCATGTGTGGCCAGGATAAATAGACTAACAGAGTTAGGGCTAACAAACACAAGCTATTTGCTAATTCCAGGCATCTTCAGTTAATAATAGTTTTTTACCCAAACACTGCACACCACAGAACCTGCACATGGACTAAAAAAGAAAAAGAAGTGCACCGGCCAGAGTAAAAATGCGCAGTGATCAGAGAGCTGCAGAAGATGTGGACAATCCATAAATAAGGCCAGAGGTAGCCAGAGGCTGTGTACGCTGCTGCTTTGAAGACTTAAATTGAGAGCAGAATCTCTTTAATGCTGCCTTACTACAAAGGTTTCAAAGTGAAGGAGATTCGAGATTAAAATTAGCACTTCAGGCACCAGTGAAATAAATAAAGAACTGAGATAAAAAATAATATATATATATATATATATATATATTACTACTGGATATTCTCCACACTATGGTTACAATGGGCCAGGCTAGTAACCTATACATACTGCATATATTTAAGATATACTTAAAACAATTGTAACTGACTGGTTCTTGATACTTTATAGTCTGTAATAATGCATTATTTAGCCACAAAGGCTTAAAATGTTCGTTTGAAGAGACATATCAGGTGTACTGCCATTCACTTTGTGGATCAAGTTCTTCAGCATCACTCAATTCCTTCTTATCACTGGACAATTACAGCACATATTGTTACATTACTCAGAACTAGTCTGTTAATTAGTTGTGAGGATTACTAATGTTTTTGAAAGAACAGTTTATCTTTTTTTTAATCCAAGGGTTTGCCTGAACTTCCACTCTGTAGTGTATACATACATTATTTATATATTTTGGGTGTTTTTTGCAACACAAGAATTCACAGCAACACAAACTGGTAAACATATACTACGTCAACATATACTACGGTTGCTTGAATCTTTCAGATTGCAGTTGTCCACTAATCCAGCTATCTACTGACACAACTGCAAATGTCTGAGACATTAGTGCTGATTTCTGAGAAATACAGGCTGTGTGCAATGTCAAAAATGTTAAAACTACTGGCTAACTTTAGAATGTGCCTTAATTATACCAACAATTCCCAGTATCATTACAAAATACATGGGTTTTATTTATTTACACCAGTTTAGGACACAATGCAGAGTTTCAAGCTGGAATCAGACATGTGTTTTGTGTAGCTTCTCAAGCAATTAAGCCTAAACACACTTACACTCTATGGACAAAAATGACCATTACATCAAATTGGGTTTAATGATATTACACTCAAATGGACTTTAATATGGAGCTTGCTTTGTCCTCAAACTGTGTCCACAGTTTCCACAAATGAGATCCAGTGATAATACTTGCTGTTGTTGATCTGGATTTCTCAAGCCGCAGGACACACTCACTCTAACACACACGCTGCTTTCTAATAATATATACACTCGAAACGCCTACTATATCTCGTTAAGAATTAA
>JBBPDC010000141.1:17201869-17211929 GCA_037974485.1 Hemigrammopetersius urotaenia | reverse complement strand
AACAAAACATACAGACATGTCAAAATAAAAGAACCAGAACATGAACAGAAAAAAACAGAGCAAACAACTGAAAAGCACCGTGACAGCGTCCATAACATTGACTGGTACCGTACATGAAGCAAACAGCATACAGTCCCTTTCACCTGTGCACAGTGTGTTTATGAACAATTCCTTATTCAGTGAAGCCAGAATCAATGGTTCTTTTCCCAGTGAGTGCTTTTTAAATGTCAGTGACTGTTCACTGGTGAGTCAAAGAGCAGCTCTGCGGCAGCAGAGCAGTACTTTGTATTACACCTTCTTCATACTTGCAGTGACTTTAATAGTGAAAGCTCTATCCTCCACACTAATCTGTTCTTATTCCCACCCCAAAGTTATTGGTTTGGGAGCGATGTACGAACGCATCCTCCTGTTTAATATTCTTATCTCCCCCACCGTGACACGCCTCAAGTCTGTGGTGAATTCCCCAGCTCTATCGCAGCGCTACAGGGGTCCCTGGCTGACAAAACCGCATAAGCGCAGATAGCTTCGAAATGAATTCGGGCTCATGAGATGCGTTGGCTTATAAATGGCCTCTCTGCTGATAACTGCTTATCTGACCATAAAACTTGTCCATTTCACTTTACTCATTATCAGCGGGCTGAGATTAAATGCAAGGCTCTGACTACATCAGGAGCCAGGCTTCAGCCTGACTTCATCGTGCTACGCTTTTTGTTGGAACCACACTTCTCATAAACATTATCAAAGATTATCATCACCGTTCTTGACGATCCTTCTTGATTTCATTTTTTAATTCAAATAAAATACGCTCTTGAGAATACTTGTGCTAAAAGTGTTTTTTGGTGTGATGCAGACACTCCTCCTCCATCATCTAATGCCAATGCTTCCGATTCAGCAAGTCAAGAACTTCTGAAAAAGCAGACTGTAATTGGGACTCCACAGGAAGGTAGAGCTCCATGGCCACCATTGGCATAGAAGAACGATTCTTGGTTTATTGAAGAACCATTCAAAGGTTGGTTCTTCAAGGCAGGTGTTCACAATGTTTTATTAGCCTGGGTCTCATTCCAACATAGAAAAAGACCCATAGATCCCCACCCTCCAAATCCTCTGCTACATGCATTATGCAAATATGTATTTGTTTGAATATTTGTCTGTATATCTAGTAAATGTAAGTGGAAGACATAGTTCAAGATGGGTTATGTGATGATATTTGAATTAATATTATTTATCTATTATTTTGATAATCTTCGCTTTTCTGAGCACATCATAAACGTTGTACTTAAATAACACTGGAAAAGTTTGTAAAAAGCTCATTTAACAGAAATGTTGTACTTATGTATTTATGAAAATGTTTCTTTTCTTAAACAAATCTCTACAGGTTTTCTTTGTCTAAATGTACTAAACTAACAAAATTTTATGATACATATTGTGTGTGTTAATAAAGTCTTATTGAATATCTTGAAGCTAGGAAATGCTTCGACTAAAACACAAACATTTCCGAGAGTGATCACCACTTTTATAGACTATAGACTAAATGTAAATGTTCTCATTTACAATATTTTTTTAAAGACTATTGAAAGGTTCTTTAGTCCAGAAGTGATTTTTCTATAGCCATTGTTTTTAAGAGTGTATAGTTAAGAATAAGACCATGTGAGCTTCCACTAGAATGAAACTTGTACAATAGAACAACAGTCTGCGGTGTGTAGCAGGTTTTATTTCTCTTAGCATCTGGATGTTTCAGGCTTACTGGGTGTCCCAACCCTGACACTGACACTAGCAAACTCTGTGAAACTTCAAGCCTGCACCCAAGGTCAATGAAATGCGAGAGCTCCCACTTCGGCCTCTCTCAAGAAAAGAAAATTATTCATGGTTCAGAGAACTTTCCATGACCTGGGAAACCAGTTTATTCAATTAAGCATGTGAGAGTGTGTGAATGTTTCTGCAGGCCGTTAGCTTCACAAACCCTGTCTCATATAATAAAACCTGACTGTAGTACTAATATGTATCATTCTAACAATTTCCCCAATTTACTATACAGTGTATTTAATTGCATAGTTATTAGTGCAATTAATTACATTTACGTTCATTAGAGCAACAGGTTCAAAATATTCTTTTTATTTCATCGTTAACAGACAACAAGAACATGCCAAAAATGTGGGGTTTTTTTTTGGCATAGCATGATTGTATGGTTAATGACAGCATTTCATCAAAGCATAATAAGATATTTCTTTTTTTACACAAACATTTCAATTTTTACATTTTTAATATAACTTCTTCAATGGTCTTCCATGGTGTTTACAAGTTATAACATTTTATAAATGCAGTCCTAAGATAATGAATCAGATTTTGGAATGCAATGCATTTACTCTCAGTTCGACATCAGCAGTTTTCTATGGTGTAAAGTAGGTCAGCCTGCTGGCTCTGTTGTACTGTAGTAGTATAATTTCTCTGACCACGGGTCCCCATGTAATGAACAGACACTTTATTTGTGTGAGTAAGGTGAGACAGAGCTGGCTGCCCAGTGCTGCAGCTGTGGAGGCTGGCTCTTCAGAAAGCCAGCGTGTGTTTATCCAGGTGCAGTTGCTGGCCTCCCTGCACTCCCTGCACTAACAGCGTGGCGCTCAGAACACATCAGGCCTGCTACTCCTGCTGGCAGAATCAACCATAAAGCGGCAGCACTTTGAGGAAGTCAACATGTTCGCTGCCCACCAGGCTGTTTAGTGTTTCAAAATATTTTCTTAAACTGTGAGGTGGTTTTCTTTTACTGTTCATAATTACTTTTAATACAGTTGACCTGCACTATGAGCTTTGCATTAACGGTACATACTGTATTTCTGAATTGAGTATGACCGAAGTCATCTTTTTGTATTCTTGAAATATATCTCGTCTATCCATCTATCTATCTATCTGTCTATCTGTCTATTTATCTATCTGTCTATCTGTCTATCTGTCTATTTATCTATCTGTCTACCTACCTACCTACCTACCTACCCACCCACCCACCCACCCACCCACCCACCTACCTACCTACCTAATGACCTATACAGAGGGGTTTATAGAACATATATTTGATCATTAAATTAGCTGTAAGAGACATTAAAGAATATAAACAATGATAAATGAGCTACATCAATAAAAAAACATGGCAGAAATGAGATCATATTAAGAATGCACATTGTTCAAATAATTCTTATCAAATTTAATGGAATATAGTTTTGATTGTACTGATGCATTAGGAACACTGCTCAGCATCGCTGTATTAGTCTGAATAATAGATGGACAGTGTGTTCGCACAGAGCTGTGAATACACACTGCCTGAGTGGACACATTTCTACTAAATTATGGCTACAGACAAGAAAAGGTGCGTGTGTGTGTGTGTGTGTCTGTATTGTGTGTGTGCATGTATGTTTGTGTGTGTGTGTGTGTGTGTGTGTGTGTGTGTGTGTGTGTGTGTGTGTGTGTGTGTGTGTATATGTGTGTAAGCCCAGAGAATGCCCTTGAGACATTAATTTCTGCCATGACTTGACCCTTATGGCAATTACCTCTAAACTCTATAACAGTAGTGGTGCAAATTAACACCAGTACATGGGCAGTAATCACAGCCAGATGCTAGTTTCTCACCTCCTTACACGACCACCCTCCTTGAGTATTTAGACTGGAGGCTTCATAAATTTCTCATTATGTATAGGCAGGTAATGCTCATAAAACTGAAGCTGATGCGGCCATTACAGGGCTAAGTGCAAAGAGGCCCTTTGTTTAATTGCCTCGACAGACCACGAGTATAAAAGCATTACTCCTGATCTGCTTTCTTGTTGTTTATATTGATTTGCTGTGTATGTCTGTGTGTGTGTGTGTGTGTGTGTGTGTGTGTGTGTGTGTGTGTATGTGTGTGTATGTGTGTTCCCAGTACTCTCTGCCAACTGTTGGCTTGCCAAGGCGAGCGAGAAGTGAAGCGGGTGAGCTGCAGGCCAATCAGCAGCTGTGTCACATATGCCTCAGATCGATATAAACAAACACGGCTTCCCCCGCATGAGAAACGCGATTGACAGGTATGATTCATCTCGTGCCACCGGAGGGCACGGAAATAATAAGCACAGATAGATCATTTCCCATTGCGGAGAAAAGCATGGAGGATAGCGGGGGACGCGGCCAAGATCATTGGCCTCCCACGGCAGCATGCATGACTCCCCATACGGGCCAGCGCAGTGGGGAAAGATTAAAACTGCATGATCCCGTCACTTCTTTAATTCCGAAAAAAGTTCCACAACCGCTTGACTTGCACGAGATGAATTGATGCAGCAGGCTCATCAGCGCACTGGGGTCTATACCGCCGAGAATATTCAACACAGTCAGTGGGGAGGATTACCCCAGTGTCAAGAGGCAGCAGCAGAAGCACAGTTCTTTTTTTCTTTCTTTTTTTTTCTGTGCTTGCCTAAATAGCAGTTCATTTCTTTAAATCCGGCGACAGGAACGTCTCATTGTTGCGGATGTATGGACTCTGACAGTGTCGCTGCAATGCAACGGGGAGAGCACATTGCCAGGCATGATGAGGAGTAATGGCTCGAAACAATATTCCCCCGGGGCCACAAATTGAAATCCGAAACTGTGATATTGTTTCATTGTGGCGCAATTTGAAATGTCAAAACGACTTTGGCGAGGTCAACCTGCCGTGAATCCACCGCAGACAGAAGGAAGACGCCACGGAGTGAGAGAGGCTTCTGTGGCACACTTCATTTGCACAGGCAGCTTCCCAGAGATGACTGGATGACAGCTCTGTCTGCACCAGTCTGTGTGAGGAGACAGAGAGCGTGCTCCCCACTGACTCTATTGTAGTGTGTGTACTGCATGTGCAAGTAGCAGAAGAAGCTTAGGCTGTGAAGAAGATCATCCGCATGGTATTTCCACCGGCAAAACCCCATCCTCATCCTCATCTGGATAACAAGAGCTTTTTGGAGTTCATTTTTTGTAGCTGATACTGATTGCCTGTAATAATTAGTGGAATCTATTCTGGCAGTTTTACCAACACAAGCGTAACAGAGTAATTTAATGGCATGTTACTTTTAATCAGCATTAATTACTGAACTAAATACTAATCGGTTTTCCAAAAGAGTATACCAATTTATGCAGGCCATCCATAAAAACTATACTCATGGATGCACTGCTTATGGTGGTGTACTCTTTTGGTGGTGAGTATGTGGTTTGGACACAACATATATCGAACTACACTGACTTATCAGTTCTTTTCCAGTTAAAGTTATAGCTTCGGGCTAATGCTACAGCTTCAGAGGATTGCAAAGAGTCCATACTTCAGACAACATATTCGTGCTATGCTTTAGATTCTATCATTTGTTCTATTTAAAACATTAAAACAAAAAATGGAATATTGTCTGTCTGCAGGGGAGATCAGGCAGAGTAACATATTACATAGATATATTGTGATATGTAGAAAATATGGAAAGATATATGACATCAATCAGACAGATAATAGAATTTATAACTATCTTATTTGAATTACTTTATTGGAGCCTGAAACGCAAGGCCATTTTGAAGCATATAATGACTCACAGCAAACCCCATCAGGATGAAAGTGGAGCCTCTACCTAGTAGGATTAGTCGTAAAGCAGGACTGTAGTAACAATGAGAGTCTATCTGTTCTTGATCTGTCACAGTTTGCACAGGGTTGACTTGAACATCTTTACAGAAGTTCATTTCCATTTTAGATTCATCGCTCATATCTTTTAATGTGCAACATCACAGCTAACCTTAATGACAAATCTTATTCCCACAGGCTTAATATTTCATCTGCATTTTAATCTGCAATTTAAATACACGTACCATCTCCTTCAGCAGAGATTGTTGGTTCAATTAACAGAACGTGCTTCTTAATCAGGGCCTGCATTTAGATGCATCTGATTAGATGCTTGAATTTAGATCCATTCTGCAGTGCGTTTCTGTTTAATTTGATTCTCGGGGACTAATAGGAGACAGATACAGTATGGTGCAAGCTGGTTTCCAGCAGACTTTTGCATGGGTTTTCTCTTCGGATCATGCAACTGATGTTACATCTTGCAATATGACAAAACAGAGCACATGTGGAATATGGACATCCAAATAACTGCCCAGGATCAGCACATGTGGGTGAGCTATCAATCTTTTTCTAAACTCTGGAATGATGATTTCATCACAGCCCCTAAGCTATGGAAGCATCCTGTTGCAATGGCAAACCACTTCTGTCATCAGCTGTGGTCTTCAGAAAGGTTCAAACCTGCATCCAACAGGAGCAAACAAAAAACTGAAATGATGCTGAAAACTGAAGCATTCTGCATTTCCCTGGCAAACAGCCATGAATCAAAACTGCTAGAAACCCAAAGGACCAAATATCTGTCTCGCTGCAGAACTCTGTCTCGCTCCGCTTCGCTCACACACTCTCACAACTCACAAATGAATAAGTGAGAATGCACTCTGTCTAAATCTTTCAATATAGTACAGCTTTGCTGAACATCTGTACAACGCATACATTCCAAGCAGTTTTGTTCTGGAAGATCCAGGCGATGAACAGGGGTTCATCTGCTTGAAACATGAAGCATCTTGCATAATTGCTATAAAAATGAATTTGTTGCTGCCTAGTTAATGTTCTTAGCTGCGCTGCTAGCTAATGCGAAAGCATTATAAACAAAAAAAAGAACATTGTTTCATTGTAAATCACCATTAACACTGTGCATGGCTTGTCATAATCAAATCACATAATAACATCTATATGGACCAGCAGTGGCTTTCTTTTTTGTTTCCATCCTTCTTAGTTGCAGCCTCGGATGAAAAACCATAATTTATTTGTTTACTTTATTCGCCAGTCATTGTCTAATGAAACCAGTCCAATTACGGTTTAATGGGACTTAATGCACACATTCTGTCTTGAAATCAGCATCTGTAATGGGTGCAATATACGTATTAGACAGTTTAATTAGATGGCAGTTTAATTGTCTACATGCAGTCTTCCATTAGCAGGCCTTGGCTCCGGCGCTGTGCCGGAGAGGGAGGGGTACTTACTCTTTCTCAGACGGAAAGATTGGTCTAAGTCCAATTAAATGCTCTGGAAATGCAACCTGTAGGGAAATGTTTAATGGAACAATGGGTTCTGGAGGCCATACTTACATTTGCTCTTTGTTGCTTCGGTCAATTTATAGTGAGGGCACTTTTCCCTCTGGTGCACCATCCATTCCATGCACAAAAATAGTACTGCTGGATTTGTGATGTATTTCTAGTCAGGACGATTGATGTACTTTAAAAGTGTACATTCATAATACTTTCATTATGATTCATATATTCACTGTCATTATTGCATAACAATAGGAGAATCTGTGTTTATCTGTGGATGAAAAACTGTGGCACTTAAAAGGATTTAAAGTGGGGAAAAATGCTGGGGCCATTAATTGCTGAAATATAAACAGGGGAAGAAGTGGACAGGCTTGAACACTGCACAGAGGAGGTGTTAACCAGAGCAGGCGAGCGTGAAGGCTTTGAACACACATCACAGTGAGCTGGACGCGAGAGGACAGCTTGCACAAAAAAAAGACCATGCTGTGGCCTCACCTTGAGAGTCAGCTACTCTGTTGCGCCATCACTTTAAATCAAAGTCTGTACGGACACAATCCAACGGCGCTGCCTCACAACCATCACAACACACACTAAATACAGCACCATCTGCACTCACACAGGAACGGAACTCTACAGCTCACAGTCACTGACTAAGACACCCAGAGTGTTTTTACAGTCTTAATGCACACATGCAGCACTAGACTTTTACACATTTGATGTGCTTTTCCAGTCAAAACACACACTTCATTCAGCGTTACACTACACCGAAACGTGTTTACAGAATACACACTTTCAGGGATTACTCAAACTGAGCAGTCTGAGACGAATGAAAATCCGTGCTGTGCATCAGAGACAGTATCAGAAACAGAACAAATGACAAATTAGGCAGCAGTTTCAGCATCCTTTATTTTATTTACTTTATTCACGATGTGTATTTGTATTCAACATGGCATTTAATAAATCAAAAATTGGATGAGGTCTGTGACCCGGAGCACCTCTGAATTTGGCTGCCTCCCACTGTTTAAATGTTATTAGTGAATTCAAGTAGTATTGTTGTTATTTAAGCCGTTTACACAGTACATAGTGAAATGAAAAAAACCTCCCTCCAGGAGCATGGTGCAACACAAAGAACAGAAACAGCACTAGATTACGTCAGTGCAGGCGCAACAGGAACACGCAGAATGCATTACAGTCACAATACACACTTGGGCAGTGCTACACACTTTTACAGCCATACTGAGGAAACACAGACGCTCACTCACATGTAACTGCACCTAAAAATTTACATTTCCTGTACAATTTCCAGTAGAATTATTTTCAGTTGCGCTCGTACAGGAAAACTTGAAATCATGAAATCTTTTCAGGGGTTGCCAAGGCCTACTTGTCTCTGAATTAATTGATTCATTATTCCAGTGTCAGAGATGTCACGATTCAGACTTGGAGCCTAATTAAGCTGACATTTCCAAACACACACACGAACACACACATACACACACACTATCCTTAATTACTATAGAGATGGAGAGTGGGTCAGATATGCACACACACCAGCACTGCCATCACTTACTCTCATGGCCAGTGATGTCAGGGCACAAATTGACTTTCCATATGCACTGTGGTCGACCGCCATTTTTCCAGAACAATCCGCAGGGATCCATACAGACCTGAAGTTTTTGTGCCCGGTCTTATGCTTGCCTGCTGGATGCTCTGAGGCGATGGACAAAATCAGACTGGCTTCGAATGAACAAATCTGGTTTTACTTTGCCGTCTAAAGTCATACTAAGTGTGTGTGGAATTATTGCTCTCAGAATGGAAATGTTAGAATCAAGGTATTTGCTTTTGTCATCAAGGTTTTTTTCCAACAATCATAAAACTTGTGGGCAAAAAAACATTTTTTTATGGTAAGATGAATACCATCAGCCTGTTATTGTCATCAGAAAGCAAAAAGTAAAATTCAGCTTCATGAACTTATGCAATGTAGACGTTTCCACTAGTGCCAACATGTCTCACACTGTAATCAAACAATAGAGATTTATGTTTTCTGACTGAAAATTGTCAGATAATATTAATTAAATTATCCTTTCCTTGAGATGATAAACTAAAATCTGCCCTGAGTCTTACCACAGTCATTAGTTCTTAAATTAGCTCTGAAGCTAATAAGTGGACAGCCGACACAAAGTTTAGCAGGTTTATGCCTCCAGCTCAATTTTGGCTTCATCTTCAGGGCCCATGGTGGTTTCTCTCAGCAGGATATACGGCACATCAGGTCCAGGCGTGCCGTGTTTATTTTTCAAGGCCAGAATCCTCCAGCTCTTTGATTAAATCCACTTGTCCTCAAAACCTGAGAGATATTACACATGAAAATGTCTTCAACATCAGAGACAGCAAATTGGCCCTGAGCTGGAAGGATTGGTTCAATCATCCTCCGACCGTATAATTAGTAATTAGATTGGGATTAAAGTCAACTTGTAGAGGAAGAGTGTGGCCAATTCAAATCAGCATATAAAATGTGATTAAATTAATGGGAAAAAATTGAAATATTAATGCTCAGATTTGCAGCCGGGTCCCAGGTCATGGCCATCAGTCATGAGCTGTTTGAACTCTTCTTAATTACAGACTCGGAGGGAATCAGGAGGAATGGGACATGAGCTTCTCCTGTGCTGATTCTTCCACTGACACACTCTCTATTTCTCTCTCTCTCTCTCTCTCTCTCTCTCTCTCTCTCTTTCTCTGTCTTTGGCAGGAAGTCTGTGTAATTGTGCCAGGCTGACCGAAATGACTTTCCCTGGCTTGGGTTTACTGCTGCTTAACAAATCCAGCACCACACACCTGATTGCACCACTGACACAGTGTGGCTCCCACTGTTCACTGGCCAAGATAGGGCTCTGTGTTCTCTAAAGGGAAAGTATAGAAAGAAAGAGAGAGAAAGAGAGAGAGAGAGAAAGAGAGAGAGAGAGAGAGAGAGAGA
>JBBPDC010000141.1:17122497-17134662 GCA_037974485.1 Hemigrammopetersius urotaenia | reverse complement strand
GGAACAGGGAACAGAAACAGAAAACCGAAACAGAAAACCAAAAACATGGCACGGCTACATCAGCCCAAGCCGTGACACTAACAAATTCTTATATAAATAAATAATGTTGGATGTGCATGTGTGTGCATTGATACAATTCAAAACATACATGCAGAATCTTATTGTTAAATATAAATGAATGATTTTACATATTAAATAAAATATTTTTTATTTAAATTGCATTTAGCATTGAAAATGGTACACTAAGCTGAAAATTCAGGGGTTCTCAGGTGTTTTAACTACATTATTGTCACAGCCTAAAGCATTATGTAGCATGACTGAATGTACTCTCAGGGATTTGCCAACAACATTTTCTTCGATGTACTTCCAATATGTACTGACATTACAGCACAAACATGAAGCATGACAATGTTCCCCCGAGCAATAAAGCAATATCAGTACAGTCAATGTGACAGCAACAGTGAGAAACAAACAGAGACAGTTATCTTTACATTTATATACCGGTCAACAGCAATTACAAAAATTAATTAAAACTGAGATGTTTTGGCTAGGTCAAGTTGTAAGACAATTTCTCCTTTGGTAAATGTTAGTCCATATCCTGTATGGCTTGTCCTTGTGAAGGTATGTACAAAGGAACACACTTGGGGGTGGAGCACAGAATTATAACTCCATTACAGAGTCAATCACTATCAGATCACGCTACAGAAAAACATACATAACCTCAACGTCCCCCTTGTGGAGCTCATTACACTGATCACCGTGCTTGAAGGGTCGAGAGAGAGGCCATGGTTCAGTAGACTTGCAGGCCCAGAAGGACAGCTATGCTGCTAGGCCTTCCCTTTACACACACACACTCACTCACCGGCCCTGGAGAGTCCCATCCAGGGCTTCCCACTTGCCGCCTGTCAGCAGGGCTCCTGCTCCTCATTTGTCATTTCTATTGATTCAGGGGAATGACAGATGGTCATTATGGGAGGCTGAGACAGATCGCCTTTATGAGTGCGGCTCATGAGCCAGCCATCTCTGCCACTGTTTGTGCCAGGCTGGTGACTGGCTAGCTCACTGTGTGTGTGCCCAGTATTGGGGCAGTGGCATGGCAGGCCATTCAGTCATTAATGTCTGCAATCTGGAGGCCCAAACACCACAGGCCTGCACAGTCAGTGAGTGTGTGAGCCTTGCATCAATGTGGATGCAAGTGATTGTAACAAAACCAGATATCTTTCAAATTCTCTAAAGTAATTCCTCAATTAAATGAACATTAATGCAAAATGCGTATATTCCAAGCAATTCTGAACCATTTCTATTGGTCCATTCACGAAGTGTTTGCGCAGTATAAAGACTTTTTGATTTTTTAAAATGCATTTGAGAAAAAAGAGTTTTGGAGACAAATAAAAGTAAAGTGGTCCCTTATGTGAACACATCAGAGCAAAATGCACAGTGTGAACAACGTGAAATACTTTCTCTGCATTTAACCCATTTACCAGGGGAGGCAGTGGGCTGTTTGAGGGGACGGTACCTTGCGCAAGGGCACCTCAGTGGTGCCTCTAACAGTCCTGAGATATGAACCTACGACCTCCCTAAAGACTAGACCACCAGCCGTCCCAGAATAAGGTGGTTGTATAGCATATAGAACAGAAAAGAAAAACAAAATTAGGTGTAATTAGAAAAAAAGTAATAGAAATGATCTACAAATAATAGTTAGAACAATCTTACATGATACTGCATATCATAAAGTAATACTCAAGATAATGACAAATATCATATCTCTGAAAGGGAGAGGTAAAAATGTTTAATACACATTTATGAAATTATATTTTTAACCATTTCAAATCAGACCAAAAGGTAAATGGCATTTTACTGTAAATAAAGCAGTTAAAAAGTAAAAAAAGGATGGGAAAATGAAGTTATGAGCTTTTAATTCCTAACTATTCTACATATAGTATTATAAATAGGCAGGTACAAATGATATTTTAGGATATGTTTGTGTGTGTTATATATTCAGCTTGCACTGCTGCTTCTTTTGTTTAAAGTCAGACAGGCTCTGGAACATCTGTTTTCTTGAGCATCTGCTCCATCGTATTCCACTACTTTTCCCTTCCAAAAAAAAGAAAAACTCAGGAGAAAATGTGGGTCACTGACCCATTCAGCCATGTAATTTATCCAGACATTGTCCAGCTGTGGCATGTTGTAGGGCTCGGATGCAATCTCACAAGCAGAGTGGTTTGTCCGATTGTAGTTGATACATATTGAATGGGCACTTCAGAACACACATCATTTGTTTATATCAGAGATGGCATCTTCTAAAGGCTGTATCTTGTTGTTAAGTCTGATGCCACGCGTGATGTAATAGCCATTTCCGAGTCCAAATGCTCCTTCAGATCCTAAAAGAAGCTCACTGTACAGCTGCAGCAGCATTTGACATGATGCTCCTTTTATCACGCAGCAGCAACTAACATGGCTGACTAAAATAGCACCTCCTCTATTAATAATCTCTCTGTGATGTCCGGTTATTACTCCCTTTAGGGAGTTAGCTTCACATTATTTTTTTAGATATGCCTTACTTTGTGCAGCTGTGATGTTCTGGTGTCTGCACAACTCTGTAGCTGCTGCCCCATTTAAGGTAGAAAATTTGAACTTCAACCTCAGAGACACGCCTCCCAACCACCTCCCCCAACGTAAGGAAATGCATGTAGTTTGGTATACATAAAGAGAGCAAAATCAATCTCTAAAATAACCAATGGAATCAACAACCTTGCAAGGCCTTACAGCCTGAACGTAACCACATTTGTTGTTTGTACAAGTTGCTTTGAAGTTGGAGGTCATTCACGCATTCTTCTGTTCTCAAGGACTTGAAACATCATGGCCCAAGTTCAGACCCGATTCAAAGTTCTCATCTTGCCAAATACAAATCAAATACCTGGAGGTGTCCTTGATTTGTGTGTTTTAGTCTTGTTTGGACTTGGGTGGCCATGTTTTCCTGAAGGTATTTCACACAAAGTAGCCATAGTGGAGGCGGAGGAATGTCCACATAACTGTGAATTTTAACCAACCACTAACGGACCCGATCTACACACTTTCTTATGGTTTAATTCAGTTTTTGTACTCCTCAATCAGCAAACAGGAGACTCAACTCCCAATTATTTCCCCTCATTGATCTTTTAACTAGCCCACATTTTGATGTATTAATATTATGCAGAAACATTCATGCTATGAGAAGCCTATGAATCAAGGTCAAAATCGTAGCTATTTAACCGATAGCAGTGGTGCCGGATAACTTCTGACTTGAAGGAAGCGCAAGCCATAATGTGGCAAAGAAATTGAGTATTCATGAACTATTATCAAAAATTGTTTTGCTATTTCTCTCTCTCTCTCTCCCTCTTTTTCTCAAAACCCAAAATGACATGGGTAACCCCCCACTCTGTGAAAGGTCTATATTTAAGATTTATAACTAAGGGTTAATTGCTCCTCACTGTTTTATGTACACCCACTCAGTATAACTGAAAGGATGGAATTACAGTTTCACTACTGCGAGTTCATTCTGGGCACTAGCAGATGTCACCGCAAACATTCCTGCGAAGTATGGATTATGAAGAATGAGACCTTGAATAACAATGACATTGTGTTATAGATTGGCAATGGGCAAAGGGTCAGCGCTAATTAAACTTTTAAATTAATTTATCTTGATTCCACTGACTGTCACACCATGGTTTATTCATGAACCTACCTTGAATCATGCTGCGTCAATACACAAGTGACAATAATACTAAATCAATACGTATCCAGTCTCCCCCAAGGGCATGCTCAGTAAAAGCAGGGCAGACAAAAGAGGACAGGCACTCAAATTTGTGGTCCTGTTACACGATAGGGGAGATATACTACATTATAAACCAGACTATTAGAAAAAAACACACTTACTCTAAGAGGATCATGAATGCTGAGTGAATAATAATATTTCCCAGTCAGTGATATTTCCAAGTAAATGCTTTTAGAAATTGTATTCAAATTAAATTTAAACTGAACCTTAAATGATTTTGTATTAAATTTGAATTTAATTCACATTTAGTTGACCTTACTACACATTCATACATACCATATACAGTATATGTATATGAGGCTCATTCTCAGATAATCATTTATTTAATTTAATATTTAACTTAACTGAAATCCTACTGCAACATGGATCTTTCTCCTACTGTAATCTTGTCACTCTAAGATCACTTTTAAATTTACGCCTTGCTGTTTTGGAGATACACAGTGAGATCTTATCATTTAAATTGGGTCTGGTGATGCAGTGCAGTCTGAGTGCTTGGACATTTTCTTCATTTTTTGTCTCCAGGACATTCTGACTACTAAGATAAAACTACAGACTTTAATTTGATGGGATCTTTCTTCATTATGTCAAGGGAACTCTTTCATATATTCATGTTTCCAATTTAGGGGTCCAAAAGTAACTGGGCAATTGGCTTTTCAGTTGTTTCTCAGCTGCATCATTAGGTAATACAAAAACTAACACATGCCTGAAATTGATTCTAGGGGTGGAATTTGCATGTGGAGTGTGTTGCGGTTATTTTAAAGATCACTTCCAGTCAAACACACTATATATTGAGATGCATTGAGCAATCAATAAGAAACATAAACCAATGCAATACATATGCCAAAATCAATTGCTGGATACATCAAAGTAAGAAAGAGAAGTTGAACAAATCAATAATGCTTTGCAAGAAAGGCAAAGTTGTATCAGAAACAGCAGAATACACCAGCATGACCTCAAATGATTTATTTAAATTTAAATGTTGAACACTGGTAGACCTCAAACACCGAAACAAAAACAAAAGCTTCTCAACAAGCAGAAAGTATATGGAGTAAAAATGCTTTACATTAACTTACAATAGAATTAAAAACATCTTGTGCCTTCCCTCATTCTGGAAATATGGATTTTTATATGGATTGTGAATCATAAAATATGCATCATATTAACAAAATTAACTGAAAACCTGAAGCTGGACACTAAGAGAAGCCATTAAAATAAGAGCCCTTATTTAAAAAGAGGCTTTATATATACTGTATACCTTCACATGGTGGCATGGGGTCCAGATCGTGAGTTTAATGGAAAGTAAAGCCAAAATAAGTTTAACTTATTTGGGGGGGGGGGGGGGGGTTGTTCAAAAAAAATAATGAGTTCAAATACTACCTTCAGTATATCACCACTGGGTTATATAATATAAATTGGAGTAAAAAAAACTGTCCACAAAGAACCAGTTTGAGGATTTGTAAAGGGCAATAAAATGCAGAATTGTTTTCTGATATATGTTTCTGAGGTTTAGATGTATGCCTGTACTAAGAATTAAAGACTTAATTTCCCATAAGAGATAGTGATCACTGTTTGAAATCAGTGCAAGAACATGGAGCAGGAACTTTTTAAACACCAGTGTTTATCATTAATTCAGGTCATTTTCAGAGGCCTCTCTGAAGGATTCTGTCTGTGTCTCACTAATCCCATCAGTGTAGTGATGTAGATATTGTCATAAAACTGCTAAGGAAATGGGAGGCTAGTCGCTTAATTGACCTTTATTGGGCCTTCTGGTTCATTTGGGGGTGGGAATTAAATTAACATGATAATTCAGTCCTCTAGTGTTCAGCTCGCCAACGCCCCTAATTCTCCCAGAGCTCTCCGACACTTATGGAGCTTGATTTAGCACCGTTCTTTATTAAGGTCCTTTACTCCATCATATTGGCACACCAGCGCAAAGGGGGCTGTATTCCATCTGAGCGATTCATAGGCCCTCTCTGCATTTACAGGCAATACAGGGCTGCTTTAATGACAGCAGTGTAATACCTGGGAAGAGCAGCCCAGCACAGACACAAAAGATGATACATGAAAACACATCAACATGCACATCTCTAAAAAAGGCAAGGGTTCGGCCTAGAGCTATAAGAAAGGGAATGAAATGTGCAGACAAATGGATTAGTCCTTATAAGCTATGACTGTAATAATTGTGTGCCATTAAATGAAACTGAAACATATGCTTCTCATAAAAGCAATCAAAAATGCACTAAAACCATTCTGCAGGAGCATGGCTGCACTGCTTTTCCCTCTTTGAGAAAGGAGCACTACTGCCATCTTGTGGAATTCTACACTGTCATGTCACGCTTCTGTCTCCTAATTGTTCCTGCGCCGGAGCCAATGGGACAGATGAGTTTTACACAGCAGCATTTCACTGACCAAACACATACTTGATCAAACAAGACAACCTTACAACGCACTGAGCAACTGAACCGACTCAGTTTATCTAAGTGACTTGCTTTAATTATATAGGATCATCAAGATAATGCTCACAACAATAGTATAATATTTTTTTAAGTGAGAATCATGTACAATTGTATGCAAAAAGTGGTTACGCTTTGCTGATTTTCATCCATCTACACATTTTAATGTACCACTACTCATTACATGGTGAAATTAATGTATTGGATGAAAATTTTATAACAAAATGTGGGTAGTGCAAGAGTCATGGCATATTTTATATTAACAGTACTGTGGAGAAGACGAGCAGCAAGTGCATTTCTTCAACATTAATATTACTAAGTATACTAAATAAAAGAATAAATACAAAGAAAATTGTAGAGTAAACAGAGATTTTCAGTCTTTCATTAAAATAAGATGAGCTTGTCAAATCCAACCAACGACTGTGTTCTCCTCACCAGCTCACAAAACATCAACTGCTTTTTACAGACGAAACCAATCTTCATAATTTTATTTTGCATTTATTCTAAGGTTAACGTTGCTGGCAGAAAGCCGCTTTATCACACACTGAGAAAAATGGCTCAAATACGGCTGACGTTTTCAGGTCAACCTTAAATTTTTGTTTTGCTTTCACATCCGAAGTGCTGGAGTACAGAGATGAAACGTCAAAACAAGGAGTCAAAGTTGATTTACTCTTGGACTGTACTGCATTGTTCCATTACATAGTCCTTTATCTTTTGCTGTTTATTCTAATTACATGATATTCACACAGTGCGTTCTTATGATCCCTTTTCTTCCTGTTTCTCTTTCCTAGATAGAGCAGGTATTCTTTACATAGTCATCCATAATGTGTGTAATTCAGGGGTCCAGACCTTTTATAATTTGCTTTTTGTCATTTGCAGTGCCCTGATAGAGCTTTTAATATGTATTGTGTCATGTTTAGTTTTCTTTTGCTTTGTGTTCATTTCAAATTTCAGATTTGAAAGCATGATTTACATTACAAATGTGAAAATTCTCAGAGATCAGCCAGGAACATGGCCTACACTGCTCACCTCACAGCTATAGTACAGAGAATTGGCAGCTTTTATCTGCAGCTACACCTGATAAATGGGATGAATATAACCTGTGCCACGAATGCGGATAAGCCCCGTGGCTTTCTGAGAGCACTTAACACTGCACACACACACACACACACACACACACACAAATATGCATCCATACACCAGTCCACAGCCTTGCCCACACACGCACACACATAAGCGGCTAAGTTGTCATCTCATTAGAGGTGAATGGCTTTATCGGGCGCAACTCTGCCACTCTCCTAAGTGGATGCATTATAATTTCAGGCGGTGCTAAAAGTGAAAGGGTATTAATATGCGTTTACATCTGTCTTCTATTAATATTCATGCCTGAATCCACGTCTCTACACAAAGCCAATTTTCTGGCCATCTGGGTTATGGCTGGTGGAGGTGATGGATCCGTTTTTATTTGTGAGGCGGCAATACATCATGAATTTCCCTCTCCAGCCTGTGCCGAGGTGCTGCGAAGCGCCCGCACGCAAACTGGAGGATTTTTAATTAGAAAATAAAGGATGGGCTTGGGTGGAACCCCCCATCTCCCTGCCCTTGCTCTCAGTGGTGGGCATTAGAAAAAAAAACAACCACACACCTGCTTTTCGCTCTGCTTTTCTGCTTGGAGACAATACCCTATACTGTGAAAGAGTCTAATTCACTTGTTATGTGTTTTTTAAAGTGCCATTTGTGGTTAAATTCGCCTCTTCATGCTCTTTTTGGGTGTGAAATACATCATCATATAGTCCCGATCATTAAAAATAATCCCAATATTCCATTTCATGACAACTTATAAGCATACTTTGATCGTTAATATTTCATGTGTAGTTTCATTAATGAGAGGCTTATTTCCATCTTGCTATAACATCTTTGCTTGGTTCTCCAGGATGCACCACTTACTTGGCAAAACCACTCAAATGTAATGTCCATCCATTTTAAATCCATCTAGAATCTTCATGTACATTTAAAAAGCCCGCAAAATGTTAAGCATTCCTTTTAAGTGTATATTCTAAAATGTAATGGGTACTTAATGAGCACTGAGTGGTTAGATATGGATTTTTTTAAGTGTTTTCATTCACAGCCTTGGTTCCTTGTTAAAAAATAATTTCACATAATAGACAAAGAGGTGCAGTAATACATGTACACACACATTGACCCTAAATGGAAGATGTGGGTTTGTTTCCAGACATTGAATAATTTTCTATGGCGGGGTGCCATTAGCAGAATAATGAAGTTCATCAGATATATTTAATGTGTAAAGTCCACTCGCAGCATTTCATTAAACTGACAAAAATGGCATTTAAACTGTTTTGCAACCAAGTCCCTCACTTATAGAGTGCACAGGAGAATTTCCTTTGCATAATTGTAAGGGGAGCACAGTGCTAGCTATGCTTTTTATAGCGTTACAAAACTTCAGAGGATGAAATACAAAAGAAGGAATTTATGGATACTGTGGTTTATTCATGGATAAATATAGTAATGCTTCTACCCGCAGTATGTGGACTTTTACAGTCTTTCCTTCTATTACAATTGCAGAAATGCAAACAGAACAGAAATATTACAGCAGTATCACTGTTTTTGTATGGTTTATTACAGAAGTATTATGTTGTGCACAGGATATCAGGACAAAATCTTCAGTCTGTATTGCTTTCCTGCCTTTTGTTTTTAGCATTGGTATATGCTGGCACAGGAAAATCCTTCTTGTGTGATTATGAAACACAGACAACACTTTTTTTCATTAAAGGAGGAACTTTTAAATAAGATAAAACCTCCTGAAAAAACTGAAATATCCAAATATTATGTGGTTCTTTTTTGTTTATTAAAGAACAAACTGTATTTGTGTGCCAGACATATTTTTTTCACATAGTTCATAACTAATACATTTTCATGTTATAAGTTATTCAGCATTTAAAGTCAATTTGGTGGAGTATGGGACAAGACTGTTGAGCAGTTAAGCATCTTATTCCTGACTGTAATTCCTGTTTCACATTACCGATCTTCAACGTCCTGACAAGCTCTAAACCCCTGTTGTCAGATAATAAATCAATTAATTCAAGACTAACATAAATGTACACGTAATTTTAACTATTATGAATATACACTGACAAGCCACATCATTATAGAACCTACCTTTACATATACTTTCACTGTCCATTTTATCAGCCCCACTGAACATATTGGTGCACTTTGTAGTTTCAAAATTGTAGTCCATCAGTTTCTCTACATTATTTGTTCACCTACTTTATCCATTTCATTAGTGTTCTGGACCCCAACAAGACCATCAGTGAGCTTCTTACAGCAACTCTATGATATATTAGACTTTGGGAATGTTAGGTGAAGCACAGACTAAAGTCTAAAGATTGGAGTTAGTTTCTCTCTATAACACCATGACCCAGACATCAGTGACAGGAATACTGCTGTGACCCTCATAGGAATAAGGACCAGACAAGCCAAAGGTACTGTTAAGTGATTTACACTGGAAGTTAGTCTGTGACCTCTCTCTGCCTCCCTTGGGACCAGAATCACTTGCAAAGTGACCAGTTTTATTGCAGTGCTGGGAATCAATTATGCTAACAGTTCCTAATGAATGCACTTCAGGGATCCACGGCTGCACTCTTAGTGGTTTCAGTCATTTGCATACTGATGACACAAGGACAGTTCTTGCAGGGCTGTGGTGAAATATCTTGTTAATTATGTCTTGAAGTTTGTCTCCCAAAAACACATTCGCTCAGACTCTCTCCTCCAACGCTCTTCATCACTCCCCATCACTCCTACACAGCTTCAGCAGCTCGCCTGTGCCCTTAAACCACACATGCTTCTGTATTCTGAAGTCATCTTCAATTAGATACTATGATAAGCAATGCTGGAGTCAGTCCAGAAAGGCCTCTCTGGGGAAGGGATAGATAGTGTGTGCTTACGAGGGCAGCCTTTTATAGTGCAGAGGTTAACGGGCATTAAAGATGCACTGGGCTATTTGCGCCCAGCTAATAGTCATCTGGCAACATATCTACCTCTGAGATACATTAAGGGTTAATGCACAAATACGGCACATGGAATGCTCAATTGCAGTTAAGATTGCTATTAATATTAAATAGCCAATAAATAATTTAAGAATCCATAACACTTCAGCGGTGAGCGCATGAAGGTAGACTACACATAAGAATGAAATTAAATAGGAGTCTAAAAAGAGAGCAAAAAGAGCTGGCATCACTTTTGAATATGGATCTGAGTGAATAATAAATGATCTTTACAAACAGTGTTTGCTTTCAGAATCATTTATTGGCCATTTTCACACACAAACAAGGAATTTGTTCTGGTTAATGCTAACAGAAAGACAAATAATAAAATAAATAAACTAGAAAATAAAGAGAAAGAAATAAATAACATAAGAATTGTGTCCATGTTCAATGTGGAGGAAATGGTTTCACCTCCTGGGACCCAAGTCTTGTAGTTTAATACATTTTTAATTTTTGCAATTTAGTAAGAAATGTCGTCATATGAAAATAGCAGGTTAGGTAAATGTAGTATGTTTAGTAAAAATAGTATTACTATATAGTATAGATTATTGTTTCTGACAGATAAAAATGGCATGTGTGTAGGTAAAACAAATAAACAACAACCACATCTGTATTCATGTCTGTTTAGAGTGAACATTTACATGTGTGCTTTTGGCAGAAACTATAATCCAGCGCAATTTACAATTTAATCATGTAACAGACAGAGGCGAATGTACTGCTGGTAGTCTGGCCCAAGGACTCTTTGGTGTAGTGTTGTGGGCTTGCCAGAGTAAGAAAGCAATACATCCAAAATTATTAGTATCAGTTTATTTGAAAGAATGTATCTTCAACTCATATTTAATTACGCACCCATAAGTAACAAAACAAGGTATAAACAATACTTATAAAATTCACATATACTCAAAATAGCTTAACAGTACAGCTATTACCATTCTACAGTTCTGTAGATGCTCTGTTTAATTTGAAACAATTGTATTGACTTTGCAGGCAGAGGCACAGCGGTAAAATAAGCACAGCGGTAAAATATTTTAACCCAAAATAATATACACTGAAATGTACAAACAGGCTGAAAAGTGACTGTGGTGCTATTAAAGTCATATGCTATAACTGGCATAAATAGGAAGTTTTTTCCATTGGAAATATTGCATAGGTTTGACCAAAATACATAAACCAATTAATTTCAGGTTTTTTGAGCAAGTTTTAAACACTATCATCTTTACAGATTCCACCTAACAACATATACTGCTGTCTTCATCTGAGCTTCATCTGAAGCTCATACAATAAAATATATGACCCAGAGAAGTTGAAATGTGATATTTCTATTTCTCTTATTTGAAACATTTTTCTCTGTGTGCAATATTCTGGTACAACATCTGCAACTTGTGTGACTTTTTCTGGTGCAACAAGCGTAATGTTTAGGGGAAAAATATTACCGTGAACCAATTTTTACAATGGGCAATCTGTCTTGTTACACTATTGCTGTTTTGTCATACCTGTATATATATCCAGTGTGTCCATACAAATCCATATATATACACTGCCCTCCATAATTATTGGCAGCTCCAGTTAAGATGTGTTCTTTAGCTTCTAATAAATTCAGTTTTGTTCTAAATAATATAGGACCACAATGAAAAAAAGAAGAAAATCCAACCTTTAGTTCAAGTGCATTAATTCAGTAGTAAAAAAAAATCCCACATTAAGAAATAATACTTTTACATCAAATCATGGGTGCCACAATTATTATCATCCCTGATGTGAATACTTTGTACAACCCCCTTTTGCCAACAAAACAGCACCTAATCTTCTCCTATAATGTTTCACAAGATGGGAGAAT
>JBBPDC010000141.1:17104774-17118932 GCA_037974485.1 Hemigrammopetersius urotaenia | reverse complement strand
ATAGATAGATAGATAGATAGATAGATAGATAGATAGATAGATAGATAGATAGATAGATAGATAGATATGTATGTACATATACATGTTTCAATGTTATGTAAAGTTCATTTTTCATTTTGACCCTAACAAATTAAAAAATTCCCCAGCTATTTAGTTCAGAGTGCTAACTAACGGGCGATTAGTGATAGTTACTTGTGCATTTAGTTGTGCATACATGTTTCAATGATATGTAAAATTCATGTATTATAATATAATATAACATAATATAATATAATATAATATAATGGCATGCCGGACACATACAAACACCATGTTTATATCTACCTAAATAAGTAATTTATACATTATTTATAACAAAGTTTTAAAATAAAATATTTAAACAATTCAACCGGAAGTGGCCCTGCCTCTAGCTCCATGGAAACGGCGTGTAGCGTTCCAGTCCCTCCGAGCTAGAAATGAACCCATAACCAGACAGTAATTCAGAACACTGTAGATTGTTTAGATTATTATTAATTTTATTTATACGTGATGATGAGCCGCACCCCGGACGCAAGAGCGAGGTCTGTATGGTTTTGTGTGTTTTTGTACACGGAATAGCTAAAGTGAGTAATGCTAACGTTAGCCATGCTATTATAAACACCAGCAGCCAGAGGATAAAACACAGTGGTGTTAACCAGAGACACCAATATAAGATATGACGAACAAGTACAGAGCTGCATATGACGTAAATACAATTTTTTTACTCACAAAAATAACTAGGGAATCTATTAAACGTAGAGATGGTTAGTTAGCCTACTTGATATTTAGCTCAGCTAGCAGAACTGTCTGCTTTTTCCTCTTGTCACTTCCAGACTGAATGTTAGTCTTATCCCCTCATCATCTTCAGCCAATTTATATGTATATTTTATGTTGTTATTGCATTAACATGCAAAATAAATCTGCTGAAACTGCACTAGTCTCCTCTGCCTTCTTTTAAACATTTGCACTTCTATTGCATTTTCAATTTTCTCTTAGGCATTCTTTTATGTCTACCATTCTGTTCTATTCTAATTGTATTGAATTTTGTATTCTATTTCTGTAAAGCTCATTGTATGACCTTTTGTTTATGACTGATAAACTTGAACTTGAACCTGAATTGCATTAGTCCCTTGCATAAGCCATTCTGTTCTACTGATCTGCTGGTACTGCACACTTAATCTTACACACATACACACAACAATGTTAGTGTTACACTGTTATTTTGTTGTACAGTACTTTGTTAATGTATTGTAGGCTTAAAGATTTTAATAACTGGTGTAGTAGATAATAAATACCCCAGCTATTCAGAGTGCTAACTAACGGGTATTGGGACATTTAGGGTGATTAGTGATAGTTACTTGTGCATTTTAGATGAAAGCTATTTTATATAACCAACATGCCAGCATCCTGAGCTTTCACCACACCCTTCATCATGACCTTTGCAAGTTTGTGTCTTCATACATACTGCACAGTTAATACAGCAGTGCCTTATTCTCTTTTTATTCTACTCCTTTTTCATTTTCTGTTTTAGGGACACACAGACCAAGCAGATCCAGGAGAGCGTCACCCATGTGGAAAAACACTTTGGAGAGTTGTGTCAACTCTTTGCTGGATATGTGCGTAAAACTGCCCGTCTGAGGGACAAAGCAGACTTGCTGGTCAAAGAAATCAGCCTTTATGCAGACACAGAAACACCAAACCTAAAAAATGGACTGAAGAATTTTGCAGACCAGCTTGCCAAGATTCAGGACTATCGGCAAGCAGAGGTTTGTTCAGAAGAGCAAAGAGTTAATGTTAACGTTTTGTGTACCTTTTTTGTATTGCATTAAGAAAAAAGTGTGCATTCTGTGTAAGATTGGACAGTTCTAATTTCTGATTATTGCTCTCAGGTGGAAAGGCTTGAAGCTAAGGTCATTGAACCATTGAAAACCTATGGTACTGTTGTGAAAATGAAAAGGGTAAGTGTTTTACATATTTGTTTACAAACTTGATGCCCACATAACAGATCTTGGTTTACTCTTAGTGATCACATGAGGGCAGCATTTCTTTGTTTTTAATTGAGAAGCTGGATGGGAGATTGTTTCTCACTCAGAGCCCTGGGTGGCCTGCAGCACTGCTGTGGTATTTTCTCTGTTAAAATGAGGGTTTGATTTTATCACTGGCCAGCTTTATCATGTAAACAAAGCAGAGGTTTAAGTCATGTTCCATCATGTTACTGACAGTCAGTTCTTGCTTCTGGAGCTTTGCACATGACCTTAGGATCTGGTTAATTGTAGAGAGTAGTATTGGCAAATTGTTTAGAGTAGCACTGTGAATTGTCAAGTGTGGTATAGGTGAATTGTCGGGAGTGGTATTGGTGAATTGTCGGGAGCATTGGTTTGTGGTTGCAGATTGTGCTTGAGCTCTGGAGAATCATTCTCTCACAGCAGTATCAATGCCATGTAATGCTGTGCATTAGCTAATTTTTTTTCTCTCATTTTAACCACTTACACATTTTTGTAAGTTGCATCTTATGTTCAGATGATAGTTCTGCAATGAACACCAGCTTCGTCAAATTCTCACTGTGTGTTAAGAATCTGCCAAGTAAGTGTGAATTCAGTCATGTTCCTATTTTGAAGTAAATTCTTTCCTAAATATTGAGGAAAGAAAATGTTTTTGTTGTCTGAATGAGTGAATATATATTTTATTAAACCTATAGTCATGCACTTTTTACATAGTAGGTTGGCATAGTTTTTGAGACAGATAATGAAAGTACAGGAATCTTTTCTCACACAATACCTACATTGAGCCCGCAACCCACTTACGGCAGCATCTTTCCATGTTTTGTGAAGCCTTCGCTCTATCGATTTGTGGTTACTGTCTTATGTTTCTGACCACAAGATCCCTTTGTCAAATGAAAGTTTGTATGGAAATGTAAAAATTGTTGTGGGCATTCAACAAGCTTTCAGTTTGTACCCTGGTGAAGTGCTTAGTTGTTATAAGAGACCATGTCTTGGGTCAATGTCCTGCAAGTTTAGCTTCACCCATTTCATTATAATTAAATAGTCAATGCACTTCTGCCACATCTAGAATCATTGTGACAGTTACATTGTCAATAAAAGTGAGTGAATTAGAGGCTTGCATGCATAGTTATGCATGACTCCGCTTGTGTTTCTGATTATCAGCATTTTATCTTCCTCTCAGATTCTTTCTTCATGTGTCTATTCCCTTTTCTGTTCTCTCGCATAGTATTTCCTTTTTTAAGAGCAGAGAAAACAAATAAACTAAGGCACAGCTTTGTTAGTTATGTTCAGCACAACACACAATAAAACAGTCTAATTTTTTACTAGCCTGCCTAGTGTAAATATTTTTGACTTCATTGTCCCAGTACTTTTAAAGACATTGCCTATTGTGTTGAGAATACAAATGTTCTTGAATAGTGTCTCTCCTTCTATTCTCTTCATAGATCAGCACACAAACAAGCATTTTTTGTTCTCATTTAAATAATTGTCATCTTGAGTACAAACAAGAGAAAATGTCTCCCAATGTTGGCCATTCCTTTGAAACTTCCTTCCATCCACAGACAGACCTGAAGCTGACCCAGAGTGCTAGGAACCGAGAGGCAAAGCAGATGCAGCAGCTGGAGAAAATGAGGCAGAGAAATCCATCAGACAGGCAGATCATTGTATCCTTCCTGTCTGCTCTCTTCTTCTTCAAAATGTCTTGTTTACACCTTTGTGAGTTTCACAGGTTTAGACTTGTACTGCACTGACCTTGTGTTCTCCATCAAACTCAAAGCTGGATTTGTTTACCATACCTGGTTATTTGATATTGCCAGGAAAAAAAAGGCATAACAATGTCAGATTATAGATTAGAATGTTCTTCCTGATTGACATACAAACCTACTTGGATCATTATGCCATGTTTTTCCTAGCTCAGTGAGGATATTAGAGCTTTAGAAGCTGGTCAGGTGGTATGAGATGTGTTGGCAGTGTAGGCATGACCAAGGGTTTAAATAGGCTTTAGTTCATTTGGCGCAAAACCAGCAATATTAGTTTTTTATCAAAAACATGTGCTGGAAGAAAAAGAGTTGCTTATGCACTTTAACATCATCTGGTTTTTATAGTATATTACTCATGCGTCATTTACAGAAACTATCAAGAGAATTGAATCTTTTGCATCACTCTACTGTACATACCATACAGTGATGTAGGTTTGTGTTGAAATGTAAATTTTCTTCCTTAACACATTTTCACAGTCACAGGTGGGCCGTCAGAATGTGTTCTGTATTTTTTTTTTTGTGTAACAGTGCATTTCTACACTAGTCAGTTTTGCATAATTACTGTAAGACACTTGTTTATAGCAGTTTAACACTTCTCTCTGGGGTGATTTCCTGTCATGAAGTTACACAGTAAATGAGCAGACTGCTCTGCACAGTTTGTTCCCTGCATCGTGAGTTTCACTTGTGTCGTGACAGGCTGAGAGCGAACTGCAGAGAGCCACAATGGACGCAACGCGCACGACTCGCCAACTGGAGGAGACAATAGAAGTGTTTGAAAAGCAGAAAATTCAAGATATCAAGGTCTCTGAGATTGCACAATTTACCGGTTGTGTGGCAAAAGCATTACATCCATTTGAGAAGGATCTTTCTTTCTAAGTTAACATTAACCCAGTCCTACAATATTTCACAGAGCATGGGTGATATCTGAGTGTAGTCAATTGTACAGCTTCTCGGTGTGTATCTTAAATCGGTTCAAGGATATGGGCCATTTCTAAGAGATGCAGGGCTGTGTTTGTATGCCCTTACATGAATAATAGCTGTAGTCTTTTCCTGTTTTACAGAAGGTCTTTGGAGAGTTTGTGACTATAGAGATGATGTTCCATGCCAAAGCTCTGGAAGTGTATACTAATGCCTATCAGCACATCCAGAATGTGGATGAGGAGGGAGATCTAGAGGTATGCACTCATTCTGCTTCAACACAGGCTCCCCTCACCACATCAGCTGACCTGATGAGTTGCCTAATTTCTGTTCTGTTCTGCTCTGTTTCTCTTTAATAGAAATGTCATTATGACACGGAATGTCCTGCTTCCTGGAATGCCGTTCCTTTCATATTCTCTTTATGTAATAATTCGAGAGGCCTCCTTTAAAACATACTTGGACTGGCTCTGGAGGTTACTTTTTGGGGATTTATGTTTAAGAATTCCTCTTGACTTAAGGGGTAGCTTTTTCCTATTTCTTGTATCGTTTGCTTTACAATTAAAAAAATGTTACATTATCTTAGGAACGTACGATTCCTATTACATGTAGGCTACATATCTAATCTAATCAGTCTTTAGCAGAGGTTAATTAATGATCAGGTTGATAAATATGGCATATTCAGAGATTGAGAAGTTTTAACTTATTTGTCTACTGTTCCAGCATTATGTTCATTTTGAAGGCATATTTCAACCAAAGAGCCGAAAGCTGTTGACTCAAGACACATTTATAATAGAACTCAAGACAAATAACACTTAAATCTGAGTGTGTTTTTTGTTTCTAAGTGCAGAGATATTTCAGTGTGTTCTTTTTTTACTCATTTGACATAGAATAACTTCGACATGATTGATTGATTGAAGATTGACTGACACCTGTCTACAGGTGTTCAGGAGCACGCTGCACCCCCCTGACTATCAGTCACGCTTAGAGATAGTCCGTGCTAATTCCAAAACGTCCTTGAATCAGACCAGCACATCGAGTAAAACCGGGACTTTGCAGGTGAGTGTTATTAAAGTCTTTTTCATGTTTTTAAAGTTCAGGGTTGTTTTGCAGGAGCTCAGATTCCTGTTAAGTATTTTTCACTTGTTTTCATGAAACAGTTCTTTTATTATTTTACTGCTGTTTACACTTTCAGATTTATTGCTTCTCATAAACCACTGATACATTTATGCTGAAAAGCTTCCTGTAATTGGTGCTGTTGCTACTTTTAGCAGTTTCATATCCCTGTTATTGAACTATTGCAATGTTTGCCCTGTATTACCAGAATTTCAGCAAATGATCGGCAGAATCTCATGTGACAGCTTTGTGTTGGCACAGTTTTTAAATCACTGAACCTGCCTTTACTCTGTTAATAATGAACTTTATTATATTCTTTGGGTTCAGGCTGAAAAGACATGGTTAATCACATTAAACCAGTAGTGCATTTTATTCTGTACCACCTTAATGCAATGTCACCTTAATGGATTTCTGCTTTTTTGTCTGAGGGTGAAAAATGTGAATATTTATACATTTTAAGAATAGCCGAATAATAAATCAGTAGACTAATGGAAAGCTGGTCTACAGATAAGTGACTTGAAACTGCTGTTTAAATATTTTCCAGAATTGCTAGAGTGACCACCCCATGTTGCTATTAGAGAACCTGTTGTAAATTTAAGTGTGTGGTTTTCTCCAAAAACCTTGTTGTGGTGCTAAAAGTATAATAAATCTTGAAAGCGCCAGTAAAAAAAAACTAGAGAAGAATGTTCAAATCTGTCCTAATTTGACCACAGCAGTGATGGAAACATGGATGCACTGTGAGCCACACGTGTTCAGAACAGTTTTACCTGACTTAACCTGAAGAAAGAGCAGGTCCAGTACTAGGTTGTGTCATCCTCATACGAGGTTCCTCATAGAGGAAATTCTTTTATGTGTGGCAAATGTCAGATTTGTTCCACCTGATAGCGTAAGAATGATCTGATGACTATGACCTGCAAGCTACACAGACAGTTTTTGCCAGATGATGCTCAGCAAATGCGTCAGCCATTAGGACTTCGAACCATGAATCTGAAGACCACTCATAATGACGAAGCATCAGGCATCTTACTACATTTTCTCTTTTCTGAAACAGTCAAGGACTCCAAAAACACTGGGGAAAGAGGACGAGGAAGAAGAAGACGATGAGGATGAGGATGATGAAGATGAGGATGATGATTTGGAGGATGTTACAGATGAGGAGAATTAACCCTGTAAACCTTTGCGCCTTGTGCCACAGTATTTTTACAATAATTAGTATTTCTTAATTATACAGTGATCTTATATGAAACCAGCAGTAATTATTATTAGTGGATCAGAGTTCATATTTGTGTTAATATTTTTCTAATAATCACATCCAATGAAATGGGTCATACGTTAGTCTGTTCTTGTTAAAGGGACCATACATTTTTACATTTTATTTTTGTAATCTTTTTGGCACGTTGTGCTAGGGTTCATTTATGACTATGCGATGTTAAACAGTGTTAAAAAATGTTGTGCTTAATGCCTTATAGAATGTTAAGTGACCAAATAAACATGTTTTTTATGGAATGTTACAAATGCTTTGTCATCTTACATAATTTCTGCGTGTCCTACACGCAGATCTGTTGCTCAGACTGAGATGTGAGAGTGGAGATGCAGACCATGCGTAACGCAGAGACGGCCCTGTGTCAATATAGTCATGAACAATATAGTGACGGTATAGGCTGCCGCCACAGTGGAGGCTGACCCACCCGGAGCTGTGCGTCATTGTGTCATGACTTTCATGTCAGTCATGCATTAGTCAGACACAGCTATCCAGAGCTGCTGGTGAAATCAGGACGTGCTCTCTCCCCTCATGCCCTTTCCCGTGACACACCCATAACCACAGGATGGGAGATGTGATTAACATGCAGTGTTTGATCTTGCAGCACACGGAAATGTATGTCTTATTATCTTCTGCGTTTTCTTTTTTTTCCCCCATGCATACTTATTTGCATAGTCTTTTTTTTTTTTTTTTTTTTTTCTTTAACCCTGCCTTTTCCCGTGCACTGTACTCTTTGGGGGTCCTTCATGTCAATGGTGCATTGTGAAGTCAAATAGAATACGTGTGTTCAAACGTGCGTGCGAGAGAAGGAAAAGCAGACAAAGAGAGGCCGACCTTTGATGCAGTGACTCATCGACACTACATGTGTATGTAAGAGGCAGAGAGTGATTGACTGAATGAGTCACTGAAGCCAGCATATCAAGTGCTGCCCAACAGCCTGCATTCAGTATTTCACAGAGTGATTTGGTGGTCAGTTTGGCGAGACCACTGGAGAGAGGTGCAAACAGAAGTGTTCTATTGGTTATTAATACCTGCAGTTAGTGGGACTACTTCCTATGGCTAATAACCTTGTGTGCACCATTTTTATTTATTTCCTTTTTGTACACAACAGTTTTGCATGGCTTTTTTTTTTTCTTTTTTTTTTTACAAATGCTTGTTAATACACACATTAGCCTGTGTTCTTGGTCAGTAACATTAAAGACTGGTTTATTTTGATCATGTGCTAATAGTTTTGACACTGCTACTTTGGGAAGAATGCCAAAACCCACACATTTTACCCTTATTGTCATGTCAGCATTTATCACCACTCAAACCAGCTGTTTAAACCATTTAAATGCTAAAAGTCTGAATATGATTTTTTTTAACTGTTTTTTAGAAAGGAGCACATATGCAAAATCTGCCCATACCAAGGAATGTACCATGACAATGTTGCAGATTATACATCAAAGTTTATTAATGTAGCACTTTTTAAAGCAAAGCTACAGAATGCTTTACATTATACAATATACAATATAAGATAAGTAAAACATCTGAAGCACAGAGACACATTGTTTTACGGCTGATTAAAAGTCAGAGTAAAAAAGATGAGTCTTCTGTCGCTGTATAAAAATTATCAACAGATCCTGCCTGTTTAATATCCAGTTTTTACAAAGTAGAGACATGCAACAAAAGCGCAGTCACCTCAACTTTGTCCTATGAGTCTTTAAAAGTTCCTGACTGGAGGACCTTAAAGACAGTACCCTTATGAACAACCAGCAGTTATTCCGGGGCCTCACTGTAAAATTGTTGCAGTAGCATTTGTTTGGTTTTTTTTGGTATTTTGATTATTTCTGAATGCTTGTATACTGAGTGTTGTTGCATAACCTGCTTTCCAACTAAGTACATTCATGCTGAACTACCAGCAGTTCAGTAAATGATTCCTATCACAAGAGGGCATTGAGAGGTAAAAGTCAGGCTTTCCAAAGGTCCTTGTGTGAACAACCAATCAGCACTGAAACTGGAATTAGAAAAACAATGCTGACTGTGAACATTCACACGTAAAATGAAATCATAGGCAAGGCATAAACCAAAGTCTCAGAGTGACAGTTCTCCATACGAGCTTGTGTCCCAGCGGTGGTTTCGAGGTCTATCGTTTGTGACAGATGCACCTGCGTATATCCATCCACCTAATTCTTTTCAATGAGGTCAACAAAGTCCACACAAAGGCATGGATTCCTTCCTCATATGATTCATCTCTACAGAAGTATTAATAGGAACTAGTGAGTGGTTCTGTAAAGAAAAAAATTCAAGGGTGTGTCCCCCTGAGTCACTAATAGCACTAGTGGTGGAGAGGGAACTCTCCACTCTGGCTCATTACTCTCCACTGACTGGCATGCGGACGCAACTACTGACATTACAGGAACAAATCTGCTCACTTCTGTTGTTTATACCTTCCAGAGCAGATTGCCAACTATTTGCAATGTGTCTCGGGCAACTACAACATTTAAGGGGAAGATAAAACATCATAGCATATATATAACTTACAATTAAGTGATATGGGGTGGTAGTGGCTGAGAAGGTAAGATACTTGCCTCTGGGTCAAGCGGTCATGGGTTTGAATCCTCCCTGAGCAAGACCCCTAACCCCAAGTTGCTCCAGGGAGACTGCCCCCTGTAGTTAGGGAATTGAAGTAGCTTTGGATGAATGTAGTCGTTTTCTGTAAAATGCTGTAAATGTAAATGATTAGTGGTTAGGAGTTGTTCTCTTTGTCAGTGCACATAATAGAGACCAGTAGTAGATAGCCAATAGTGAAATAGGTGATGATACTAGTGGATATTAACGTTTGCCGTCTTCTAACACACCAAATACAACTCCTAAAGGTCCCTGTTCATTTTGTGATGTTTTGAATCAGGTCCTCTCACTGCTGTGGTTAGACACTACTGGTCTCAATGATGACTTTTCCTTAATTCACCTTTCCATGCCCTGCTCATAAACACATGGTTTCAAAGCACCTGTGAAATCGTGAACGAGCTTTACAGAAAATGTACATTGTTATATTCCTGGAATTTGCTGTGCGTTTGTTCAGTTCAGGGAACAGTTTATTTTGCTGTCATTTCCAACCTGCATAAAAACGCTAAGCTAAGTAGCGTTTTAGTCGGGGAACTCTTCGTTCTCAACTTGAAACTCTACTTCAGGTTGAATGGGATTTTTCCCAGTGGTCTGTAAAGTTTGTGCAACCTCGCAACAGTCGCTACAAAAGAACTCAAATTACATAGAAATTTCCGACTTCTGTTTATCCCTTGTTCATATTATGATGAAATATTGGTGAATTGTACATTCCGTGCTACAAACTTCCACCTCCATCAGCAACAATTGTGGTGTACCACAGTGGTCAGTGGAACGTTTCATGAAGAGCTCAATTTTTTCAACTTTTGCCATCACATGGGCAAGAAAGCTACTGTTATTCCAGTAATGCTATTACCACAGCAGTGTTGCTACATGGTTGCAGGCCGCCATCTGTCATGTATTTCTATGAGGCATGGAACAAGTGACAGCATGTAAACACAGCCGTCAAATTAAACAGGCTGCTGTATGCAAATCACCTCTTTTCTGACTGGCTGCAGTGCATTCAGCAGTTCTGGGTAAAACACCTCTTATAACTTTAAACTGCAAGGACAAGACTAAACTACTGTACATTAATTAATGAAAATGTACTGTGACATTACAAAAGAAATGAATTCATCTCTCAACTGTGTGGACAGAGAAAAAATTGAGAAACAACTTGTTAGAAACAGTGCTTTTAAAAATGAGGAAATTTGGTTTGACACGAAATGGCCCCTTTAACCATGTAACATGAACTGAGAGACTCTGTAAAACAGGGTTCTCAGGTTGCAGTTGCCAATCTCTGTCACCCAGTGGTTGTTTTTGTTAATGGTTTCGACATTCACCTCCAAAGGCAGAGCGGCTGCCACAGAGAGAGCATTGCGCAAATGCTTATCTGATACAATCTGTCAGTGAGGCCTTGAGGTCATAAGCCCGCTACTGGCGGAAAAGATGAGCCGGGCATTTGCTTGCATTGGCCGTGACCCATCCAGCTGTACAACAGCAGCAACAGCAGCAGCTCAGAAATGCCCGTGTCTGACAGACAGAAGGAGATTTTTCATTCATAACGGTGGAGTGTTTGCTTGCCACATACAAGATTCCTTATCCTTTCTTGTTTATCTGCTTAAGACACTGGATTAGCTTTGTCAAACTGAGTCGCTGGAGAGGCATAGCATTCATCACACTCAAGCTCTACGTAGCAGGCAGAAACCAGTGGCTCTGTTTCTCAGGAAAGAACACAGAGAAACCTGAGATTAAACTCAACACTAAAGCTGACATCCCAAACCACAAACTACAGCTGGGTGACCAGCCTGAACCCACCGAGTTTCATAAGGTCTGAGAAATGACGAGAAAACGAGAAGGTGACAGCGACCTGCGAGAAAATGACCTCAGCCAGAGAAAATGCGGGAAGCTTTCAACTGACTCTCAACTCGGAACTCATGACAGAAATTTCTTCTCTGTGTGTGCAAAGTGGGCGTAGAAAGGCTGATTCTTTTACCAGGATACACGGTTTAGAAGGGGGAATGGTTCATTCTGAAAGAACCTGCTTCAATACTAGTGAATGTAGAATTAAACAGTACTGTGCAAAACTCTTAGGCACCTGCAAAAATAGGATTTAAAAATGTGTGAACTTGTTTTTCACATTAATATTGCTAAATATACTAAATAAAACTAAAAAACTATAAATACAAATTGCATTATACAGTAAATAGTGATTGGATGTAGAGTGTATCGGTGTGTTCCTGATACCTTCATTAAATCAGTAGCTTCTGGTGGAACTTCACCAATTCAAGACATTCTCAAATCTTGATGTTTTTTATTGCTTTCTTGTTAGTTTGCATTTATTCTAAATACGTTGCTAACAGGAACACACTTTATCGCACACTGACAAAAGTGGCTCATTTTGTACAGTATTGTTATACATGTCAAATTTCCAGAGAGAAGAAAATAGTTCATTTTTCAGTATTCAAGTCAGTGTCCTTGTTTATATTCTCAGGCAGTGGGTTTGGGGCTAGAGGTCTGTGCTTTTTGCTAAGTGACAGTTCAGCATGTTCATGCAAAACTTCTAAAAGCTTTTGTTTATTTGTTTATTTCCCTGCATTTCGAGCTGGTTGACAGACAAGATGCCCCGTGACACACACAGACACATATATATGCTGCACTTTCCTGAAAGTGAATAGAGACTTGATCTCACAGAAGCTCTTCATACCTGTACAGGTTGTCCCTTTTTCTCTCTATTTTTAATAACACAGTAAAAACAAGGTGACCTATAATGCGCAGCCATAAAAAGCTGCAGCCTGATGTAACAAAACTTTCTTTCAAGGTGTTTTATAGTCTTAGAGGTGTGCATTCACACCTGCTAATCACAGCATTCTGCCTGACAACCTTCAGTAAGTAAAGTACTGGACCTCGGGTGAATCCAGCTGGCAGCCCTGTGGTTAGTACGTTAGAGTAGTTAGCATTAAGCCTACAATTTTAAGAACAAATGACTCCGTATTCGAAGCCCATTTTGCCTGTCCAGTCTATCCATGTATGCCCCAAACAGGGTTTCTAATGAAGAATGAGAAATTCTACTCCTGAAAGACCACAGCACTGCTCTAACATATCTCTCCTCAAGCATTTTAATCAGAGGCATTACTCCAGAAAGAGCACTACTCCGTGTAGTGCTATGGACCTATAGGTCTGAAGCTGGCCATCTCTAGCAGAATTTCTTTGAGATATATTAATTAGAGAATATATAAATATTATTTGTATGTTTTGCATTTTCTAATGGCGTTTGATACATTTCCATGGCATTATACAGCACATGAGAATGCAACTGACACATCTTACACATCTTAACAGTGAAAAAACTACAGCTATATCTGCTGATAGTGAGTGTTGCAGGTTTATGATCCCTTACACATGTATTTTAAAAAGAGGTTAGAAAGTGACAAAACGGGTGTGCAATAGGTTAGTTGTCCAGTTAGCTGGGATTGAGGACAAATCAGCTCCCTCACTTTTACATTATATACAAAAATGGTTCCTTGAAAAACTATCCGTTGAAGGGTTCTTCAGGGAACCATTTTTTAATTTTGTTATGGCTAGGTTTTGTTATAATGGTACCTGTCAAGGAATGGAATATATCAGGCAGCAAGTGAACAGTCAGTTCTTGAAGCTTTTGTGTTGAAAGCAGGAAAGGAGCTAAGCGTAAGAATATGTGTAATTGTGATGCCTAGTCGAAAACACACAGTACATCACAGCTTTTTGTATATAGGGCTGTGTAGCCACAGACCAGTCAAAGAAGTCCATGCTGACTCCTGTCCACAGCTGAAAGAACTGTTTTCTTTTACATCATGTAGTCGGCTTGGTGTACGTGTGTTGCTTATCTGGGGAACAGATGGCACTAGGCTGCACAGTGGGAGGAAGGTGAGCCAGCAGAGGCAGTGTGATACTCTGGGTAATGTACAGCTGCGTAATCGTGGGTCCTGGCATTCATGTGGATGTTACTTTATGGCAATGGTGTAACATAAAAGCAGTGGCCTCTTTAGCAGGGTAATGTGCCCTATCATGGTGCAAAAATTGCACAGGAATAGTTTCAGCAAGGTGAGCTCAAGGTGCTGGCGTGATCTCTAAATTCCTCAGATCAAAATCTGATCAAGCATTTATGGGATGTGCTGGACAAACTAGTCCAAGGAACTAGACCATGAAGATCCCACCTTGCAGCTTACAAAACTCAAAAGATCTGCTGTTGATGTCTTGGTGCCAGATGCCACGGCGCACCTTCAGAGGTCTAGTGGAGTCTATGCCTCAACAAGTCATGGAAGGGGTGCTTATACAATATTAGGCAGGTGGTTTTAATGTTGCTGATCCATGGATATGTCTGTTCAGCCTGTAGCAGTTTAGCTCACACATTTAAATTAAAGTAAAGGCATGTTTCACCATGGACTCCTTTGTGATTGTGTGTGTGTGTGTGTGTGTGTGTGTGTGTGTGTGTGTGTGTGTGTGTGTGTGTGTGTGTGTGTGTG
>JBBPDC010000141.1:17085624-17104674 GCA_037974485.1 Hemigrammopetersius urotaenia | reverse complement strand
AAAGTAAAGGCATGTTGCACCATGGGCTTTTTTGTGGGTGTGTGTGTGTGTGTGTGTGTGTGTGTGTGTGTGTGTGTGTGTGTGTGTGTGTGTGTGTCTTAACACAGTAATAAAAAAGCGATATAGAGAAAATTGTTGGAAAATCATCACTTGAATCATGAATAACACATAAAAAGCACATTAAAAAAAATATTTGGGACAAAGACATTTATGAGGCATGGGCTCATAATATAAAGTTATTGCAGAGTAGAAACTACCAGATCACCAAAAACGCTTTAATGCCAAAACATTTACCTAAAATTGTAAAACTGTAATTGTATTCAATCATTCGTCTGTGTGAGTGAACACGGGCAAGAACTTTCTCATGGGTTCAGAGGTGAGGAAGTCTGTTCCCAAAGACCTCCTAACCTCTCCGCACTGAACCCAACTGTCCTCTGTGTGATCCTCCCACTCTCAACATGCCAAATCGCTGCAAGTCTGGCTATAAAAGTGAAGTCCAAGTGTAGCTTGCAATGAAAAGGCAATCCATTAAACCAGCATCTGGGGTTTTATTATGACAGGCCTGTGGTTTCACTACTGGCTGGGAAGCGGGTACTAATTGGGAAAATCCCACAGGATTTGAAGAACAGTGAGGAATGTGCCCAGGCTTCATGTGACCACACATGTTGCGTAGCCAAAGCCCAATTTTACTGTTTCCCTTGACAGCAGAAGCCCTGCATCCTAATGACAACAGCACACTTCCGCACCATCAGTCCACACTGCTTATCAACAGCCATGTTGTGAATTCTCATCATAGTAAATTTGCTTTGTTGTATGCCGGGAAGGCTTGTGGTTATACTGGAACTGCTTTAGCATGCCAAGCAATATTCAGCGCTGTTGTCTCCAAACATGGGCCGCTGGGCTCATGTCACCAGGAATAAACAGAGCAGGCTAATCACCTCGGCAGCACAGGAGAAGTGGTCGTGTCGCTGCAGCGGATGGGGGAGTCACGCAGCCGCTCCAGCCTGTTTTGGAAAATGTGGAGAGGTTGCCATGGAGCCACTATTTGATCCCATGTAATTAGCCAAGCCCATTGATTGCACAACACTTTCCCCACTGGCTACGCGGTGGCCTCATCAACCGGAACATGTCTCTATTTATGTTTATGGTTTCTACAGTTCCTGTCCTTAGATGGTTTGCTCAGTCAACACAGAGAGCAATGATAAAGGGCCTTTTGTGGTATAATAATGTTCTAGACTTTCACACAGGCAAGGCTGAAGCCACTGACTCCTCTCGCCTGCCGCACGAGAAACAACAATTGTGTTCTTGTGAAAAATCACTGAAATTCTCAGCAGCATCGTGAGCCATTTGAAAGGCCCAGAGTTTGCCTATTTATATTTTCAGGAATTTCACAAGAGGCCATGCTGAGGACACAGAGTTAGAGAGGGTATTCCACAAATCTCTTCAATCAGACAGGCAGATAGAAGGATTGAATTACTGCTTCAAAGCATTTTCTAACCTGCCTATTGGCTTCTGTTATAAGAATCAATCCGTTTTTTGCTGTTTTTCCAGGTAGAGGAAATGCATCAACATTATTGTCTGCTTGAATTGGCCATAATTTATAGATGAAGTAGACAGAGATTACGTTTAAAACATAATTGTCTCTTTACGTACAGCACAATTGCAAGCAACAAGTTTTAAATTGCTCCATATAAGATCATGAGATCATACCATGGAAAAGCAGCTTATACAAGTAAGCGATTTGAGTGATGCAATATAGCCGTATGCTGAAATCCTCTGCACAGAGAGTTCGCTGTGAACTCTTTGAAATTTCATAATACATTTTTTGCGCATAAGCGAAAGTTTTGGCAGACTTTCCTGTTTGCATTCTAGTGGGAACTATGTGATAAATGGTCAGTGTAAGACTAGAGGAAGTTTTTTTTTTGGTGGGGGTGTTTGCTTGGTGGGTTGAGGGTGGTGGTAAATCAGCTCTGCTTGCTTTTGTACTGCTGTTTACTGCAGGTTATTGTGAGAAGTCGTTTGAACAGTTGTGCAACTGGCCCATTTGCCCAAAGCAAATAGCAGCCTTCTGAGAAGGGGGGGAAGGGGCGGAGGGGTTAGGCACATACATGCTTTTTCCCACTAATGTCATTGCTTTTAATCTCCTTGACTTGCACAATTTACTTTCATTTGAAAGTCTGATTGTGTAATGCAGCGATGGAAGTTTCTAGAGACATGTGTCTCACAAAAACTGCTGCCACTGTAAGATCTGATATTTAACTCTGACTCACAGGGTCCACTTTTATGATCTAGTTCCTCCTTCAGCATAATCATGAGCTGTACTGTGCTGGTGTGTAAAGGTCACCACGTTTATAGACTAGTTGGGATTTAATTTGAAAGACGGGTCCTACTGAGCAGTTAAGTTTTGGCTTGTAAGGACCTGTACCATTCGCTTATGCATTCCTCCAATGCTAACACCTGTAAGGGCTGCAGACATGCAAGAGCAGCTGAAGGTCAGACATAACATTTCATGTGGAAAAAAGAAAGGGGGCAGTTAATTTCATGAAAAAAAATATGTGTAAAGTGTTTTTTCACTGAAATGTGCAGCTGCATGTTTATTACCTGTTGTTAAGCATAAAGTTAGCTGTGCATGGTTAATCTCTCATGCAACATTAGTTGCTTCACAGTTGAAACTGAATTTCACTTGCATTGCATAATGTAAAGCCTCCTGCACCTCATTTCAATGTTGATGAAACTCCGCCTCAACAGTTAAGCACACCTCAGCTTTGTGAACAACAAATTCTAGATAAAAGTCGAAAAATTCAGATTATTTTACATGTGATCATGTCAAATGATACCATTTCAAAATGGGAATTTCACTCATTTCTATGGATCATTTAATTGCTGAGATGATGCACTTATTCAGTTGGTTTTCTTTACAGTGTTGATAGTAACCAAACATCACAATCTCTGTGATGCAAATATAGTCTATTTATTTGTTTTCCAAAGCAACCAGTGACCCTACACACACCTTCTGAGTTTTTAAATGTAAGGCTGATAATAGAAAAATAATGGTTTGTGTAAAAAGAAAATTATTCTTTTGGTAATATTCTTCCATTACAGCAGACTATATGTACATCACTATTATGAATGGCACTTAAAATACATTTTAGGCTAAAAGGGTTTTTATGAGAATTGAAAAATTATATTATGCATAAAGCATTATATTAATGTCTTGTAATAGTCACCACAACCATGAATGATTTCCGTTCAGTAAGTTTGTCTGGAACAGGACATTTTGCATCAAATTACAGTTTTTCTGCTAAAAAACAACCTTATGCAGTAACAAGCAATTAAACGAATTGTTTAATTATTTTTATGTTGAATCGACAATTTTGCACTGTTACCCAGCTATTTTTTTGCCTTGTTAGCCTGCTGTGTCATGGTCTAGAGAGCAAGGATATTATTCTCCTATCTTGAAAATAAAAAGATGCAAAGATGCAAGTGTAGGCTTAACATATATAACATGCATGGCCAGAACTGTGTAATATATAAAAGATACTAGTTACTTAATTCGTTAAACAACTGTAAGCAAATGGGTTGCACAAAAATTTAACAATGAAATGCCTGGCCACCAAACACCAAAACTTTTACTATAACGTTTGGTATATTACAGTACTATGGCCAAGGCCAAGACATAGCAGCTATGTGCTATGGTACAAGGTTAGAGGAAGTTCATGCACTGTGTAATTGCATGGGATTATCACCTGTGCTCACACAACAACTGAGTGCAGTCTCGAGAAAAAAAGGACAAAGGAAACAGCTGCCAAAGGAAGTAAAGGCAAATGCAACAGTTTCCACAGGATGGTCAGAGCACCGCCTCATTACCGAGAACAAAGACTAGGCCTCAGTGCCAGAGGGGGAAATGCTGCATTGTTGTAAATATGTCTGAGAACAAATATATACATACAGACAGGTGCCACACACACCGTTATCAAAGGCCAGAGGATGTTGCTCGCTTGCTTATGATAAGAAACGCATCCAACGGTGAAAACAGACTACTGGGAATCCCTTGTTTACCAAGCGTTTACTGACTGGCCTGTGGGCCATTGGGCAGCAGTCATGTGATTCATAAGGTGGTAAATAGAGGCTGAATGGGGGCAGGCTGAAAGCTTGCACAGCATCTAGCTTATCTGGAAAGGGCAGAATGTTTCCACAAATACAGCAAGGATGACACAGATACATTGCTACAGCAACCTATGATACAGAAGCTGTGCCAAGGTCGGTTATTGATTTTGAGGGTTTTTTTTAACAGAAACAAATAAAAAAAGATTAATATCAATCCAGAACAACTTAATCTGGCAAAGTTCTCCATAACGTCTGCCGCATGTTGTTAAAATCTCTTTTGCATCTCTTTATAGTCTCTTTAAAATCTCTTTAAAATCTCTTTAGCAAAATAGTTTTGCTTGCACCAAATCCTTTAGTAAACCGCAAGCGCAGTGCAGTCTGTAAATACAGTGGTACCTTGACTTACAAGTTTAATTTGTTCCGTGACGGAGCTCATAACTCAAATTACTCGTATGTCAAATCAATTTTCCCTGTTGAAATGAATAGAAATGCCATTAATTCATTCTGGACCTCCAAAAAACACAGCATTTTTTTGTTATTATATATGAAAAATGTGCTTTTATACAATGAATATTGTATAAAAACACAATAAAATAGAATGTACTACAATAGTTTTAATTAAGTATAGTGTACAGTATTTTCTGGTTCTCTTTTTTAAATTCTCAAACCAGCCCTGACTGGCTTTAAACGGCTCGTCCGATGCCTCGTTCGCCGAAGTGCCTGGTTCTGCTGCAGCAAATCGGCGTAAACAGCTCGAGTCTTCTCGCAGATTATCACCTACGTTACAGATCTCCTGTGAGCTGCTTCTCCGTCAACGACACCATCATCACCTTCTCCATATTTTCATGGATAGATATCCACTGTTTTGAAAAAGTCGACACACACCTTAGTCATAATTTTATAATTTAATGCACATCTGCTTCTTCTCAGCTCTGTCCTTCGCACTCAATTTCTTTGGACACATAGATAAACAAACGTTTGCAAAATAACTGCACAAATGCTTGTAACAAATGCAATATATATATATAAACTAAATATATTTCCTTGTGGAAGCCCAGTATTACTTGTAGTTTCCATCAGAAACCTGGTGACTCAAGCAGTCCTTCATAAAATTAAATCAGGAACTGCTGATGGAGTTTCACAAATCCAAACAACAGCTAGAGACCGAGGAGGAATCTGGAACCGAACCTGTGTTCTCCTCACCAGCTCACATGATATCAACTTTCTTACAAACAAAACAAATCTTTTTACTTTTTACTGCTTCTTGTTTGGTTGCATTTGCTATTATATTGTCTTGGCTGGCAGAAAGACACTTTATTACAATCTGAGAAAAATTGCTTTAGACAATTTGCATAGGTGCCTAAGATGTTTGCAAAGTACTGTATATTACAGAATATTGATTATATTGCAGAATATTAATTTGAAATGATACTATGAGATTAAGGTACAGAACGTCTATGTGAAACATGTAGCAAATAAATTATTTTATTACAGGAAATTTTTACATAGATGGCTCACAATGTGTTCTCAATAACACATTGCTTAAACCCTCCTACATAACCCAGCTATGCTATAAACATGCCATGTCATATCATTTGTTGACATAAGTTGACAGTTTATATTCACTATTATAACAACGTCATGGTTTCCATTACCAATTATCATAACAGATACTGTAGTGTTTGATGTCATAACAGTTTATGTGACATGATAAGCTGCCATTTTCCATCTACTATGGCATATTTATGAGGTCTTGCGCCATTTATCATGCTTATGGCATGCTTATTTCAGTGTTTTGTTGTAAGGAAATTGTTACCGCATTCTGTACCTTAACCAGACAGTCATTGCTTTTATTTCAAATGCAAGGTCCTGCTGTACAAAGACAACAAAAGAAGAATTTGGTCTCTATTCAATTACTGACAGACTAGATTAGGTAAGTCAATCTGAGGAGGACTTGCTGGAATATGTCTTTGGTTTGTAATCAGTCATTCGGCACAAGTCCCACAGACAGGCTCATTTACTGTAATGGCTGGTCTGTAAGTTGAGAAGGTGAAATGATGTTTTGGCAGGACACTGAGCCAAGCGAAGACTGTCCACTTAGGATGGAAATTCCGCTAAACTCATTTGCCTTTCTGAGTCATGCTGCCATTTCTGCCTTTTGTCTCGCGACCAAGCAAGAGTTCCCCTCAAACAGAGCAGCCTTTGAAAAGCTGCAAATTTGAAATGTAAAAATGTTCTTTTTGCTGCCTGTGTGATGAGTGCACAGAGACCCCACAGACAGTGGGTGTACAGGAATGTTGCTTTCTAATGAGTGTCTCAGGTTGAAACAGGCTGTATTTCATCCATATTCATGCTTAACTGCCGTTGAAGTGAGAAGACACAACCTACCATCACCGTCTTTTCTTTAAAGCAAATAAAGCTGCTGGCAGCAGACTGTTAAGCATTCAGTTTTTAATGATTTAAAGTCAAAAGTGTTTCCTCATACATCCAATTATCTCTTCATTTTTACCACCCTTGTGATCATTGGTACAGACATAGGTATGCAAGGGTTGCATGTGTAGGACTGACAGTGATAAAAGAAGAGCACAGGATTTACCACACAGGAAGTGTTGCTTCCAGGGATGATTTGGTGTTTTTTTTCCTTTCACTGTTCCTTTCCTGATTTCCCAATTTCCCCTTACAATTATAAACATAGCCTTCAAGGTCTAACACAGCTAGGCTGAACTTTTTCACAGTGCTCTGACTTGCAGTGGAGGAATGTGATTTCATTTGCCCACTGAGCTGAGTATTATTAGCATACAGAGTTACAGTAAAGGGACTGAGAAGTACGGGAGGGGTTGTTGGTTTTAACAGAACCTTTTATGCACTCCAACTGCAATGCATCAGTGTAACTGTTTTAACTATCCTGGAAGTGTAGGCAGTTTATTTGCGTCCATAACCATGTAATGGAAACCCATCAGATGTCACTATTTTGCAGATGCACAAATGCACAAAATGTTAAATAAATAAACAGATTTTATTCGTTGAGTTTTTTCTCAGTTTTCCCCACTTTTGTGATCTACGTGCTGTCAAGATCTTCCCCTGTAACAATAGACTAACAACACTAAGATGCTGAATGCTAGCATGCGATTCCAAGCACCACTTTACTAGACAGTTAAATGCACTTTGGAGGAAAATGCTACGCTGGTTAGTATCTTCAAATGGACAATTTCTCGATAAACATGCAAATGCTTTGGTAACAACTGTGCAACTCAGGGGCAGTGAGGTTCTATTTTGATTGCATTTTCTCTGTAACTTCTGGAACCCAAAGCGTGATTTGGGTGGTCGAGTTTAAAGTATCATAACTTGGTTTCTCAGAGATCTTAAATGTTCCCAAAGTCAAAAATGCCCATAAAGTCATAATTTCACCATATAAACACTGCCACATGTATTTAAAATGGCTTTTAAAACAACAGACTGATTGCACAGTGGTGCAGTTTTTCATGCCTTAAAGTTTGTTTTGCTTTCAGTATATGACAGCAGCCCTGTCCAGCCTTAAAAAAAAACTATGTAACATTAGCTTAAAGTTCAGTGTGTGACTGTGAGACATGTTGCTCTTCATTATTAAGTATGGCAACATATGAGCAGCTGTTAAAGCAGTTGGTACTAACATCAAGCTAATGCACTCTGAGAGAATAAGTAATGAAGACTTATCAACCCATGTTTGGCCAACGCTTTCCTGAATAGGAACCTGCACAGTGTTTATGCATAGACTGGCTTTTTTTTTAAAAAACACACAGAATGAATAAGATGTTTATTAGGATTTGGTTTGTTCTTGGTTTCTGAACGAGATAACTTAAATATACCTTACATTTTCATACTGAAAACATGCTGATATGAGCTCTTCTATAAGTGCCCCCCAAAATGCCCTTTCTTGGCTTAAAAGAGGCCTGTTTAAAATAAATCCATTAAAGTGCAAAAGTGGCTATTAGAAGTCATTGAACTTATTGTTTTGTAGTGGTGAAAGCACACATTTAAGGACCTGTAGACTACATAAGTTTTGTTCTTTTTTTCTGAGGTCATTATTATGTGTATATTTTGTGGCTTAATGTTCAAAACCAGTCATATTACATGTTACATGACCATTTTCCAACCACTCTATATGTGTAATTTAAACAGGCTGTTTTGATTACTGTACCATAAGACTGATGTAAATGACCTCTGTTCTGATTGGTTAGCCTGTACTGTGTCTTACTCAAAAGCACTCTTTTAACTTTACTTATATGGTCTAACCTACTGTAGGCAGAGTAAGTGGCTATACTGTATGTAAATCCTGAAAACTGTGGGGGAAAACAGGCTGTTTTAGCATCTGAACTGAACTGGTGGGTACAAATTTTAAACTTTAACAATTTAACATTGCGTTTGAATTTAGACCTACTGAACATAATAATAATGGTCTGCACATGGTGGACACGACATAATGCTTACAAGCATTGGACCGAGGGAGTTTTGGTTGTTTTGTTTATTTTAGTTAAAATTTCCATTAACTTTGTTTTCCATTATAAAATTTCAGCAAAACACAGTAATTCACTGAAACGAATAGGAGAGCACAAGCTTGTTGGTCCTAGTATATATATATGTATATTTATAAAAAGTGCCTTAGTCCCTGTTCAGCATGGAATTCTTAAACAATTTTAAGTCCCTGAAGTTCATTAACTGGACTTTCAGGAACCCCTTTATGTAGCTGTCAGTCAGGCTAGACCTTAGCTTTAGTAACTTCACAGCATGGAATCCCAATCTCTGGAGGCTTTTCAAGGTCTGGGGCCTTGTCATCACCTGCCATAAATCTGAGAAGTGGAAACAATTCTATATATGAGCAATCATCCACTAAACAGGCCTGTGTCCTTACAGGAGACAGGACAGAGCAGCTGGCACAGCACTCGAGGAGGTGAGGGAAGTGTGGAGATGAAGAGGAGCCAGATGAAGAGTATGGTTTTCTGCTCTGTGTCCTCATGCCTGAGTCTGAGGGTTTGTTTGTGCAGGACAGGATGTAAAGGGACATCTGGAGGGAATCAGGTCTGTTTGTTGTTGAGCTCCTGGGCTTCCGAAGTACCTTTGTGTGAGGATGAGTAGGAACAGGAAGACACTGATACCAATGAAGTTCGCTGCCTAGGAACTGCAGAGGTCTAAATAAACTACTCAACAGGAATAATGTATGAATATGGATGCACAAAAATGGAAGACATACAGATCAGGGGTCAACTAACTAGTTTTGAAGAAATACTGATAATGAGCAATTCTGAGTAGGAAGACATGGCTCATGCACTGTCAAAAATGGTTCTTTGAGGAATTAATCAAGATTCAATATGTTTATTGTTATCTGTACAGTAGAAATCACATTTCTCTCTGCAATGAAATATTTTCTTTGTTGTCCAGACAAATCTCGAGATTAGGTTAAAGAGTTTTATATCAAACGAGTTAGTAAAGACTTAAGTGTAATCTGCAGATGTAGATAAAAATTAACTGTGCATTTGCAAAATGAAGAAAATATGCAAAAGAGCTTAAGGTGCAAAAATTGCAGTATGTGGTAGGTCTGCTGTTAAAGAGTCTGATGGCTGATGTTGAAGAACCTTGTTTGGTTCCCTGAAGAGCCATTGGCGAAGATATTTGTGAGTGTGAATAACATTTTACAGGTTCAAAGTAACCTCACACAATGTAAAGGCTCTCTACCAAGTCTTCTTTCATACCTATTTGCAGATTTCATGGTGATATTTTACGTGGGATATTACTTCCATGGGATCTTTATGTCCTTCTTTGTACACTGACACCTGTTTTGGTTGTATTCCACCTGATCTATATTACTGCAAGTGTGTCAATATTGTTGTAAGTTCTGGGACAGTGGTTCTCACAAAAGTCAGCTGGGACGCTCCGGTGGTCTTTTTTTTGTCCAACACTACTCACAGCAAATACGCTTTATCACTGGGGTGGCACTCTCAAGAGTATCTCTCCAGTAACTTCTTTAGTTATTTTATTAGTTTATTTATAAGTTTATAAACAGGTAACATTGTGCCGTTTGCCCTGTGCATATGTAAAGCATATATAATATACACCACTGGAACTTAAGACCACTGTTGTACCAGTGTCCCATCCAGATATCCAATCCTTGCACTCATGGGTGTCATAATCAATTAGATAATAATATGTATGCAATAAAACAGCCCTGTGTATCCAGTACATGTAGTCTACATAGTATAAACATGAAAATATATGATATACAGTGGTATGTGTGTGTTGTATAATTTTATTGCTGGTGTTCTGTACATTTATGCACCAGTTGCAGCAGGACAAAAGCCAGACGTTTTCCACCAGTGAAACGATTCTGATTCTGATGCATAGAGACATCCTGCTCTAAGCCAGTCAGTACAGCAGTATGAAATCCTAACAACACAGCTCCCAGTGGAGCAGAGCAAAACGAAAGCCTTTAATAGTCCTCCTTACGCCACCTGGACGTGATCCAAACGCACGGTCTTATCGGGGCAGACCCTGAGACGAGCATGGTGGTCCTTTATTCTAGCTTCATTCTTTCATCATGAGTATTGCAGAAGCTGGTGTGCTGTTTTGCCTTTGTTTTTCTCCTCGTGGAGCGAAGTGTGAGAAAAGCAGCGGGAGAATGTCTCTCCTCCTCAGCCAGCTCCGGCTGTTTCCAGTTACCTTCCAACCGGAGAAAATATTTACTCCTGAAAACTGAGAGGATAATTTTCCCTCCTTGACTTTGTTCCAGTGGCATCTGGCTTGTGTTAGGTGCTCTTGTGTGAGGTGGGAATGCTGAGAGTGAGAAGACAAAGCCTGGGCCGTGTCTGTATCAAGTCACAAACCCAGGATGATCCACCAAACAGCACACTGGATCCTTCTCTGCGGTTCCACTGTAATTAAGGACACTGAGTGTGTGCAATAATACACAGTCGGTGTTAGGGTTTCACACAAGGTGCTGAATAGGTCTGAGCTCATCAGCACACACTAACAAATATAATGGGATAAATCTGTCATGTCGATGAACGGACCAACAAAAAGTATTACAAATTTCTTGGAATGGAACACATTAACTAGCGTTTTCCTTTTTATCTTCCCCTTTTGGAGATATGTAACAGTGACGATATCTCTATCAACTATATTCAGAGCATTACTTTTTCAGTAGCTTATCTATTGTGTTGGTCTATAGGAATACTATAACAGTGTCAAAGAGGTTAATTCTGGCTTAAATAGATTGTCAGTCAAATTCAGTCAACTTTCCACTTGCCGTAGACCAGCCGAGACATTGGTGTCCAAATTTTGCTTCATTAGTTTAATAGTGAAGCTATAAGGCTAACATTACTAACAAACAGTAGAAGTCAACAGTCACCCAAATCTTTTCCATGAATGCATTCCCAAAACTTTACTCATAAATAAAACATCTCCATGTAGCTGAATGCTGGGGGTGATGTTTTTTAATTTTAATTCCTGTTTGAAAGCACGCACACCATGCAGGCATATGGATGCTACAGATAAGATTCACAATTTCAGTTTGTTAATACTAATAATAATGACTTTCTGAAGTGAAGGCATATGTTTATTAACAGAAGCAGAATGTAATATAGCGTCCATATGCCTGTGCGACGTGTGTGAAGCAGAGACAGATAACAGCTTTTTAGAAAGGCTACCTGCCACAGTCATCTACACTGAGAAGTCATATCTCACAGTATGTCATACCATGTCTCAAACAACACTAGGCACACTTAATGAAGCTTAGGCACCCCTGATGATCTGGAAGCAGTTTGAGCAGTTTTTTGGGATATATTTATAGATTTGGGAAAAGATTTGAGTGTCTATTGACTGCTGTTTATTTGCAAAGGCTGACAGCTCCAGTGTTAAAATACAGAAGCACAATCTGGACCCAAAACTTGGTCACTGACAACATCGGAAGTGAGTGTAAAATTGTGTAAAGTTGATTTTTCCCTGTACTTTTCCTTTAAGTGACAGTCGCTGACACGTCTAAGGGGCATCATTCCCTTTTTATGTCAGGTACAGTTTGTCCCGAGACTGATGATGGACCTGTGAAGTTGCCAATTCTCCTTTGGACTGTGCAACAGACATCAGACTGTTTTTACTTTTTCTCACTCAGCCAACAGCTTTCAGTTCCACATAGAGCCACATGTTCTCCTTTGCCCTAGCTTGCTCAGGTTCAGTGAATGGCTATTTTATGGATGATTTAATACAATGGTCAATGTAGTGTCAAAAATCTCCAGATAGTGTAGAGGTTCTGTAATTATTATATTTTTCTTCTAGACTCAAGCTACGGAACTATGCAGGAACCCTTTTCAAGGGTTCACTTGATTCATGTTCTCAGTTTCACTTTGTTTTTGTACTGTGGGAAAATAAAGGGTTGCTGGCCAAACATGTTGCAATCACAAAGGGTATTTACATAATACATTTATTTTGGGTGTCAGCAAGAGGAGCCTAAATGCTTCCTCTGTCATTTTTTGTGTTTTTGTTCCAACTAGACACATCATCGCCTTGGACTGGTGTACAAAACAAACAGGGTCAGTGTGTTTGGCTGCACTCTCCAGGTGCACCCTAGTGTCCTGCTTGACAGCATCACGACTCACCCGAGCCTGAGTGCTGTTGATTGCTCAATGTTGAGTACAACAACATGCCAAGGGCCTGGAGTGGTGGGCATGATAGATCACGCTGCAGCCTATTATTATAACCCATTACCATTAATAATGCATGTCCCCTCTTCTCTTCATTACCTCCGCCTACATGTTAACATAACACCTTCCATTCTGAGCTCTCCTCAGGCACTCTACCTTAAACATAAACCGGCTACTGTCCCTGAACACACGACTCAGCAGAAACACACATGCTCGCCAAAAACTGTGAAATACTTTTGTACTCTGATAGTGTCAAGTCTTTCAGCTGAGCATTTGTTGTGCAGAACGTCTTGCACTCCAAAGCTGCTTTCAGTCACTAGACTTACCATGATGGCACTTGCCACTCGGGCCAGTACATGATGCTCTGGCTAGAATCCCAGAACAGTTCAGTGAAGCTGAGAAACTCCAATTTAGCTCCATTTTGGAAAAAAGGGCCCTCTGTGAAAGTAAGTTAAGTTAACCCTTTCAGTTCTTATTCATACATCCTAAGGCTTATTACTATGCAATTACTTGGTAATAAAACTGTTTTTTTAACAATCTTAACAATGGCAATAGAAAAAGCAATGGAAAGCAATGGTAATTAAATGTAATGTAAGATTTTTTTTTCTGTAAAACAAGACCATACATACTACAGTTTTGTGTTGACAAAGGATTTCCACCAGTGCAGTACCAATGGAATATTTTGAAGCCTTCATTTGACGTTCCCTGCTGTCCTACGACTGAATACACGTGGAAGGTGGGGACTAAAAAGTTATTTAGATCTAAATATGTACCAGTAACCTTCACACTAATTTAAGGTGTCTCCTCAACTTACTCGACCACTTCCTTAAGGTCTGCCCTGGCACTGTCCCTATGTTGTGTATGAAATAATTGCCCTTTCCTTTCATGAGATTACAGGAGTAAATCTCCTCTGTAGCGCGGCGATGCCACAAGCCGTCGAAATCCTGTTACATGGTTGTATTATACTGCAATTAATTGCTTTTTGAAATGCTAAGCTCCTTCTCTCTTTGATTAAGAACAGTTGACTCATCCTTCTTGATGGGGGTTGGGGTAGATTCATGCCAACGGATTGGTGACAAATAACACTAAGCCTGCTCCTTTTTTCCCCTTCAGGGAGAGGTATTAGCTTGATTATAAACAGAGGAACTCTGCTTGACGTGTCCCTGTGAGTAGGGAAGAACCACTTCATATGGAGGGCATCTTCACCTTGTTTGGACCTGAGAAAGGAGACTAGTTATATTAGCCACTTGTTAGAAGGAATGTATGTGTTCTTTACCTAGCACATGAGCTCAGTGTTTAACCTCTCACTAAGGCAACAGATGACAATCTGAGAGCAATTCCACATTCCAAGCCTCTCTGGTGGCGTCATATGACTGGGCTGGTGCGTAGGGCAGGCTAGGCTTTGTTGAATGACTGTAGCTTTGTTGACTCTACTTGCGAGCGCCTGGCGTCTGCATGGTGCATTGCACTGCCCCAGCCTCCATTTCCTCCAGCCAACAGGATGAGCTCTGAGTCATCACTCTTTTGACTGCTGATGACGAAACTGCACATATCTCACAACATTTCACCAGAACAAACCTCACCACCGTTCGAGCTCTGAGAAATAAAGAGGAAAAAGATTTTTGAGGTGCAATGGAGTGAGGCAAGACTGCAGAAACTAAAAGGATTCTGTGCACTCAGAAGAGTGCATCGGTGAATTGGTTTCATTTGATTGTGCCACTCATTTCCATTCAGTTGAATAAAGAAGCGTCAGTAGGATGGATGGATGGATGGATGGATGGATGGATGGATGGATGGATGGAAGCAAAATTGTGGGTTTGCAGCACTCAAATGCAGGTCACGTATCTCATCATAAGATTTTAAATGTGCTCATAAAAATTATATAGTTGTATGCAAAGGTTTGGGCACCCATGGTCAAATTAAATAAAAATAAGACATCAGTTGTGCACTACATTTTACAGAAATGTATTTCCTGTAGAGAATGTGTGCTTATTTGCACACAAAAAATCAACAAAGCTTGGCATTGCCAAGGCCTGTTTGACTTTCTGTATGTGATTGTACACATGCACACATGCTCTGTCCAGCTGAAATAGTGCATCATAAAGTGTAACAGTATTTAAATACATGTTCAGTTAGTTTGACAAACAACCCTTTTGGTTACATTTTTGGAGTGAACAGGGCCCCTCGAGTGTCTTAATTGCAGCTTAACTTTGCTTGTTTGAAATTTGATTCCATTGCTTGTTTGGCTTAGGTGCTATTGAGTGAAGAACACAGCCAGCATGTGTGGGAAATGTATCCTATAAGCCACAGAGGCTTCGCAATCTTTTATTAGCTTGCTAGTGGATGCTTCTACCTGGGCAAAAGTCCAGAACTCACACTGCAAACACGTCTAGCTGTAAAGGAGTGTATGAGGAGAAGGCCATGTTTCACAGTATGCTGGACTCCAGTGGGGAGATAACACTTTCTGGCAGTTCACAAGCAGTCTGGCTCGGCAGGTGCAGGAATGTACTCAGACTTCTACCACGTGTTTCATTTTCGATACTGTCCTCCCGTGACATAGTTGTAATTGAGTAGTAGATTGGCATCAGCAGCATAGAGTCCATGTCTTGGGACTGTATAGGAACCCTCCATATAAAGTGTTAGTAGAAATTGGAAAATTTGAGCTACAGAATATCAGAAATGATTAAATATGCACCTTCTGTTGTATTATATCATAGTAAGGCAAGTGGCTGGGGGGTTCAGAAGTCTGAGAGCACATTGCTGTTTGTATTAAGTGAAGTTACCATCGGTAATACATAAACAGCACACAGTGTGAACAGCACAAAATTCTTTTTCCATATTTAACCCATTCACAAAGTGAAGCAGCTGGCAGCCAGGAACACATCACCTGGGAAGCAATTTTACTTTTATTATGAGTGGACCAATAGAAATGATTAACATTAACTATGTTTAGATCAAATATTGCTGTATTAAATGCATAAAAGTGAATGTCATTGTCTCTTTGGCTGTTGTCAGAGATACAAGAAACAAAGCATACTTGCTATTTATATCGTCAGAACACCTTTGTTTACTTCTAAATGACAGCATTAGAGGCAACAGGGGCATTCTCACATAAATAACGCCATCTTTACACCTGATGAACTGTGGAATGCTCAGCATTCAGATCACCTCCCAATTTCTTGATTGCCTCTGACAAGAAGGCCCCTGGTTAAAGTTCAGCTATGATTATGATGCATCAGTCTTGTCAAGGCCGGATCTGCTAGCGTGCTTTTTACTGTATTAGTCATCGCTGGCGTTCAGTGTACACTGCCTGTAGAGAATAACTTACACCTGCTCCAACTGCCTGGTGCCTGGCTGCTCTGTGGAAAGCATGATCAGTAGGCTCTCTTTACTGCTGGCCATGAGTGAGTCAGTTAATTACAGTGAAAAAGAACCTTGAACAGGACTCCCAAATGGAAATTATCTCAAATGGCCAGGTTCGCTAGAACACAAACGCAAGTATACACAAACGCTGCCCAAAACACTTCTCCCAGCACCTGTTTATGTCACAACAAAGAGAAAGCTGACGTTTCCCATGCAGGCTTGGGAAGGTTTTACACTGCAAGATCAAGAGAGGAGAAAAGGAAAACCTGTTCTGCCTGCATTATTGCATGACCAATGCACTGAGTCATCTATAAGAAAAGATCACTGAAAAACATGGTTACTAAAAATATGTCAGCTTTTCATAGCAGTATTCCCACCACGTTCAAACTCGACACCTCATTTCCACACCAGCTGTTTCAAACTGCTATTAAGTCTTAATGGCAGGCAGTAACAGTTGCATGTTACAATTTTAGAAGCTTTGGAAGCTGTGACATAGTAATCATAATCATAAGGGTCAATATTCCTGCCATGGCAGGCATTTCCAAATGTTTAGACATGGAAAAATAGCTCATAGTTGCTACTAATGCATTCTTTGCATTTACTCTGCTATTGAATCTGTCTCGTGTTAACCACATTTTCTGCACAGAATCAGGTGTAGAGGTTTTATTTCCATGGTGCCGTGCATCCAGGCAATAAAGCAAAGCTTCATTAGCCTCATTACCTCAAACAAATTAGGTTCTGATGGACTTTATGATATAACGAGCCTGCGCAACACACTGTATTCCCCACATGCTCTAAATGCAAGAACCTTTCCTGGCTGAGCAAACAGGTGCTCAATTAATCCTTTCCAAAGTAGAAACAGGGACAAAGGTTTATGCAAGAGTTCTAAAAACACTGGTCAACAGTCCATGTGGGTCAGTACATCTCTGATTTCAAAACTCGATATGTACTTCCCAATTTAGGTCACAATTCCTTTCCCCGGCTAAATGTGTCAGGCCAAGATTACACAGAAGAAATTACACCCCAACAAAAAAAGAGCTGGAAACAAAAACACACCTGATTCTCAGCCCAACACAATTTTCAGCACCAACAGCTGCATTTTAAATGGCTCATGTTGTGGAAAATTGATTTTTTTTTTTGTTTTCTGGTGTACCTTACAGCTGCTGCTGCTACAACAAAACAGCTGTGCAAAGTCTGCACTACTAATGCAAAAGGGTTAGGTTAGCCCAAAGTAATAATAATGTTAATAATAACAATTTCATATAACAAATATCATTTTAGGCACCTTTTGACCTAACGTAACTGTATTTATGATTACATTGACTAAGGGTTTGATGGAAGAGTTTATTAGCCAGCTCAAAAAATGAAACTGCACTGCTGCTGGTCTTGATCGTTCCTCTCATGTCTGTAAAACTAAGTAAACTGTGTAATATTAGGGAAATACATCAACTTGTCATCTTCACTTGACAAGTGTTTGTTTTAAACCTTTTTCCTTGATCATGTGTCCTTCAGTAAAACTTCCTCCTTACCCCTTGGCTCCACACAGGATACATTTGCATGTTGAAGGTATCTTTCCGCCTTGTTCTCACCATTTCAGTGCTGTCACTGCTCTACCTTCCTTTTGGCATCTGATAGATGTCTAAATTTGGAGAACTTATCTCACTGAACACAAGTTCAAATCAGTGCCTTACAAGTCAAATCACCACTTTCCTGTTCTTGAACACGCGTTTGTTTCGGCTGATGTACTGTAATCATCACCAATATACACAGAATTAAACCCAGAATGCTGTGTTGGCCTTGTTTTATTTCAAAAGGTTATTACAGCTATTACTTATAAGCCCAAAATGCTCAATCATTTCACAGTTTACTTTGGTATACAATACTCTTAGTTAAGGAAGAAGAGGAAGAGTCTGCTAAGGAAAAGTCTACTGTTTACTCTCAATCCATACAGCCCCGTAAAAACTAAGCTACACAATCAGCCCATACTGAAAAGCAATGCATTTCATCCTATGGTGGATTAGTTCCACCCATTCACACTGAAGTGATTCAGCCTGTTTTCTGAATGAGTCACAACAAAGGCCAGTTAATTAGAACAGAGGTAACTGATGTTTATTCTAAGGATAGAAGAGTGGTTGAAAGGGTCATGGCTTAAGAATGTTTGAGTATCTAAAACCAACAAATGTCATATGTGTACTTCAGGGAGAAAATACTAAATAAATAAATATAAAAATCCAAGCAAATTACCCATTTAAAGCATTTCCTGACCTAAAGGCCCTCTGAACCGCACCATATCAAGAATTCCCTGCTCAAAACATACCTGACCTCAGCTAATCAACCAATCACCAAGTGCATCAAGGATCAGGTGTGTTGGGATAGGAAGTACTTGAAACTATGCATGGCTGGGGGTCTCCAGCCCTGGATCAGACCCGAGAACCCCTGTTCTAAACCATATAAACCATCTATACCCTGTAAACCACTTAACCTACAAAGGCCCTCACCACTCCCTCTACAGAGATGAGTCATGTTAACAAACATGAATTTCTCAAAGCATCCACCATGTCTTTCTAAAACAGGTGTTTTGTGTCGAGGCAGGACATTTGTTTAAAAAAAAAAAGCATTTCGAAATAAATCAGGTTAATCATTATCTCACAGCCCCAGCAGTTTCCATGAGAAAGAAATCCAAAGAAATGTGTGTGAATGAGGTGTAGTGTGCAGTATGAGACATCATGAGCAAGTCCAACAGACTTGATCTAGCCTTCAGAATCTGAGAACTTTATTGATCCTGGAGGAAATTGCTCGTGTATGACTGCAAAGACACACAGAGACACAGAGACAAGAACAATATAAAATATAAAGTCTAAATAATTCGAAAAATCTATTGAAAAACCTCACTGCTGGGTATAAATACTATATA
>JBBPDC010000141.1:17039362-17071981 GCA_037974485.1 Hemigrammopetersius urotaenia | reverse complement strand
CAAGTAAGAATTTCATTGTGCTCTGTACACTGTACTCTGTACATATGACAATAAACTTCAACTTCAACTTCAGCTTCAACTTTTTACAATAAACTTCAAGACCAGTCATATTTGTTTGAAGTATTTTCAGTGTTTTCTTGCAATAAAATTTGAAAAAGCAGTGTACCGTTTTGTTTTGGTTTTCTTTCATGTCATTTAAAACTTTACTTTGGGTTTACTCAGGTTATCATTTTCTTGTATAAAAGTTAGTTTGAGTATCAGAAATAACTCAAAAGGTGAAAAAATTCAGGTGTATAAAGTAAAACTCCTCCCCACCTGGATACTTTTACAGCTAAACTCCAGTTTAAAGAAGCTGGAGTTTATTTTTAACTTGTCACCTCTGCTTGTGACAAATAATAATGTTATATAATAGCAGTGAAACAGTAATAATGTGGCAAACAATACTTCAGATCAATGTTTTCAAGCTTATTATTAGCAACTAGTACTGTAAACCTCAAAACCTTGCTATTTCATTACAGTACAGTTCCAGGCAGTTTTAAATTATACAGGAAATAATGATAGCAAACAGGATCAGGACTGTCAGGCTCTTGGTGACATATCAGCACATTGTTGTAATGATGTAGCTGATTTCTTCAACTCTGCCATCCCTACTATTTTCTACTATTACAGAGAACATGAGTCAACACTTACTATACTGATGTTAATGAAAGTGTACAAGGTATCACCAACAAGAAACCTCAAATTCCACCAAAATTTACATCAACTTTCTTTGCAGTGGAACACCAGCAAAATCTTACTAGTTGAGGTTAGAGCTGACCTCTAAAATTCTTAGGCCTGTTACATCATAAGGTATATTCTTCTGTAATTATATGCAAACACAGCTATACTTCAGTTTTAGGGGTGAGGAATTGGAGCCTGGATTTTGAGTATTTAAGGGGGTAAATAAGCGCCTCATGCCTGTAAAGTACACAAACACAGCGGTCAGCTGGGTGCTGACCAGCACGCTAGATGAGCTTTATTAATCTTGCAACAAAAAGAAAGACCACAGCTGACCTGCTGCTGCATTGCTGAGCGAAACTAAAAACAGATTAAAACTAAGCAGGAACATTGCCCTGGACAGGAAGATGGAGGGACTTTGAGGCCTGTTTTGTTGCTTGGTGTGCTGCAGATTAAGTGACCATGTCATGGGACCATCAAGGAATGCTGCTATTACTTGTTTATTCCGAGGGACTCCTTTGTCATACTTATCAAGCTGTCATGGTAAATTTGCTAATTCATCCATCTCCTTTATTCTGATGGTCACTGTGGCGTTTCCTCATCGCTGTTTCTGCACTGTCATTCTCCTGTGCTTTTCTCATTCTTTATACACATAATAGGCTAAGTTCTAGGCACTGAAGCTCAAACCTGACCCAGCTCCCCAGTCTTATCAAAAGCTTCTTTGTCCTCTGTTAGTGAACAATAACAATGAGAATGCTGTGATAAATCCTAGGGGAAAGCTAATCTTTTAATAATCTTACCCAACTCGAATGCGGCTTTAATGCTTTAGGCTTTGGAATATGCTCACTCGTCTTTATCATGCTTTCTCCCGAATGCCGCTGTCTGCTCTGAGGTACATACATTTGCATTCACTCATACCACTCACTGTTCTTAATGGACCAGGTAAGTACCCTAGAGCTGCAGGAAAAAATGATCATGGGGGTGTTTGAGATGCCGATATAGCATACAATCTATCAAACCATGCCGGTCAGAAAATACTGGTTGCCTGTAGCTGATAGGTACAACTACATACTTCACAACATGAGGAAGCGAAATGGAAATATTTAAGGTTCTATAGATGGATTTTCTGACTGAAAGCCCAAAGCAAAAAGCAAAGATTTTTCTTTTTGCAACAATAATTAGCCTCCAGTGTCGTTGGCTTTATGCAAACACTGGACCACAGTGTAAATTCAGATACGTTTGATGCATTGAAAGTGACATTGTGGAGCGAGATCCAAAAGTAGCTTAGCCTAGATCTATATCAGCAAATACCTTATCAACATTTTTGAAAAACCCCTACAGAACAAGCAGAGATTAATTCTAATCAGTCATTCGCCACACAGTGTGACAGGCTTAGCTATAGTTTCCAACAACTCGCCGTTATAGATGCATGATCAATGAAACAAGGCTGCAGAAGAGAAGGCAATGTGTTTTACTGTGTAATAAAGTATCCAGGCTCTGCTTCCTGTAAGCCTTTTGAGAACACACAGGCCGGAGCTACCAGATTAGATTCAATACAATACATAGCACTCTTTCTGGTGGGCTAAAATCCACTGATCGCTTGTCTCAGCAACAGCCTTGGCTGCTGTTTGCCCCATGCCGACATATGCCTGCTGAGGAAGGCCTGTGTGCAAACATAAACACAGCCGGGCCTGAAAATGAGAAAAGAGTATAATGCACAGAACAAAGATAATGTGAATCATGATCTAGCGTGGTCTTGTTTCTCGGAACATGACTCACTTGAATGTGCCTCACAGCATGTTCCGAATGGGTCACAAGGCCAAGCTGAAAAATAAATAAATAAACACATAAGCAAAATGGCCCTGTTTCGCAAGGCAGTAAACTTAGCTGCCACTGAAACACAACGCAGCACACCACAGCACACCTTTCCACATGTTTATGAGTAAAGCACCAGTTTTTGCAGAAACATTTCAAAATCTGCCATGATACCGAGATCGAAAGGCACAGAAAATGTCAGTCAGCATGCAATGAGGGGATACATGTTGGGTGGAGAAATTTCACCCCTAGACAACTCTGCAAATGAACATCCAACCCATACAATCATGGACTATGTTCACTTTATAAGCATCATTTCTCAGTTCTGATTTTTTTGCTCATATCCATTCTTTCGAACCTGACAGTGTAGCTTCAGCAAACCTGTGTGATGAAACATTTCAAATAGGTACGTCCAAATCAGTGCTGTCACATGAATGAACTATGAGCCTCATGAACTTCAAACTAAGGCTGAATCCCAACTGGAAAGACTCAAAATCACACATTAGACACTTGACAGTTTTAGGTGTGATATTTATCAGAAGTCCACCACTTAAGCTAAATAGATAAATATGCTTTGCAAGACCCAAAAGATTGAAGTTCTCTGATCTATTAATATAATGAGAAAACTAAGAAAATGAGTATAATCCTTTTATATACAGCATAGACACCCATTTGCTGTTCTGCATACATCACAGGTTTAGATATTCATTAGTGGTTTTGTAGATAATTCTAAATATGAGGTCTATATGATTTGTACAAGACAAGTAGAAAAAGTTTATTATCTCATCCTTTAGAGTTGTCTTTGGTGAAAGTGAAGGTGACCATTCTGTCATACATGAACACACTACAGCACACCTCCTCTGTGTTTAACCCATCAAGTGAACAGCAGGCAGTCAGAAACATGACGCCCAAGGAGCAGTGTGAGGGGACGGTACCTTGTCTCAGAGGTGCCTAACAGTCTTGGGAATCAAACCCACGACTTCCTGATCATAGGGCGAACACCCAAACCGGTAGGCTACGAGCTAATGTGGGACCATGTATGAATGGATCAATCCCATCACATTTATTTGCTTGTGTTTTCCCCATGTCAAGGCTTCTGCTCCTTCTGCTACAAAATGTTGAATATTTATGCTGTTGTACTTTTATTGACTTTTATTGAGTTCGGCTCTACACACATTACATATCAATTACCACCTCCAGCTGAACAATGACCTCTTCACCTCTTCAACTTCTCTAAAAACATGATAATAACATAATAACTATATAGCACTGATATATTGTATTTGAACGCCCACTTACCATTTTTATGGAAAATTGAAAATCCATAAAAATGGTCTTTAATGTATTTTGGAATGAAAGCCCTTAATTGCATAAAGAGTTTCTGTTGTGGAAACCACATTCCTCATTTCTATACACTTCCCTAGATTTTGAAAAAAAGAAATTGTTGACACAAAACAAACTTATAACAGAAAACAGAAAACATTGTGAGAAAAATTGAATTTAAATGGTTTACAGTTCATCCCAAGCACAACAGTGAGGTCCAGAAGTCTGAGACCACTAGTGAAAATGTTCTTATTTCGTATTGCTTTGTAGTTTTAGACATTTTCCTAATAAATGATATTATCAGCAATTTGAGCAATATGCAGTATCTTCAAAATATTTATATGCATTTCTGAATTTCTTAGTATTTTGTTTGTTCCTCTTTTGCTTTAATGACAGCGTGAACTCAAGATGGCTTTGACACCACATGTTTGCTGGAAAGATTCTCAAAAATATATCAGATTCACCAAAGAGCCATCTGAAGGGAGAAAATTGTGGCGAAAAAATCAGACATTAGATTTTTCTGTTCAAAGGTCTTAAAGGGAACACATTACGCAAAACTCACTTTGGTTATAATAGGTGTATGGCTATGCAAAACATGTTCATGAAGTTATTTGCACAAAATCACTCTCACAAAAATATATCACCAGTTTTATTCTTCACAGTTTCAGTCCCTTTCAAAACGAAACGTTTGGACGGGGGGCCCAGTGTGAGGGGCCATATTGGGCCAATTTGCATAGAACTGCCCCTCATCTGTTGAGACCCCACCCACTAGACTAGATCCGCCATTTTGTCTGCTAGTTTTATGACTATGGATAGGACGCCGCGCGCTACAGGCAAGTCACACATGAAGTGTTGTGTTGCTGCTATAAAGAACAACACACATCCCTACACTTTCTCCCAGGCAGGGAAAACCGAACAACTGCGTGGCTTTCATTTCATTTTCGATGGCCATGTCCCAGCAACAATCAGTTTTGTTCCACCTTAAATAGCAGTATATAAGAAAAAATTAGAAGGAGCTATGAAGGATCCTCCTGCGTTGTAGAGGATCTGTACCTGCTGTCTGTGACAAGTGAGCAGATGAGGGAGGTGTACTTTCAAATAATGACTTTTGTGTTTCTACCGCAGTTAAGTACAAACTAGCATGTTCTTTTTGTTTCATAAGCATGGGATGGGTGGGACGTGGCCAGCAACAGCTTACTTGCATAAAAGTCACAGAGCCCTTAATCGGCTCATTTTGAAAGGGCCTGAAACTGTGAAGAATACAGCTGGTGAGATCACTTTATGTGAGAGTGATTTTGTGCAAAGAACTTCATGAACATGTTTTGTAGCCCATAAACCTATTATAACTTGTTTGGTTTTTTTTAAAGTGAGGTTTGCATAGTATGTCCCCTTTAACATGGTCAGTTTCAAACATCTGCTTAAACTTGTATAATGAGCTACAAATAATGCAGAATCTTTAATATTTCATCTGTAGTTTACTTGTTAAAACTTCTCTTCCTTAGTAACCCCAGGTTTCAAATAAAACAGTCTTGGTGTCAGTGTCATTGGACAGAATAACACCCTTGGAGCAGAACGTTAACTGCCTGTGCTGGATAGCAGTTGAGAGGGAGGGTCATGCTATCCAACCAGTATAAGCAAAGGCAATTGTGCTCATATAAACTCCTGGTCATGGATGGCTGCAGCACCACTGGGGATCAAACTCACAGCTTCCTGATGATAGGATCAGTGCGTTGAGAGTTGCACCACTCGCAAGCCCCCTCAAAATCTCAGAATTTTAATATGATCTCAGACTTTTTCATGCATAATTCATGACTTCAGAGGGAAGGGGGTGGTTCAGAGAGTTCAGGGGTAGTCAAGTTCCTGCTTGATAGCTACCAGAAAGAGTAGCTATCAACAGGTCATTGCAGGACACTGACATTTGAATAAAACTTTTTCAGAATAGCCTTGGTAAAATGGCTTGGTCTCATACTAAAACCTCTGGTGAACTGAGTGTAATAGATTCAATTTAACTGCCAATTAGCTTCTATAAATACAGGTTTGAGTCTATAGATTTCTTGGTCGTTTTGGAGTACATGGAAATGTTTGCGATTTTTTTGTCTATGGTACTTAATAATACAATATACTAGATGCAGTGGATAGTGATTAGATTAAAGAACACTGAACTTTTCCTTTGAACCACATCACTTTGTAATACATCGCACTTATGTTAATAGTGTCTGCTCAGGACCGAAAAGCTATGCCCACCCCTTGGTCACTTGAGCAGTGTGGTCTTAAGTGCCATGTTTTAAATATGAAAAAGAGAAGCATAAATGAGCTGGGGAGGGAGTGGAAGTGTTTACTCTGCCACACAGACAGACTGAATCAAGCGAGGTTTAAATGTGGAAGGATGAGATAAAGGGAGAGGGTTGTATGCATGACCTCCTGCAGTCAAAGTCGGGCAGCTTTAATTACATTTCAGCGGTGCTGCTTTTCAGAGGCACCAGCCACGGTTCTGATCATCTCCAGATGATTATTAGGCCTTTGTGGAAAGTCTGGATGCAGTCAAATTGTAATTATAATCAGGCCTCAGAAGACCTTTTACATGTCAATGGCCTTTTGCTGAATGTTCCTCCAAAACAGGCCTAAAAAGTTGAAAAATGTGACTGAAAGCAAAAACATGGTTTTTCATCTAAAAACTGCATTACCAGTTTGAGTGGTTTGTGTATTCCTCTCTTATATGGAGTGCATTCAGACTTGATCAAGTTTTATGCTGTGATGCCTATTTCTAAGTGTTGAAATTGATGTTGGGATGGAAGTGAAGTTCAGAAGAAGTCGCAGGTGCTTTAGACTTTGATGAGTTAAGATAAAAGGAACACTTCACAGTTCATAATGAGAACAGAATGGGAGACTACTCTAAATACATTTCTTTTTTTATATTTTCTGAAATGTCCTTTAATCACAAGTTGCTGAGACCTTGCTGCTTGAGCCCTTTTAGCCTGCTTCAAATAGCTGGAAAGTGGCAAACTAATTGTTCGGACGGGGTCATGTTGGATTTCTTTTTTATACTCGCTAGTTTACTTTCTTAGATCAATAAATTGGTAATTGCACTAGAATATAAGTTTTGGTCTTTCTACCCATTTTTAACTCTATGGTAATGAATGCTATTATTATAATTTAATTTTGGGAGAAGTGCCAGTACTGAAACATAAAGGGTGTGTCATCTGGAATAGCCCTCGCTACACATCCTGCCTTTCAGCTGAACCACAGCAAACAGCAGGTGTTCACTGATGTCCGACCAAGTCTAGCACCCCGCAGTGCCCTTCACCTGCATCAGCGGAAGGTCATTCACTCTCTGGGTGACCACAGGATTTCAAACAACTGCCACATGGCTTTGAGTAGATCCTTCTCATCTTTCTGTCTCATGGAGGCCATAAGTGTAAAAGGTCCTCATACTGACCCCTCCATCACACACACACACACACACACACACACACACACACACACACACACACACACACACACACACACAAACAAACTACCAGGGAAACCGTCCATCATACATCTCATGGCAGGTTGCATGGAATGCATGAAATGCTGGGTCACCGGCATAAATTACACTCCACACATTCCATATCATATTCCTAACCGACCCCATTAAGCTGAACTAAATCCCCTTTAAACTGCAGTGGTGTGTATGGGTCCAGTTCCTTACACTCATAACCCGACTAAATGAATGCTGCTGATGGCTGAATCATTGTTTATCATTGTAATTTATATTTAAGTTAACAAACTTTTCAAAATATTGACTACGCCTACATACCCTGCCTCCTTGCTAGCATTAAAAAAGGTTGTTATTGAAATAAATCATCTAATATAATTACCAAACATGATAAATGATTGCAACTCTCTACAAACTTTTTTTTCCCAGGCTGAAACGCATGAGGCTAAAAAAGATTGACATAATAATGGTTAAAGATTCGTTTTTTCAGAGATCCCAAGCAAAGGCGTTTTTAATTCAAAACACATCATTTACCTTTGAGGGCATCTTACTGCTGTCAGAACTGAACCTTCCTGGTTTTGCTTCAGTGAAAATGATGATTATGCCCTCCACGGTCAAAATTCTGAGATGAAAGAAGGAATGTTGAGGCTACTGTTGCTTACCACCTCATACAGTTTTCTTCAGCTTTCGTTCTTTTACAGGGTTCTTTTCTGGGGCACTGATTAGATCGCTAAAGTGTTACAATATTCCTTTGGTGTCAAAAGAAAATTAAAATGTTATTCATTTATTCAGCCAACCACATGTGGCCAAAAGGGGCCCCCTTACCTCCAGGTTGCCTGAAGCATTTGCATAGCCTCTGGGGCACTAAAAACACACCTTCATTAAAAACAATGGTTTCTGGGGTAACATCACAAAAAATCATAAATTGTGTCACCTTATATTCACACTTTCCAGAAGAGGAACTCCAGGACAGCAGGCCACAGTCTGAAACTTGCTCATGACTACCCAACTTGCATATTATTCCTATTTGAGCAAAGGTAGTGTGCTCATTTATAGTACAATAATTAGCCTTAAGATCAATAAGTGAATTAATTGGCGGCAGTTAAGAGGATTAATTAAATCAATAAAGAGGCTTACACTTTGCAGTCCTCTCTAATCTCCAATACGCTTTACTTTATGGATGTTTTGTGAGTACCACTCAGTAGAAACCATTCAATTGACAGGTTCTGTAGGGAATCCAAAGTGGTTCTTCAAAACCTTTTGGCACCATTATTTTTAAGACTGTAGTGTCAGTATCCTGTTGCCAGTGATTGGACGTGAAGCACCAGGGTTTCCTCAACAGGAACAGCAGTTGATCGTGTGAGGCACATGGTGCACAGGCTGAAGCCTGAAATGAGTGTTCTGCCCTGTTGGGTCTGACCTTGAGATTGCTGCACCAAGCATTCCAAATCTGGATGACTCAAAATGCAGCTGAGGCAATCACTGCTGGGCACCGGCGAAACTTCGTAAATGAATCATTCAGCCCATCCAGGGGGTAGTGAATAGAGCAGGTGATTGACGTGCACGGGCCTTCCTAACAGCGCCTGTAGCGAACACAACGGACCAGGTTTCTGCAGGGAGGCGCTGATTTTTGTTTGGCATAATTGGAGAAGATATGATTCAGCACTTGATATTCGACTCTGGTGCTCCCGTGGCTGAGAAGGACTCTGAAATACTGGATTTCCCCTCCACGGGAAGCCTGCATTTCACCACTGTGATACTGTGTGTCCACACTGAATTCTAACATTATGAATAATACAAAGTTATCATTTGAGGGGGCGACTTGCGTATTCTAATCCTGATCTCATACACTAGGTGTGTGGAAATACGTTGTTTAATTTTTTAACAGTAATTCAGTGCATAAAAGCCAAACACAGAACTAAAGAGAAAATAAAATTACAATTTACAAATATAATTTGGAAACTGTCTCAAGTCTATTACTGTAAAGGCCATTTTCATATGGTTCTGTAAAGGCCACATTCTTCCTCAACACCTCCTGTCCTTATCTAAACTATGCGTATGTGTGATGACAGAAAAAAGACCTGCAACCTCGGGAAGCAAAAATAAAGTGAAAACCATAGAAACAAATGAAATGACTCACATATAAAATAATATTTACCAGCATCAAGCTGGAACGAACGTCAGCTGATATTATTGGCACAGTTCATATGCGTTTGATGTAGTAACTAATTTTGGACATTTAAGAAAGTGAAATACAAGAAAGGTGATTAGATTATGTTATGTCTGTACACTTAAATGGAATTGAACATAACTCAGGAAGTAGAAAAAGAAGGACTGTCTATGTTGGAAGAAGAATAACAGTGTGTTAACAGTAAAATCTGAAAGAATCAAATGTTACTAAATTTATTTTCTTTTCTAGTATACAATAATCAAAAGTGTTTTGGGTGAAAGATGCTGAGGATGGAGCAGCAGGGAAAAGAAGAGGAAGGCCTAGTTGGAGGTTTCTGGATGTGGTGAGGGAGGACATGCAGGCAGTTGGTGTGAGAGAGGAAGATGCAGAGGACAGAGGGAGATGGAGACGGATGATCCACTGTGGCGACCCCTGATCGGGAGCAGCTGAAAGTAGAAGATGAAGAATATGTGCTATATTATCTGAATATTTTTTTGCAAATTAGCTGTTATATTACATTAAATGACACTTTTCAGTATATTACCTTTTTCACCCTACCAAATGTCTGACATTTCATTTGTCCTTTAAAATGTAGTCCTCTTGATCCTTTGGAATCTGTAAGACGTCAAGTCTTTTTGACCTGGACCGTTCTCATTCTTGGGACACAAATGCAATTAAATGGAATAAAGATAGTTAAGAAAAAAATTTATATTGCTCTTGATTATTTTACTTTTGGTTAACATAATCACAAAGTATACAAGGGTTAGTTAACATAAATCATTTCAAGCCGAATGACCAGTGTTCACTATTTAATTACATGAATCCTTTATATACATATACATATATACATATATCTTTTACAGTGGCCATTATTTAAATTCAAATTACATTATTATAACATGTATTAACAGTGCACTGAACATGAAAGTTACATATATTCTCTGCAAACTGTACCATAGCATTCATGCTGACATTAAATCAAAGCTAAATTCTTAAGTCAGTCCTTTCACAGAACTGCAGAACAGTAAACTATATTTGCTCCGTAACTGGTATCTCGCAGCTGTCCAGTGCCATGTTGATAGTAGCATGGCAGTCACGGTTGTCCCTGACTTACACTATGTTTAAAATTCTATGACAGTCAAACCCTTAGAAGGCCTGCCCGTGTGGAAATAAGTGTGGCACTTAAGACACGCATTATAATCGTACTCAGCGGGCATGTCTGAGATGTGCATAAATCAACCCTCAGCGCACCTGCTTGAGTCAAGTTGAAATTACTTGGAAGCAATTAACCCCTTCACGCCTAAAGAGCCATGCTGGGCCCAGACATAAGGTCTCCACTATCATGATTACACATACCTATTACACATTATATACATATACATTATGTACACATTCCATAGTAGTTATGGAATAATTGAATAAATGTATAGTTAAAGGTTAAACGGCTTGGGTAGTAATTTTACTTTATTTTTATTCACATTATTTTTTTGTAGCTAGTTGCTGTACTATAATGTAATCAAAAAACTTAAAGTCTACCCACACAGGAATTTTATAACATATGCATAATAATGTAACAATCCTGTAGAATGAATAGATTATGCCAGTATTTTATAGATGATATGTTTTAAGATGCAAACAGCATTGTATTAACATAAGGGCCCTTAAACGACAGCGATTGACATTTATTTAATTCGTAACACAGTTGTGAAGAACTTATAAGACATAGGTGTACTTAAGAATGCCAAATTTCAGGTCTATAAATTATACCCTTAAACTAAAGTGATATGGAAACATTTGCATTACCTCAATTTGAGGGCATCAGAATCTTCCAATGTCAGGACATACAGTATAGTGATCATAACTAGGACTCTACCTTTTAAGTGCCATTACACTGTTATGAATATTTGTCACTTTGACATAAAGACTCTTATGTCAATACAGCATTAGGTACCCCTTTGAACATAATATAACACTGAACTCTCTTCCTCACTGTGTCTCACCTGCCATCTGTTACGTCTATACACATTAATCAAACCAGCACACTGCGCTTCACAACACATACTCCTTCCATTCCATTTTCACACTTCAGATTTTGTTTATACCTGTGATGTTTATTTGAAAGATATTTCTTCTATATACTGTATATTTTAAGCCTTCTCTTTAATTTATTGTAACTATTGCACAGTCTCAAGGACGTTTCAGTGGCACAGTATTTCAGTATCTTGATCTTGACATGTATTGTCTTGACAGAGTGACATTAGCTTTTCGTAAATACTAAAGTATTTATATTGAAAATGTTACTCGGTGCTTACACGTGTGTTATGAAGTCCCAGTTAAGTAGTTTTAAGTGAGTTTACAGTATACAAATGAGCAAGCATAGATTCAGAAACAATATTTCATAATCAGGGAGGGAAAAACAACAACAAAACAGACAGTCTACTTTGTGTACAGTCTACAGGTACTTCTATACCGACCAGCAGAGCTATTAGTCTCCATTTACCTTGCCCATCCCTCATTCTATGCAGGACTAACGTATACATGCAGTTTTCCATTGGCGTTTTTCAAAGTTGGAGTCTTCTCATCTGACATAGATCGCATCAATTTGCGTATGCGCATGTTGACATTCGTTCTCCATTATGAATGTGTTGGCAGCCGTTCTGCAACCTGGTGCCTCTATGAATATAATATGATATGCCTGACTATTGTCATGCAGGGCGTTGTGCACACTTCTCCACTCGTAGCTCTCCTCTCTCATCCTCTCTCAGGGCTCAGTGTGAATGCATTGTGCACAGGCACTTGCACGCTTGCTCAGAGACTCTGGCGCTCTCTTTGCTCGCCACAGAGCAGGAGGAACACAGATACTCAAGCAATTACTTTCATGGAGCTTGTCAGCCATCTCCCATTTTAACAGATGACTTTTACCCTGGAGTGTGTCAGCTGCATCTTTATACACCAGCAGCAGACTTATGGGCATTATGGATAATGGCTTGTATTTCGTTTTCACCTCTTTTCAGATTTTCTGGGCCTCTTCGCTAGAGAGAAGCTGATGTGCTCCAGTGACGACTTCCACTTGCTTGAAATGATTCACACCTTTGTGACATTTTATTCTGAGTTTTATGTCTGTATTCATGTAAACCTTGGATATTGTACTGTATAGTGTTAAATAGCCTTTGGTTGCTTTACACTACTATACTATAACATACTACCAGAGCACTATTGAGAATGACTTTAGTTTTAGATTTTATTTGCATCTTTTGTGAGATTTTGTGTGATTCTGCCAGAAATAGGCTAACATGAAGACTTTCAGTCATTAAAAAGAGAACAGACTTTTCTGGGTCTTGCATCAGACTTAAGTGCTTTGACTACAAAGCTCATAGCCTTGCACTAAGGATTTAGTCATAATAGTCTCATTGAATTTGTTTGATTCAAATATGTACATACAATTGCAGTATTCATGCAGTACAACATGAATTTAATACATTACATTGGTGTGCCGCAAAAGATTGAATCCCACCAAATTACATGTTTTGTTTATACTCAAAGTGAAATAATTGAACAAATCCTTGACAGGGAATAAACTTAAATATGGGGGTCTTCTGCAAAGTTAAGCACACAGTTTCAGTTTATGCAGCACTGAACATAAGACATGTATAAATACATATATAATAAATATAAAATGTGCCTTAAATCTTGTACAGAATCCTTTTTATAGTGTATTTTCCTCTGCTATGTTAAATTCAGCCAATAGTGTACATTATAATGTGCAGATGTGTGTGTAGAGGATGCGCTTACTTTCATTTAGAAACTCAAAAATGTATTTCAGGGGTGTCCAAACACTGCATATGACTTTATTAACATTTATTAAAATTAACATTTTATCCTTATTCTTGGTAACAGTTGGGTTGATGTAGCATATGTTATTTGTGCAAAAAATGATGTACAAATATGAATCAAGTCTATTAAATGCATCACTGGTGTGCACCACTAGGTCATTACACTTCGACTAGGTTCAGTGGTAATGATACACAGTGCATGTAATCTGACCCGTTACTGTGTTCTCCTATAAATGGATGTCCTTAAAAGGGACTAAACATTTCATTATACACTATACACAGTCGTAAATACATAAAGCAGGAAATACACCTTTTTAACAGTGGTCAATGCATCAATAGCCAACACTAATATTGCCATGCTGCAGCTGATTATTTGGTGGTGTGTGCGGCCTGCACATAAGAGTTTTACCCTCAGACTTGATTTAAATCATCATTCTGGGCTCTACCATTTGTATTCCTGCACCCTCCATTTGGTTTACAACACTCCCAACCCCCAAGTTAATCAAGTTAGAATAAGGCACTCTGCCTATCCACACCCCACACAGTGCCTTTCCATTTCGTTTGTGCCGGTTGTTATTATCGCTGCCCAGCATCACAATCAGGCCCTCTTGAAGCCCCGGAGTTTCCACTGCTTTGATTGACCCAGCAGGCACTAAAGCTTAAAGTGATCAAAATGTGCTGGTGTGTGTTCACTGTTGTAACACTTATAAAGAATGCAAATCGAAAAAAGCAAGAGGACAGCAGACAGACAGCCTTGAATTAATGAGGAAGGGATTTTTTAGTTCACCTTGCTGCATTACCCGTCCTGTTTTTTTATTTTTTTTAAAGGACCAGCGGAGCAGCTTTGGCAGCAATTCCATCATTAAAGTACGATGTCATACAATGTTTAAACTGCAGCTTTGGTGAGCCTATCTCTCACACCAGCTTTTCACCTCATCACTGCTCTCTTTACATGTTAGGGGCTCAAAAAAAGGTTCAGGGATATTCAATCACTCGCAAGAAATAAAAGAATCTAAATGTGCCTGCTGTGGGTGGTGGGGTAAAATTCCCACATTTTACCAGACCAAGAGTGGTTTCCATGTTCCTCGACGATAGCTTTCATGTGGCTGATCAAATATGCTTCCCATAGAAAAAGAAAAAGATAAACACAGTCAAACAGGCTTTCAAGCACAGTTTATGAGGTTCAAAGGAGAATGCAAGAAAAAAAAGAAAAGACAAAAAAGAAAAATACAGTTTTACCAACAAAGTCATTTCATGAGACGTAATGGCTGGTCTTTTATGTTGTGGACAGACAGGGAATGAAATAAGTGATAGAAGTGAGGGACAGTTTTCCTCCATGCTGAGATGCAGGACCGATTCAGAGAGTCTTCGGTCGGCTAAAAAGTATGTGGGATTACTGCCCTTGACAGCAGCAGCAGGGACACTGGGGGAGTTTAAGGCCTGCCACCTGTAAGAACACAGGTCCACTGGGCCAGTGCAACAGCCAGATGTCAGAGAGAAATGTGTAATGATGCATTTATGCAAATGAAACCAATTAAGCGCAGCAAGATCACTTGGTCTCAGGTTCTCTAATGACAGCAGAGAGACGAAGGCTTTTAAACAGAGCTTTTGTTTATTTGCTCTTTAAAAGCTTGACTTCAGTAAAAGTAAATGACCTCCTTTGAACTTGTCTCCTAGATGTACTTTAAATATTTCATTTTAGTTTTCTAGCACCTAAATAAGTTTGTGGACCAAAAAAACTAATGCACCATTTTCCTGTCTTGCAGGGTCTACAGTGTGTTTTTCCACAATAAATGACAAGTGAAATTAGCTTAAATGTAGACAATAAATCATGTTTTATGATAAAACTACTGCAACATTAGTATTAAAAGAGATTCTTCAGTATTACAGAACATTTTTTATGATTTAAGTCATTTTGTATTGAATTACCTTATTACACTCCATAAAATGTCCTACAGGGCTCTTGATTTAGAAAAACCTTGACTCTTTAAAGCATAACCCTGTTCCTGGAGTCCCCCTGCCCTGCACATTCTGCCCCGCAACAGGGAAGATCCAATCTGTCAGCTAATTAATAAACTTTTCCTGGGTTGAAGTGGGTGTGGCCTGTTCATGGGGACTCCAGGAAAATTGCCAGGACAGAGGAGCTCCAGCACTATGTTGGAAAGAAGCAGCCACTGACAGGTTGTTTAGGTGTTGCGCCAAATAACTCCTTCTGGATCTGGTTTATTTTTAAAGGTGTGTGCTTATAGATGATATTTTTAAATAAACAATTAATGCTGGAAAGAAAGAAGAAGAAGAAGAAGAAGAGACAAAATAATGTAAAACACAATAAAGGCAAAGACCAAACACAGACTCAAATAAAAGTTTGCCTTTTTTATGCATTATGATACTGAGTCATGGTGTGATGGTGTGTGACGGTGTGTAACACAGCCCTACCCTAATGCACCTAATGCAGCATGTCTCAGCACTAAGCAGTTCAGTGTTGCTCTCAATCTAACACTGATTAAATTCATGGAGGATTTGATTAGGCATTAGCACTAAATGAGGCTGTGGCTCTGAGGACCCAATTTGAGCAACAGTACAGCCCAGTTTTACTCAGTTCAAATATGAAGCTTCGGAATACATTTCGTCAAACATTACATCTTAAATTCATGTATAAAACGTTTCTTTTAATTTCAGGTGATTATGCCCAGCCCAGTCTCTCGAGTTTTCGTGCAGCCATCACGAAATACAGTTTAATCAAAATACGTTCTGTGATCACTATTTAGGGCTTTTTTCATGCTAGGACAAGGCCTTGATTTTAATGCACACTGCGTAACACCGCCAGTATCAGCAGTAACTGGACGAAAAGTCGCGAGATCGTGTTGTTACGCCAGCTATAGTGAATGAGACCTTTTGATCGCGAATGATTCTGATGCAAAGCATCAACATCACAGACCCAAGAGCGCTTGCGACTGACGGTTGTCACTCATGCTGTCCATAATGAGGATTATTGATATTTTCTGATATTGCCGACAGCCTTGCTAATAAGATGGAGGTTATTGAGAATTCGTTTAAAGAGCTAAGAATCATGCCAAACCCCACGCATTTGATCTGCTTGTTGTGAGCACATGGTAGCACTCAAACCTTTCAGATGTTTAATGTGAAAACAAGGTGTACCCGTGCACAATGTAAACACATTGTTGCTTTGCAAAGTTGCTTGTATATGTTGCTTATATATATTAGCCCATCTGGCTGAATCCCACAGAGGTGCTACTGTAGCACAACTTGCTGAAAATGTTCATACTGTGTATTATAGAAAGGTGCCAGATCACACAGTGCATCACAGCTTACTGCATAGGGGGATTTGAAATCTAGTGCCCAAGATCTCAATTCAATCTAGATTCCCAAGATTTGAATTCAGTCAAGCATCTGTGGTATACACTGGCCAAACTATTCCAAGATTTTGGAATCTTCTGATAATGTCTCAGTGGCAGATACCACAGCACACCTTCAGAGGTCTTGTGGAGTCCATGCGTTACAGGTCAGAGCTTTTTGCTGTCAAGAATTTTTGACAGCAAGAGGGAGAGGCTGTTCTAATGCTATGGCTGTTTTTTTTCATGATTTATTTGTCAAGGACATACAGATTAGCACTGTTACATAAAAATGCAACAGATGTCATGTGCATAAGGCCTCTAGCTAAGGCTCATTAGGAATGTCTGTATTTCTTAACTACACATTTACCAGAATTCGTCTGCCTTATGGTGCTAAAGGAGGAGTGGCGAGGTCACTGGGGAGACAGTGAGTGAGTGAAGACTTGAAGACGTGGAGACTTCCAAAAACCTGCATTAAGAGAGCTTCTGTAACTTCTGTAACTTGTTTGGTTTTGTTCAAGCCGATTCACCCACCACTTGGGTTTTTAAGCATATGTTTACATCTTCAGCTCCAAGTAATTTGCATAATTTTCACAAGGCTTAACAGAATTAAAGAGACTCTGTGCTGTACCCTTGGGGAATATTATTAAAGACAAAACCATGACCAGTGATAATTAGGGGAAAGTGTGATGAATAAAGGATGTCATTAGAAAATATAAAAGTCAAATGACTGCTTGTGGCAATATATAATAGCTTCATTAAATATGGATTAACATAATGGCACAGGTGAGGAGTGTAAAATAATAGGATAAATGAGAGAACATTAAACACATGCCTGTAGAAGAAGTTTGCAAACATGTTTTTAGTGAGAAAAAGTGAAAGTGAGCCAGTAAACGTGCAGCTGTGCTAATGGGCTGGTGGTAACCAGCACTCTCTGACGTCCTCCAACTCTGACTCACAGCTCTGGCTGCACCCAGTGCACTACTCAGCCTTTCGAGTCTCTGGAGTAATCACCAGGCTCATTATTCCAAAAGAGAGCATGAAATCAAAAGAGTGACTTTCCACATAAATGATTCCACGTACGTGTGTAAACTTTCAAAGATTCAACAGGCCAATCCACTCACAAGCTGAATTTTTTATATTTCAATAAATGACAGGTGGCTTTGAGTCTGGAATTGTTAAAATGATAGAAAATTATATCTAACATTAGTTAAAAAAAAAAAAAAAAATATATATATATATATATATATATATATATATGTGTGTGTGTGTGTGTGTGTGTGTGTGATTGTGTAAAATTGTTTATTGTTTGTGTTCCACTGAGGTGCATATTATATCCATCCTGTCATGTTTACAAAATGAAAAGATTAAACTGTTTGTTCTCTGTGAATCAGCTTGCCTTTATAGCCATGTTTATCAGATGCATCACTTAAAGGGAATTACTCACTTACTCTTCAACCAACCCAAAAGGTTGCATGCCACCCAACAGCTGATTGTCCTACACTGGCTACCCATGGAGGTCCAAATTAAGTTCAAATCACGAATTCTTGCCTACAGAGTGAAACTGCATGTTGACAGAAAATGATTAATTGACAGAAAATCAAAACTAGACTACTCGACTGACCGAGCAAGTGTTTTTCTTTTAAAGATGGCGATGAACCACTAGAACTGGCAAATGAAATGAAATCGATAACTGACGAAATCACAATTACATGATGACTAGCTAATGAGAATTGTATTCAATCACTGGAAGGTCTGAGATTTACACCGCAACAGTAAATGAATGGCCGCATTTCTCACTCAAGGCTCTGCAATGTCATGGCTGGCAAGAACAAAGTAATAATGGAGCTTGATCGAGAAAGGTGACAAAGAGCCACCTGCAGTGTCCCTCAGGCAGAGGGCAATATCACCGATGGCTGTGCTAATAATCCACACACACCGCACAGAGCAGAGCATCCAAATCTGCCGCCAATCACCAATCCGGCTCGCCACGACGCTGAAGAAGCACTCGTTAGGGGGCAGTTGTTTCGTGCTGGCATTAGTGCTGGTGCTAAAATGACGCACAAAGAGTGCCTTGTTGCCTTTGTGGGCAGTCATTACTCACTCTCAGTGGCAGCTGTAATTACATCCCTCTTTTCCCAGCATCCTCGTGTTTACCCTGTGTGACTCTGAGGCAGAGAGATTGGGCCGGAATCATAAAACACCTCCTTTCCTCTGGTCGTAAAAAGCCTCATCTCTGCCATATCTCGCCCCCCCGTACTGTGGGGATGATTCACTACGTGATTCTCTGGTAATTGTGTCTGCTTCTTCAAAATGCCCATGTATTTCATGCTTGATTACCTGGTGCCAGCTTAGAGTTCACGCATCCAGCCGATGGCAAAACTCACGGCTGCACTGGTGGCTGTTCTGACCCACTGCTCAGGTGGCTCAAGTCTCAGATTTGATTTTGGGACTAAGCTTGAGTTAAACGCCGAGGGACTGTGCTGTAACAGATGAAGCCCATTGGGCATTGCACCCGTCTTGCAAGAAGTATGATCAGAAATCCTCTAGAGAGGCATCATATTTGCCTAATTCTTCCCCATTTATCTAATCTAATAATTATTTCGTGCTGTTATCTGGAAAATATATTTGGCAGATTAAACCCTCTCACCCTAAGGGCCTGTACGTCAGAGACACTTACATGACTACAAAACTTGCATAGCTGCAAGGTAGCTACTGGGTCGAAAATAACCTAATCAAATCGAATCCAATCGTGTTCACATTTGAATCATGTCTTAAAAACCCGTAAGTGATTTACACTTTTACTAGAGAACTAATCTGAAACATGGCATTGGTGTCAGGCTGATGTCTACAACTGATTTGGTTCTTCAGCTTAGAACTTGAGCTACAAAATTAACACTGTTCATGAAAAGTCAACCGGATCTTTTCATAAATACATCCCCAAACCTTCTGTCAACCTGCTCAAACCACAACCTTTATTAAGATGGCACAGGCTTGTCAATGTGGTTTAGGACACACAGTATCACTGCAAGCAGAATTTTATCACAACAAAGTCTGCATTTACAAACCACCTCGGGAGCTCAAGCGCTGAGCTAAAGCCTTTTTGAATATCAATTATAAAAAAGAAAAATCTGATCCAAGAGCAGTCTTCCTGTCTGCAATGCAGGTGTTGTCTGAAATGGCTGCCTGTAGAAGTAACTTCACTTCAGTTCAAAGTAAGTCATATTGTATTCTAAACCAGTGGTCCCCAACCCCCGGTACTCGTCCGTCGGCTGCACAGAAAAAAAACGTGGATGTTACCCGTGTTATGTTGTTGGCTTGTTGTTATGAAAATGTTGTTAATAAAGCTGTGAGGGCACATTGGATTTATGTTTATTATTATATTTTAAAGATAACCCATTATTATATTTTTAAAATATCCCCATTTTTATGCGGATCATTTATTTGTATAAATGCGTATACGTATATTTATCTGCCACTCCTTAAAGTCCAGGCCGTGAAAATAGTTTGATATTAAACCGGTCCGTGACGAAATAAATGTTGGGGACCACTGTTCTAAACCACATCAAATCTGCATTAGGGCTGCAACAATAACCCCGTCATCACCACATCGTGGCATTAGGAGATACTGCGGTGCCAATTCCCTGCCCTGACCGCAGTGTGTATTCTCGAGAGGTTGTGCGTCACCCCTCGAAACACGTCAAACCATATTTTCACAAACACCCCCCTGCACCTTTCATGTCTCATGATATTCTCAAACCCCCCCCACTCAGAATATCAAATGAAATGTGTTGTATTATCACAATGCATGGTGGCACTGAATACAGCACTAAGGAAATAGCTGCCACAGGTCTAGTCTGCACCTCCTTAATGAATATCTGGGTGCAGTTTGAGTGGCTTGGAAAAAATTATGTATTTTTACAGAAACATTCTGGTGACTATCAACTATATAGTGTCTCTCAGCTCCTGTACTAAAGAGAAAACATCTGACTCCAAACATGTCTTGGCTGATCACCTACACTGAGTGGAAAATAACAAAAAAAGTCATTTAAGTGTTTAAAACTCTTCATTTTGAAGCTTAGTAGTTTTTAAGAAAAAATATCACATCAGTATCAGCCAGTGCTCAACGTTTCAGTATCGGTATCAGAAAAGACAATGTATCATGTCACAACCACCTTACATGAAAAAATTCTTCTCAGTCCAAGCAGTTGTTAGTTGTGTGAAAGCCTTAGGAAAACAGCATTTTCCAAATAAACACATTAGATTTCCCATTAAAAAGTATTCTTTATCCTTTATTCTGTAACAATGTTCTTAAACCCTTAATCTCATGGTTATAAGGCTCAGTTTGAAGCCAAACAATGTCCTTGTGTGGAGCAGCTGTATTTGGAATTTGAAAAATGTTCTACCACAGTGGTTCACGGCCACATTAAAAAATAAGATTATGATAAAAATAAACTGTTTGACCCAGTGTTTGAGAGACTGTCACAAAAGACCTTCCTGACCTAAAAACTGAACTGCTGCCTATTAAGATCCAATGGTCTTATGCTGTATTTGCATTTCCAAATCCAGAAAAATGACAAATTGTTTCATTGGCAAATGTTCATGTTGCGCATTCTTTGAAACAAGATTAGCGGCAAGTACGTGAAAGTACCAGAATACTTTACTGCAACATCATTTGGAGCAATTTAACATATTAACTATCATTAGTTTCTGAAAGGCAAAGTTGAGTCTCACCAACAATTAATTAAATATACTGCAGAGTAAAGAACCATAAGCTTATTTTAAAGCAGCACTTTATACCTTCATCAGATCAAACGGAACATGATTGAGTGAAAATAAAATAACAGGAATTAAATAGCAACAAAAGCTGCATTAAAGAGGTTCAAATGTTGGGGCTGCTGGTTGGACATTTTTATTCACCCCTGTTTACCCCGTCATGGTTCGAGTCCACCAAACTGTGGAAATGCAGCATTATTGCCTGCCAAGAACTTGTCCAGTTGCTGAACTACCCTCCTCTCTCTGTCCATCTCAAACTGGCTGGAATTCGCCCGAGGCAAGTGATGCACTCAACCCTCAAGGTCCATAACTCTGTGGAGCTGTGGGTCAATGACCCTTTGCTTCACCCCTGCTTCCACCATCATGGTTCAAATGACTGGCCAGTTCTTGTATAACAGCCATTCTTCCAATCTGATCATTTCGCCTCCTTTCCATAATCAAGTCCTCCAAACTCTGAAACTCCAGCACATGGCACTGCTTGCCCGGCAAGAGCAGCTTCAACCTGTATGGCTGCTTGCCTATCCTCAGTTCCCCGCCCATCTTGAACTCCCGTCGGCCAAACCTGCACCAGGCGGCAAAACACTCCGAGTTCCTCCAGCTTAGATCTCTGCCAGCAATGCCAACCTGCTCCATGGCCTTCTGGACCACCACAACTGGGCTCAGGGGCCTATACCTGTAGACCTCATTGACCACCCTGCCCCTTCTGCCCTGGCTGGCTTGGTCCAGGAAACTGCTCTTTACTTCAGCCCGGTGGAGGTGGACCACCTGGGATCTCCCAACATACACGACCCAGTGGGGGTACTGCCCAGTAGCCACAAACTCCACCAGATCTCCTGGCCTGCAGGTGTGGAGCAGCTGCTCTGGGGTCCAAGTCTCAGCTGGGCTCTTTTTCTCGCATACACACTCGTCCCGGTGGTACACCGAGCAGGGCAGCTCGTCCTCCCACCTCCTGCGCTCCGTCTCCGGCCAGTCCCCCTTTCCCTCGCCCTGCTCGACGCGATGCTGGTTCTGGTCCTCGTCGTCGTCATCGTCATCATCCGTGGCGAACACGTACGACACGCCAATTCTCGGGGTGTCCTCTCCCGGGTCTGGGTCTGCCGTGGGGACCTCGGCATAGGTCAGAGGCGTGGGCTTATCCGCGTGGTTCCCCATCCTGAAGAGAACCGAGCACCCTCCACCTGCCCAAAGAGCCACACACAGAGGGACATGTGCAGGAGGCACCAGACACTCCACACTACTCTTTTTCTATGCATCACCCCAACATTACCATGTCACCATGCAAGACATAATAAAGTCATCCAATTCAATTAAATAGCTAATAAACTAGTCTGCAAATTTCGGAGGTTGGATCGTTTCTAAGAGCCCCCAACTTACCGATTCACTGAGGTTCAGCTCCACATCTCTACGGATCATCCACACGCATCCTCGATTCAAACGAGCCCAAAGTTGTGCCGGAGTGTCAGACTGCATCAGTCAGTCCACCCATACAAATCAACAGCTCAGAGAAACTGGGGAGCACAGGCATCAGTCCTGCAGGAAAAGTTCATGACTAACAGAGAGAGAGAGCGGAGGGGGAAGAGAGACATAGAGAGAAGGGAGAGAGAAAGAGACTGAGAGAGAGAAATATTTAACTAAGTAACCTGTTACCACACGCTGCTCTCCTCGTGTGTTTTGTTTCTTGGCAAGACACTATCCCTACCCAACCTGTACTCATAAGCCCCGCCCCCGTCGCTGTGATTGGTTCCTACGGCCCCCCCTCAGTATGATTGGCTGTTAATCCGTTCTCATACAGGCAGCCTAGTGATAGGCTGCCAGTTTAAACCGACGTCCAGTCAGTGTGTAGGAGGCGGCAAGGGGTCAGAGCCATCGTTTGTGCTGTACTGGCATGGGCGATTGTGCTCGTTTTTGTTTTGATTCGATACCAAGGCCAGTATCCAGTGTCGATACAGATAGACACGATTCAGTAAATATCAGTAAAATGTGTGAGTACTAAAGATATATTTGAAAGGGATTGCAAATATTAAACTGTCGAGCTGTTTAGTGCAATAACTAAACATTGTTTGCCATTTTAGAGCATTCAGTGCATCTTCTGAGAGTATGAGAAAGATATAGAGTATGAGAGAGATAGAGGGAGAGAGAAAGAGAGGCAGAGGAAATAGTAGTCTTAGCTGTTTGCTAAATCCTTTTTCTTCACTTTTTCAGTGATTTAATAAAAAGATATATTTGGTTTACTGCTTAAAACGCACAGTATTGATATTTACTACAAAGCCCTCAAGAACATGGTTCACTGAAGTTTATATACTCTTCTGGCAGTGCTGAGAAGTGGTTATCTTATTTAACAGGGGCTTCAAGTGCTGTCTGTCTCCTTGCAGATTCACTAACTTTCATCAATGACTAAATAAAATCTTATTTTCCCTGGAAAAAAACAACCTCCAAATGTACTAACCATTCAGTAATACCATGAATGTATTCTTATATAATATTCTAGCAGCTGTTCCATCATCAACTAGACTGCATTTTTCAAAGAAACTTTGTGAAGCAGTAGCAAATGAATGAACAATTTAATATCTTAAGTAGTAACCAGATAATTATGAACTCTTTTATTCTCATGGTGAATGTCATTTCCTAAAGGTGAATTACTCCTGCAATAATGAGGATCCCAGCCTTGGCCTTGGGGCACAGTTTTAAAAGGAAATATACAAAGTACATGATAAGCACAAACTAATAAAATACAGTAACATGAGAAGCTACAGCTTGTCCTAACCTGCCCCTAGACTCAAAATCTTACATTTGTAGTCTCCACTGCAGTGAGGGGGAAAAAATATTCAGAAAAGATGACAGATGGAGACAGACAATCAGTCATAGTCATCTGCTGCTGCCATTCTGTGGTGATGTCTCATGCCTCTCTCTGTTCAGGGTGTTAAATTTATATGTGCTGTCCTCAGTTGAAGTGACCCATTTCAGACCCTGCCTGCCCCCTGGTGACACTGTGTATTTGTGTTGCTGTAGTAATTACAGCTACTGGGGAGACGGGGACCAGCCGGGCTGCGGCTCGTCCAGAAAGTGCCCCAGGAAGCCGTTTTGACTCCATGTAGCCTCAGGCAAGGACTGCATGCCTAAATGCTTTTTAGGCGAAGGTTGTTGTAACATATTTATTTATTCATATTTATCATATACTTTTTACATATTGGTATAATTGTATGCTTTGTTGTGGCTGGGGTGGGGTGAAAAGGTATGTCATTTTTTGTACCCATTTAATTACAAGAGCATTATTCACAGTCCCATCAAACACACTACAACAAAGAGTTCCTAAAATGCAGGTTGACTTTATAAAACTAACAGTTCTTCTCTAATACTAAGATGGAATGGTAGGGGGGAAGGAAAACAGGGTCCATCTTGTTAGCTAGAGGAGAGGTATGGGTGCAAATTAGGAGATCAGTGAACAGGGTGAACTGCAGGGCTTGGGAAGGACAATGTGAAAGAGTGATGTACAGTAGACACATAATGGTCTCTAAACACTCATCATGCTGCACCAATATCTCTTATTTATCATACCAGTGGCATCAACACCATCATAATCATCATCATCATCATCATCATCAACAACCACCACTATAGAGTTCAAATAGGGGAACACGAACAGCAACCTTAATAAAGGCAGGGGAAAAGGGCAGCGAGGCAACTGAGGGGGTTCCAACACTGTAGCAAAAAGTAACATAATCACAATGAAGGTTTAAACCCACACAGATATTCTCACACTTAGGTACAAACATAAAGGAGATGAATGGTTTTCTGTGTTCAAGGGAAACCGCTCCCAGACGCTTAGTACTCGCCCGACTACAAAACACAGAACTTGGTCCAAATTAGTTTTTCTTCAACTAGCCAATGAATGAGCCTCACAGCCACTGAGTACAAGCACAGAGCTGATTGCAGTCTACTGGGTGCCAAGCAACTCATTTATAAGGCAGCAAAATAAAACAGTGTAGTAAAATTATTGTAAAAAAAAAAATCAAAGTAAAAAAAAAAAAAGTTTCATCTTTGGTGTTACCACATAGTGTTGAATAAATGTGAAAGCATATTCTGCTTATTCTGCATATTTTGTGGTTACCCAAAAATGGCGAAGAAGCATTTTCCAGGTGAAAAGCATAATGCCTAAATCTATATCCAGATTTCAACCAATGAGTTGAAGAAATTAAAAAAAGAAGAATTCAAAGTCATCCACAGGTGTGCAAAAAAGTAAAACCCCGCTTTTGTGGTTGAATACCCAGTTGAATCAGTCAAGTCGCTCTTCTGAGATTTTGTGCAATGACATCATGCATTGGATCACACAACATGACATTACAAATATACAAGAGACCTGGATGACTGCATCCAACCACAGAGTTGGTCCTATTTTTTTTCCAAGCAAAGTCCATGTACATGTAACAAGTCACGTTTATGTGAGAATATTTTGTGTATATGTATACTGAACAATCTCATCGAGTGAGGTGATATGATTGATAATATGAGAGGTTAGGAGTTGTGATCAAACTCGTCTCACCGAATCGGCACTAGTGTTACTCTCAGCTCGGTCTCTGTACACGTCCAGGCGCACTGAAACGCTGGGTTTAGTGTGACACGAAGCCAAAAGAGTAACACTGGTCATTTGGGAATCGATCAGGGAGGTTGGGACATGGGGAGGAAAAGAACAGGGACTGGTTGAGATGTTTTTAGGAGATTTCTTTATGTAGGTTGCTCTCTCTGTAGAGTGGAGATGTGGAGGGAGGGTGGGGCTCGGCCACTCCACTCTTTCAGCTGGCCATCCTTAAAGAGTAGGTTGAGAGCGGGGAGGGGGACGCCAGACTCCGCCGGGGGCTGGCTAAGGGGCCCTGAAACTCCACTGTCAGGGTCTGCAGGCTGGTTGAAATCCTACACAAAAGGTAAAAAAAAAACAGTTCAGAGAGAATGTGCCTTACAATCAGAGAACACATATATTATCCATCCAGGTGTATAATGTAAAGAGACTGAAAACGACTCATATTCAACATAATATGAGATTGAAATATAAATGCAGACAAAAAAATTATTAGAAACTTTATGGAAAAACAAAATCTGTGTAAGTTTCTCAGTATTTGGTAACACTTGTTAAAAAATTATAAGAACCCCTGGAAACACAACTTTGATCCTATCTTGTAATAAATTCAGCCTAAAATTAACCACACATTCTCATTATGTCAAGTCATGTTATCAACTGTTTCATGCTAGTGTTTTTTTTTTTAAATCCAACTCCTAGCAACCACACTGTTTTCAGTATGGTCAGCTGTAGCGCTAAGTGTACTATAAATTAGGGGTTGGGAAGTGCACCAGAACAGTAATGGCAGGGAAAAGTGTTGCTTGCTATTATTCGCTTTGTAAAAAGTTTGTTCAAGTAATGTTTCTTAGATATCTAATCTTTTCGGCATGCATGCTAGCACTTTACCCTGCCATATCGTTTTAAAACGTGTATACAACAAATAGAAAGCATTCTATAGAGTAGCCTACAAATTTTACTCATCGTTACCTGGAAGGACTGGACAAAGCTCAGAACCTTCAGGGACAGTTTTCGGCTGGAATGTAGTAGTTCCTGAAGGCTGGAGGCAGAAGCAGAAAATATGTCTTATTCAATCATTATTAACTTTCATGACTCAAACTGATATTAGATGCGTCTTTCAATATATTCAGGGTTTCAGTTTTATTGGTTACCTGTCTTTGCTGCAAAGTTTGTGTGAGACAATCCTCTGGCACACTTTGCGATTTAGCTCAGAACTAAAGAGGGGCATTCCAAAGCACAGCTCCAGAGGTACCCACTCCTCTTCACAGGAAGACACTAAAAAGGTACAGACACATGAAACAAAATATATAAACATTTCCAATACAGTAAAGAAGGACATTTGACTTTCACTGGCCAATAAAGTGAATGGCCTTCACCATTCTGCAGGCATCCCTACCCTCTGTGCCCTGCCTCTTACTGCCATCCCCATTGTTTTCTTCGGTAACCAACTCAAAAGACTCGTTACTTCCATTGGCATCAAACCCTGCACCAAAGTCAGAGTCTCCTGTAAATGAGAACACATAATGCATTCAGTAACAACCAAGGCTGCATGCAGAGTAGAGCCAGGTAAGCGATGTAATCAAACCCAGAGAGGGCAATTAAGAGACTAACTGAGTTATAGACAAAACATGCCCTATTAAAAGACGGCAGCAAATGTTTGAGCCTGTTTTTCTCCTTCTAATCTAATTGGTACGATTGTCAATAAGTTCCCAAGTACTGGATAATGATTGTTTTAAAGGCCTTTTCCTTTTTAGCCTGGCCATAGATTGGGCGAATGGGCAGTTAAAAATGGGCAACAGCTCTCACCTCCTGCATCAGCGTCACTGGGCCTGCGGCGGTGCCTGTTGTTGCAGTTTAGCATAGTGATGTAGCCACACTGGTGCTCCAGATCCACTTTGTCCCGCAAGATTTTCAGGGCCTTGTGCACGCACATGTTAGAATAGGAGAACTCTACCGAACAGAGATATTACAAAAGAGTGGTTGGACACAGGCTGACTAGCAGGTGACAATGACAATGTCATGAAAAGTGATGTACCTCCTTTCAGGTCCTCCTCATCAAAAGGAAAGGGGATATGAACTGTCTCCCCATGGCCATGCATGCCATGACCCTGTAGAAAAACCAAAATGGTAGTATAAAAGGAGACACCTCTGAAGAAAGGAAGCACCTCTTCTTTGGGAAGTTTACTGTCGCCATCATATAAAGGTAAAATGTCATTTGGCAGACAATCATTAGTCACAATGACAGTCTCTTTTAGTTTTTAGTTTGTTCTTTAAGGTGTTCTGTATTTGTTCTTTGAGGTGTTCTGTCTTTGTTCTTTGTGGTGTTCTGTCTTTGTTCTTTGAGGTGTTCTGTCTTTGTTCTTTGGGGTGTTCTGTCTTTGTTCTTTGAGGTGTTCTGTATTTGTTCTTTGAGGTGTTCTGTCTTTGTTCTTTGTGGTGTTCTGTCTTTGTTCTTTGAGGTGTTCTGTCTTTGTTCTTTGGGGTGTTCTGTCTTTGTTCTTTGAGGTGTTCTGTATTTGTTCTTTGGGGTGTTCTGTATTTGTTCTTTGTGGTGTTCTGTATTTGTTCTTTGTGGTGTTCTGTATTTGTTCTTTGAGGTGTTCTGTATTTGTTCTTTGGGGTGTTCTGTATTTGTTCTTTGGGGTGTTCTGTATTTGTTCTTTGGGGTGTTCTGTCTTTGTTCTTTGTGGTGTTCTGTCTTTGTGGTGTTCTTTTTTTGTTATTCGTGCTGCAAGATGTTCCTAAAGGAACGTTGTATCCTTTGACTGAGTACTGTGTATATGGTTTTTTGAATACGTCTGCATCCCTATTACACTGTGTGAACATTCACTATAAATACAACAAAAATGGGCCAATGTTACTTTAAAATCTTCTAAAATTAATGCAAATTACAATAAAGAACATAGCTATCGAATCAGTGTTTTACCTGAATGAGCACCGCAGAGTGAGTCAAGGCATCGTTCAGCATAGTAAGCACATTTGAAGTGGGTACCACACCAGGATCGTGACCCCAGGAGGTGATTAGGAGCCTATCATAGGCCTAATAAAAAACAAAAAAATTAACTGAAATGAACTCATAACAAAGCAATTCCAATACCACAGAAAAAAATGAGTCACATAATTATTACATTAAATAATTACAGTGAAGGAAACAAGCATTTAGATATTTGTTTTGATATTTGATATATATATCCAGTGCACACATCATCTTCAGTTTCAGACACAATGTCTTTTTACATTGGATGTAATATACAAATAAACATTTTTGTCTGCATTACATGAAATGCATAAAATATACAGACCTGTAAATATAAAAACTTAAATATATATAAAATAATACATATATAAAATAAAATAAACAATATTTATAATATCTGCACCATATGTCATTATTGATGATGCTGCCATTGGTTGCAAAGATTTCATCCAACAAATTGCAATCATGACATTCTCAGGCACAGCATTATTACGCCACACTGCAAACCATGTAAGATTTTCTCAGACTGATGGTAAATAAGGTAACAAAAAGAAGTCAGCATTCACATGAAGAGTTGCCAGACAGACAGAAAGCAATAGAAAAACACAGAACAATAACTGCACCTTAAACGTACCCATTCAAACCTCACACATGACATATCAACTAAACAGGAATGCACTGGTAGTACATTACATAAAGAAAACCCAATGTGTCTGAATACCTGCTATGCATCATTGTATGTTTTATAAGAGACCAACCTGGAAGATATCTGGTAGCTTTCGGAGCCTAGAGCCCTTGGACAGCAACAGTGAAGGAGGGCCATGGCCAGTCACATGGTACAGGTAGAGCTTAAACCAAATCGAGCTGACCTCTGGGATGGCTGGGCCAATGTGCTAGAGGAAAAAAAGGCTGTTATTTCCATTCCACTCTCATTATTAATGTGATATGATAGAGAATCATGCTAAAGTTTTCTATGTTTAAGAATACAAAGTTTTAGACAAAACATATTCATGCAAGACTCCAGGTCACATTCTTTTCACATTCTTAATTTAAAAGGTATGGCAGTGAAGTGGCACACATAAACACACACACTCACACAACTGTGAATTTCTGAATATGTCTGTCTTTCTGCCTGTGGCTCTCAATACAGCCCTCAGGGGAGGCAGGGGCTACCTGAGGTGTACAGCTGCTGATTGGACGGATCTCATTGCTTAGTGGTGCCATGGAAACCAGCAGTTTGTAGTTCTTGTTGAGCACACGGCTGCAGGTGGCAGGATCCAATCCCAGCAGACTCTCACATCGGAGCAGGTCCAGAGGCAAGCCTGGAGGGAAGCACACACATACACATACACTTGTTAGAGCCATTCAGTTTGCTCATATATGAAAAAGTTAAATCAAATATGCTACTGCCTTTCCCACACTAAATTATCACTTTGTGCCAAACACTGGTGTCATCACTGAAAAAGTACGTCTTCCAAGGAATAAAAAATATAATGTCTAATTAACTATTTCAATTAACTAAAGTAACAAAACCATGGGGAAATAAGACAGGGATGGATTACCTATGTTTGGAATGTCAGGGCCCTGGTCAGGGGTGAGCTCTTTGTTGTAGCGCAGAAAGAGAATTGTATTCCTGAGCGTCAGTGCATGATCAAAATACCTCTGAGCTTCTCCTTCAGCAGTGCTCTCCACCTACATACACACAAAACATTCTCATCAGACCTACCCTACACAAAGCTGTCTATGTATTTGTCTTGACAAGTGAAAGAGGAAGGATTTAGAGCTACATGTTGACTTTGCGTGCTCCTATGTTATTTGGACGGGAAGCCAGTGAGAAATAGGTGAGTGTGTTTGTGTGTATCTTGCATAATCAGTCAGCAGGCTTCCCTGCCAGTGGCCTCTCTACCCAAGTGAAAGCACAGAGGATGAGATTGTTTTTCTCTGGTGTGAGCCTCAGTTCCCATGGTGTCCAGTAATGAGGCCTTTACCTTCTCCAGCTCCATCAAAAAACTGTCCAGGGTCTCATCAGACAGCTTCCCCACCTCAAACATAGTCACTGCATGGCTCTTCAAATTCTAACACACAAAAACAAATACATCTGACCTCAACATCGCAGCCTATCAAAAAGCAGGTCTTGGCAAAAACACATACACATACATATGCACATCCAAATTATTACACAGAATGTAATGTAATATTGTAATCAAAAGCTCATGATTTTTAATAAGATAACTGTGTAGTATGACTGTTATGGAGGTTCACATCACTCACAGGGGAAAGGTTGCCCATCATGAGGAAAGCAGTGAGGGTAGAATCAAACAGGAAGGCGATTCTCTTGGTCGGGGCCACCGGAATACTCAGACTACTCACACTGGCAGTGTCTGAAACATTAAAAAATTTCTACCTGATGTCCATACGTTAGAGCTTAAGCTAATTAAACCTCTTTCGCTAATGTTTGTAAGAGGTCCATACAGGTGTACTTTGTAGTTTACAATTACAGGCCATTTTTCTCTCATATTTGTCCATTTTTTTTATCAACAGTCAGGACCGCTCACAGGACCACCAGTTAGCAGGTATTATTTGGCGGATTATTCTCAGCACAGCAGTGACACTGACATGGTAGTGCCATGTTAGTGTGTGTGTGTGTGTGTGTGTGTGTACTGGCCAGAGTGGATCACACATAGCTGTGTTGCTGAATTAAAATAAATCTATATCCACATATTGTCCACTCCATTAGACTGATAATAGTTTGTATTTGTCCACCTCTGGTACTTCAAATGTCAGCTTTTGGCCATATTATACCATTGCCTGGATTATTCTTAGCCCAGCAGTGATACTGATATGCCACTACTATCTGTGTCCTTGTTGTAATGAGAACAATCCAGCATGCAAATAACGTCTGCTTACTGGCCGTCCTGGCCATGGGGTAGAGAGGGAGCAGAATTGGCTAAAGGTGTGTAAAGCACACCAGCATTACCAGCACCAGACTGTAAAAGGGAAACTGGGTTCTCTGGACTTATTAAGCCATCCAGTACTTCTTGAATTAGTTACAGTGGTGCTTGTGATCCACAACTAGTCGTCTAACATCAGTACCTGACCTCAGTAATGCTCTTCTGGCTGAATGCAATCAAATTTTCACAGCAACATTCAAACATGTAGTTTAAAGCCTTCTGAGAAGAGTAGAGGCTGTTACTGTACCAAATGGACATTAAACCTCCAACAATACCATTGATTATGGATATATAGCATACTTTCATATATTGCTTCCACACAGTATATCAGTCGCGAAGATCGGGGTAATGATTGTATTGTGATAATCCAAAATAATAGTCAAAACGCATATTTTCACACTTCAACCCTCCTCTCCAGGAAGCGCTCCCTCACCTTGGTCCTCCAGACTGGTGGTGTCGGTGTCCGTAGCAGAGGAACCTGCCTCCATTACTGGACTGCCACCTTCCCAGGACAGCAGCATTTTCTGAGGGTCCATAGTGCTCCTTAGAGTGTGCGCACGCACGCACGAACGAACGAACGAATACAAACACACACACACACACACACACACACACACACACACACACACACACACACACACACACACACACACACA
>JBBPDC010000141.1:17001275-17038488 GCA_037974485.1 Hemigrammopetersius urotaenia | reverse complement strand
GGTGCCTAGCGGTCTTGGGGATCGAACCCGGACTTTCTGGTCGCAGGGCGGATGCCTTAACCACTAGGCCACCCAACAGCCATTAGGACATTTGCAAGTTCTGATCAGGTTTGGGCTGCGAATTTAGACGTACGAGGATGGGGTAAGGGTCGGGTTCAGGCCTCAATTTCATACCCATACATACATCTAATTACTGTAATTACGTACAGAACTCTAACCTTGCATCGTATTATTATGCTAAAATATGTAGAACTCAAATTACTCCTAAAAGCTTTGTGCCATCTTGACATTATATAAGCACATTTACTGATTGTGGCATTTAATCACAAGAAAACAAAGCCTTGCTACCTATGTACAGGTACCTATGTCTTTGTTGAGCACACCCTGCCAAATAGTAACAGTAGTTGACAATTTTGGAATTTCTCTCAAACTCTGGAGAGCAGCAATCAGAAGCCACAGTCCTGATATGATGCTAGGAGAGGAGGAATGGAAACGAAAATTGGAGAACATTCACACATGGAGATAAAATTGTGTTGGCTGCTCCGACAGATAGAATGGTGCAGGGGAAAAGTAGGTCAGACTAGATGGGATTCAGGCACCAATTCAGTTCAAGACTGTTCTCTCTGTCTGTGGTCATGCCATGGAGAGTGCTGGATATGAACTGACAAAGCTTGTGTAAATCTAGATACAATTTACATACACCTCATGTATGTGAGCTGCATATACTGCATACATACTGCCAATTTAGGAAAACCAGGTTCTGCATTGCATCTGAGAAGGGATGCTGTGTTTGTGGCTCATTGACTTTCACGCATGCACACACACTCACCCAGTGATATTTATTCAGTCATATCCAGTGCCATCAACTGCACTGAATAAATGGTTTCAAACTAAAGGGATTATAAGACTGGGGGAATGAGCATGCTAAATTCTACCCGTCTTACGAAAATATCAAGATGTAATGACAATGCATATTGACAGCCTCGAGTAAAAATAAATTCATTGGTGAAGATCAGGTCTTTTGAGCCTCTTTGAATTTGGCTTTTTAATTAAAAAGAATTGTGTGATCATGATGTACCAAAACAAACTTGTTTTCCACAGTGTCTGATGAAATAGCTACAAAGAAAATGTGTTTCTCATCCTATTTAGTGAATATTGTGAAGCTGCCCTCATTCTGCCCAGCCCGCACCACAGAAGCAAAGACTGGCTTATTTTGCAGCCATTAAAAGCACATTGGGTTTGGAAAATTGCCGATTCATTCTGTCAGCAGCAATAACAGGGGAGATGGTGGGACATTTGCCTTTCTCGGTCAGTGAGAATGGCATCATCTTATATCCAACATACCATGAAAATAGCATCAAAATACATACCTTCACCAGGCCCAAGTCAATCTCCAGTACATTAGCCAGCTGACAACACAAATAACACAGAGTGAGTCAAAGGAGAACTATCTGAATGCCTGAAGGAAATGGAAAAATTGAGATAGAGGCCACCTGTGATAACTATACAATATGTTATCATAAATGCTGAATGCATACCTCGGAAACGGTGGTCTGCTCATCAATGGACACAAAGATTTTGTACAGGAGTGTCTCGAAATAATCGCCCTGGACCCTGTTCATGACGAACCCCTCCAAAGGTGGCACTGTGAGTGAATCAGAACAAAAGGATGTATCTGACATATCTCCTGAGCAGCTCAGTGCGACTGCAGCTTAAATGTTTTTTCTGCCATTGCTCCAAATGGATTTGTGATTATCCCATTTTCACCCCATAGATGAACGGCACCCACAGATGCTATTACACAGAACCTGAGGCTAAAAGCAACACTACAGAGCCAGAATGAAATCTTTTAAAAGGATGACATTCTGTAAACAGTGTATGAAACTAATTTAGTGCATTACAAAAAAGGGTCAAAATAAATTCACTTTCTGATAACTACATACCTGATATACAGCTGTCATCGGATATGGGCACATCAAGATATATATAACCCCTGTTGTACAGACCTTTAAAACAAAGAGGAAAGGAAACAAAAGTAAAATGTGTTGCTCTGCATGACAACATTATTTATGATATACGTTTACTTTCACACAACAGAAGAAAATAATGATAAAATACATCAATGCCTGACAAATAATTGAATTCAATATTTAGGTTATATTGAAGTTTGCTAATAGTTACAGTTGTTAAACAATATAATGGCCAAAGACCATGAAAACTACCTTAATTCATTAACACAGTATGACAGTGTAGTCCTATGTGTGGCTAATCAGATTTTAGGTCCAGAAATATTTTTATGAAACCTTTGCAGTTTTGCTGTTAGAATGATTACTGCTGTTTATTCAAAGTGAAAAAAGACTGTGGCCAGCAAACATGAATTTTAAGCTCAAGGCTTGCCTATTTACACTAAACACTTCCAGCAGTTCTATTAGCCTGTCTTATTGGCCTTCATTGATATTCAGCCTGCACAGAGGCTCTAATGGCACCTGTCTACAGCACAAGACAAAAAAATGGCTCATTATTTCTAACTGTTTTTCATTTAAGTAGGTTCCTGTCAGGCAGAGCTCTGCGCCCTCTTGAGCGGATATGACACTCACTGAGCACCACGTTGTACTCCATCGATCCAGCCAGCTGGGGTCCCGAATCTATCATCTTATCAATGGCTCTCTTCTCTGCTGGGGAACAAATCTGCAATCATCCAACACAATGACACTCAGACACACTACAACAGAAACAGCGACCCAACTGCAAACTCTTAAATGAGCAACTCTATTTTGTTTTGCACTGACAGTTTGACACCCATGAAAGCAGCTTGTAAAATGAATTCGTTTCGAGTTCTAAATATATGCTATTGCTCAAAAACTGCAATTACTTGTCCACACACAGCTTTTATCTAGTGTTATTTGCATTATTCAGCACTGCATGTATTCTTGAAGATTCTAGATTCATAATATGCTGTTAATGTCGATTAATAAATTTAGATATTCAATATGAATGTGTTTTCACCTTGAGATATAAAACCATGAGATCTGTTTACTACTTTGCAAATATAAGGCATTTTATTTCTCAGTGTTATGTAGACGGGGTGTAGAGTTATGCACATTAACTCATTTAACACACGATTCAGACCATCTGCTCCTATATATTTGTACAACAATTTTACAATAGCTTTATTTAACTGTATTAATTATTGTGTTGTTAACAATGGTAGACAAGCATTGCAAAAGCATTATTTGCATTAATTTCAATATTTTTCCAGACCATGACATGTGCAAATGTTCATCATATAACCTAGACCTAAGGAGCTGTCTTACCCTGATATCATCTTCAGTGATGTAGCCAGTTTGTGCAACCCACCAGGGCTCCACGGAGATCTCCACTGGCTTGGCCGGCAGAAGATCCCTTGCTGATTTTCTGCGGAAGAATTTCTGGTCGGAGACAGATGCTGCTTAGGCAACAGTGTGAGAATTTCATTATGTGTACAAGGCATGGCTCTCTGAGGACTGCTTCACTTGATCTACACTGGGTCCCTTGAAAACAGACAGATTTGAGGACCATCTGATGATCACGATGCTCAGAATCCTCAGAGAGCTTTCAGAGACTTCATTAACATAGCTGCACAAACATGAAAGAACCGTGACACAGATTGAGGACATCAAAGCTTTTTTTCCTTACTTTGGACGACCTGCACTGGTTCATCAGGTCAATGTACTGGTTCCTCCCAATGCCAAGGAGCCTCAGACCTAAACAATACACAGACACATCCATTAACGTGCCTGGACAGTAAGCAAAGTCATGCATAAAAGTAAGAACCTACGAAAGCCAAATGCCACTGATTGAACATCATCATCTGATCAGTTCTAGTTCAGAAATGGACTCTGGTTGTATCTACTGCGGCAGAGTTTGTCTCTAAATTTCAGCAACAATAGTGGTGCTTTTAGTGGAAGCAAGCCGAGAGGCTCAGAAACACAATGACTCATCCTGACTCCCCACTCTTCAAGCCCCAGCAGTCAGCTTCTTTCTCCACACACATACACTGTGATCACTGAAGAGTGACAGGACTAACAGCTATGTTCTTGGCTCAGGGTGCCAGGGGCTGTGGACTGAGCTCTGCAGGGTAAAGGGAGCACCCATTCAGACAGAGACCTTGGAAGGGCCCATTAGATGACCATCTGAAAGACCCCACCCTCCTAACTTACTAGCCTTAGCTCCACTGGGTGATACAAAAAATATATATTCCATATATAATACTAAGCTAATTAACCCATTTTCCCTGATTATTGGTACGCCATGCCTAATAAATGCATTGGTCTCAAAATGTATTTAAACATTTATTTCAAACTAAGAAATGTACTGTGCAATCAACATCCTTTTCCTTTTAGTTAAGAATTCTTTCATGAATTTGTGAGTTTTTAACTGTTATTGTCTGAACAGTGCTTTGCAGAGGTTTGAATCCAAAATGAACACAAGCTGCACCACTGTAAGAACAACAGTCTCAGATATTTACACATCTGTACAGCCAGGCTGGATTACTTCTCCAGGCGTTCCCCCAAAAAAAAGCCAACAATGCTGCAAATATGCTGCCAGAAGTGCTGCAAAAATCACTTTGATAAATATTTTATATCTAATTTAAAGAAGTTTAAAGACGGTAATTGGTTAAAGCGCCCAAATGCCTTTTGGGACATCTATACAGAGCAGTTAATGAGGGATCTACGGTATAATCTATCAATACTGCTAAAACTAAAAATCAAAATTGTTGTGTGATATTAACACTCTTATACTAGTTTGCACAATAAGTTCCCCAGCACTGCCATGCATTAAAACCACACAGATACCCAAGCCTTAGATCATATCTAGCTTCTAGATTTTGCATAAACAACTGGTCATCAAGATTTAACACAGGGTACAAATCATTGTTACACAGTGCAGTGCTGAATTTACCCACAGTAAGTTTATCACCGTAGAGAAGTAGATGTTCTTTCAAAACACGGGTTTTAACGATAATCATTTTTCAAAATCAACATGTTTTTCAGTTAATTTCTCCAGATGCTGCAAACTACCTGCATGTACATGCATCATCACTGAACCAATATATTTCACTTAGATGAGAATCAGCATCCTTCAAACCCCAGATGTCATTATGCCTTGAAATACACCTGCTATGTGAAACAATAAGACATATGGACAAATGAGGCCTTGAATGCAAAACGGAAGTGTTCGATTCAATTATGCATATATGCAAGCTCAGAGTCTATATAACAGACTTGTTAGACAATAACGACTTATCAGAAAACACTTCCCAGAAATATAAATAAACCAAACTGATGTATTTCTAAGTGAATATATTCATCTTATTAAAGATGTACTGTAACCGTACATATTCAATTTTGTTAAGGTGATACTTGATATCTGAGAGCCCGATGTATATGCTAAATATTGCAGTCTTTAATATACAATCTTAAAACAGCAATCTATAATGCATGAGCTCAGTTATAAAGGAAATGTATTCATTTGCAAGCCCTTGTGTGTAATGCATCCATCAAGCAGAGCTATTTTAGTGACTGGTGCATTGTCAAGTGGTTTCATGTGGCTTGTGGCCATGTTAGTACGCATGAGAGGACAGTGATAACATTTAATAACCTCCTGGGGTACGTGGAGAATCAAGTATGGTCAAAACTGGGACAGAACTTACAGTCAGCTGCAGTGAAGTTGGGCAGGGAGTCGTAACTCTTCTCACAGTTCATGATGTCCTGGGAACATAAGAGTAAAAAGAAAAAAGCTTTAAATCTTCAACAGAGAATCCATTCAGGAATCAGTGGCATTTTAGGTGAGCGTACAGAAAAGCAATGGGCAACATCTCCCTCCGCTGACCATGTGGTGCTATCTGCTGAGATTTTGTAAATCAATTCAATCTGAAGTGCATCCTCAAACTGCATCTACAGGAAGAATTTCACCAGTCATCCCATCCCAGGTCTATTATATAGTCTGGTTTTTGACCAACTCTCATCTGTTCCCCTGTGCTACAGTTCTCATTTCAAGGCTTTATCACCCCTCCAGACACCCTGCTCAGCAATTTTCAAAAGTGCCATTTTAAAGACTGATAACCATTTGTACTTTTTTTTTTTTACCATTCTAAAAAAAAAAAACAACAGCCAAAAGCACTAAAGCAAACTGCAACTAAAACATTCACACAATTCCTGCTACAGAGCTGATATTCAGAATTCTCCGGCAAATACTAAATAAAAAAGCAAACAAGTAACAGATTGACTGAGTGATATTTTTTAACACAACATATAAAAGATAAAAACACACTTATATTGAAACACTGACAACAGTCAAATAATACTAATCTGATATTTACTAAACTATTAAGCATTCAAATCCACTGCTTTAATTGAAACCCTTCATTAAATATGAGCATCTAAACCTGGGCTACATTCAAACATGCCACAGGAAGAAACATACAGCTAACAACATAACACAGCCTGAATTTCAGGATCAAATCCATTCCTTTTTTTACGATCTCATCCTTTTGCATTTTCTACTCATAATGTTCTGAAACTGATACCCATCAATACCAGGATGACATCCCTGAAAAGGGATTCGGAGAAACAATTTCAGACCCAGCAGAATAATGAGTTTTCAGAGTTATCTCCCAATCACTTTTCAGCAGGGATTGACATGTAGCTACAGACTGGAGGGTTTCTGTTCAGCTTGCTAAAGCCATGCCTGTATTCTGTGAGTAGGAGGAAGGTAAAGCAGTGCAGCTTCTAGGTTCCCCAGTCTGCTTAACACCTATACACATCACAATTCAGGGAAACTGGTTGAACAGCAAATTCCTCTTTAAAGTTGAGGACATCCACCATCAGCTTCCACCATCTGTCAGTGAAAAGTAACATTTGTGTTTGAGCACTTCTGTATCTTCATTATCATTTGTATGTCTGAATACCACCACATACAGAAGTTTTGGATCCATAATAAAATGACTGAATCTGTATAACATATTCAACATTTTAAATGTGTTTACTCTTTGATTTCATGTAACAATAAGTGTACTGTATTTGTACTTTTCTACAAAATCAAAGTAAGTGGAATGACAATCTAACATTTAGAAAAGGTTAGACTTTGGCTCCTGACTTCTTAATGCTCTCCAGTCATAACACTTCCTTGAGGAAAGGTTTGGAAATGGTAAATCTAACATACTCACACAAATAAAAATCATAAAATAATGTTATTTGTTTATTTATATTTATTGTAATGTCCAGATAAAGAGCTCTACATATCATCTCAGATGGCCTACAACTTCTGCACAGTACTGTATTTTTAAAGTTTGGATCCTCCAGGTATTTTATTTTATTTTTATACTGATTCATAATAATGTTTAAATATTTTTTTCAACAGGTATTCAAATGTAAATGTCATATTTTTCTGGAACCTTTAGTACCCCATTTTAAAGTAATTGACAAAGAAACACCTAAGCACATGACACCTCAGTACATTTTTTCCAAATGTACTCTCAATAGAACAGGGCTGAAAGACAAATGTTTTTATATTGAAACAGGTGTGGGCGATATGATGATATGAGATCGAGAAGACGATCTATGTGCCGATGATCTGCTAAAGCAGAGAGATTGTAGTATCATCTAAATAGACTACATTCCATCTATCTATTGCGGTTCTATGCTTTTTCTAATATGCTACATGTCCGCCTTATAAAAACAGCACTCAACCAACAGTTTGGTTGTACTGTTCAGAAACTACCAAAAGTAAAACAAATCTATATTTACAAATTAATATAAATATAAAATCGAAATTGTGATTGAACTGTAAAAAAAAATTGTGATACGATATTTTTGCCATATCACCCACCCCTATATTGAAATCACATAATAAAAGGCTGCAATTTTCAAATCGCAAGACCTGCAGTTTTGTGTAGCCTACAATTGCTTATTTATTTATTAATTTTTCATTTTGACCTAACGCTACTGAGTCTGTGAACCGCCTGAGGAAGAGTTCGACCAATCAGATGTAACTCACGTACAAAACAACACAATTTGCTTTCTCAGCATTCAGAGAAAGCCAGAGAACATAGGTGTGCTGATGTTTTCTGTTTAAATCAAAATCCATAGATATTTTGTCCATGTTCAGCCATAGATGTTATAAAATTAAAATTGCATAATTTGACTGGGGCAAACATTGACATATTATTATGTCTTTCGCTGGTTAAGAAACAAGCATTTCTCAGATCAGCAGTTTAGCTATGTGCTCTAAGTAATTCAAGTAAAATTCTGGCCTCAGTTACACCATTCACCAGCATATTAGCTCAAACCACAATGGAGTATAAAGACACATCCACACTATACAGCACTAAAAAGGAAATAAAAAGAAAAGAATACAACAGCTGATTCTAGATCAGCATTTCTACCCAGAGGCTTCTGGTGATCTTTTTTCCAGCTAGTATACACTCTTTTGACTCATATGGATCACATGTCTAGAGATCAAAGTCTAGCGCTGCAGTTGCAGCAGTTAAAGCCATGCACCAGAATCCATGAAAGCACAGCATGGCTGTTCTGCCACTGTTCTGTTCTGTGAGAGCACTGTAACTGTACATAGACTTACAGATGAAGCACTTGAGCCTTAGGAACCAAAACAAACACACAAACACAGAACACATCACACTGTGAGGGCACCGACTGTCACATCTACACACTGAGGATTTTCTCCATCATAGGAGGAAAAATGAATAAACCAACAGCACTCAGACTGACAACTTGGTGGCCAGCCCAAGGCAACCATATGCTGTGACAGATCTCAATTCACAGTGTTGCTGATGACTAGAGACAGTGAAGTGTGTGTGAGTGGGAGGTAGTTATGCTTGTACTGCAGTGTGAGTTAATTCAGCTTCAGATTAAGTAAATTAGCCCAGCATCTGAACTGTACTTGTGTGTTTATTTGCATTTTTGGGTGATTTTGCTTTTTCGCGGATCACACACAACAGCGCTGCTCAAGTTTTTAACACCTCAGTTTCACAGCTGGAGCTGATAATAGTATATAAAGCAAAAATATTTAGCCTGTGGTCAAAAACTGATCAGATGAAGGATGAGAGGATGACTAAACTGTGGAGCATCAGATGAAACTAACATCAAAATCTTTACACCTGTAAGTTTGACCAGCAATGAATTAAGTGTGCGAGCACACACACACTAAAATGCCACGACCATGTCAGTGTCACTGCCGTGACTGCTCTCCTTTCCAAATAATACCCGTTCAGTGGGGGTCCTGTGGTGTTCCTGGCCACTGAAGAATGAGGTAACAGAGGAACTACAGTCTATAACTGCAAACTACAGCGTACTAATAGGGTTACTAATAAAAGCCAATAAAATGGACAATGAGCGTAAATATAAGGTAGCTACACTTAATAAAGTGGCTCATCTGTGTATCCTGCACATAAATAAGTAAAGAACCTGCTTTACCTCCATGATGCTGATGTAGTAGGAGAAAGGAGTGACTCGGAGTCCTTTAACCATGATGTCAGACAAATGGTATGGATACAGCATGAGGTGATCTCGGCTGTACTTCAACAGCTCCTCATAGTACTTTCGCTCATCTTTCTTCACATGCCGGACTGTGCAGAGAAAAAAAAACTATTATAAAAGCGATCAGGCAAAAGGAGATCAGTTTGTGAAGTATCTGCATTTCTTGACTGGCTTCCAAAATTTTATCTGACCTTCATCTCAGTTTCGGTAATAAAGAGTCTTAAGCCCTATTCAAGAGGAGGAAGGTCATCTGCTAGGGGGTACGGTTATTATAGTGTAATTTTAATCAGCATGAAAGTACGATGTCTAGTAATAATTGTGTTACGAAGTTACTATTATTAATGCTTACAACAACTGGTGTGACAATATATACTTGTTAGCTGTAAGAATAAAGACTTTAAATTTCACTAGAATGTTTAGGGAAAGCGTGTTTCAGAAGTGCATGTTTGTAACATCAAGCATCTAATACAGAGGAGATTTTGTCTTTGAGTAAAGTTGGCATCCTAGCATAGCCTTAAAAAACAGAAAAAAAACCTCAGCAGGTACTGCAAATTGCATCCCAGTTTCAATTCAGATTAAGGCTATTTATGTTTTGATTCATTTTTTTAAAAAAAAATTATACAGATAATTTAAATTCCCTTACACTTTACTCACACTTTACATTTTACAGAACGTCCTCTGGTTAATCCAGCTTCAATAAAGTTTTATCAAAGAAACCACACATACAACATTTGCAATTTCATATCTTTACAAAGATTAATGTTCTACCTCCTCTAATGCCCCGAATTCCACTCATGAAGCTAATTAGCTGATGAGTACAATCAGGTATGTTAAATGAGGCAGAACACTAATGCTACAGAGCAGTGGCCCAGAAGGAACCCTGCCTTCCCTGCTTTAAACAATTTCTGCTCTTCACTGCAGAAAGGAGTGCAAAGACCTTTTTATATTGCATATTATTTTATTTAATTACACAAAAGAATAATGGACATTATGGATGAAAAACAGCACTATTATGGGCGAAAAGGAACCGTGGCTGTTATCTCTGATCAATATAAAACATAGATTAAATAGACTACTAGAAAACATGGATTAAATGTATAAATTTAAGAATAATAAAAATGATTGATTACGTTGCTCTCCACAAAACTGAAGTTAGATTCTTGAAACAATTACGCCAATAATTATGTAATTCTTGTCTTGGATAACCAACTGTGTTCTGTTGTCAAGGATGCAAAATTTTGGGGCATAAGATGTGTGTGCTGTTTGTTAAATAAAACTGTTATTATTATTATAACAACTAAGATCAGATTTCTTTTAAACCACTTATCTAGAAAATATCAATGGATTCATCAACTGTCTCACAACTGAAACTAAACACATGTCCATTCAAATGCGTGTAAAGCCCTCCTTTGTAAAGTTTTTTTGTAAAATAAACTTAACTGCAGTGTTATAAATATGTTATGAAACTCACCTAAGTTATTGCGGAATCGCAGCTGGTTTCTGATGCTGTACAGCAGGACGTGTTTGTCATATTCCCTCTGTGAGTTCCCAAGGCTCTGTACAGAAAAAAAGACCCAAAAGACCACAATAAACAAACCTGCATCTAAGCACCTTGGCGGCTCTCAAAGCATTCATCTTGGGTTTTACAAAAATACTTAAAGGGGAATTCCACAGATCAAAATCATCCAAATCACTGGGATATACACATTCATACAGAGTTTTCTATGTGATTTTACATGTAATGCTAACAATAACAACGGTTACTATTTTTCCTTGCATTATGCACATAACTCTCCATCAGGCCAAAATTTAGGACAAACCTTTAGTGCAAATTCTTGAGCATTAGACAACTTTATGTGAGGTAGCTTTTAGGGCCTTTAAACACTTTGGACATCTGATTTCTCAAGAATGGCACATTTTACAACCAACCACTCTAAAAGACTTTGTTTACATCTTAACACTTAAATTTAAATTTAGTGGTCCATTATTTTGTCTTTTTATTATTATTATTATTATTATGGACCAGTCATTATTATCTCATTTACTATTATTAAAAATGCTGTCCCTGCTTTGGTTCCTCTGACATGTTTTTTTATTAGGGTGAAAGCCTGCATGGGTAACTTTGACAAAATCTCTCCCCTGGTTTTCACATAGTCTTGAAACTTGAGAGTTTCCTTCTGTAAGTTGCTTTGGATAAAAGCATCTGCCAAATGAACGCAATGTAGCATAATGATGATAATGACAATGATGATGTTGATACTGACTAAAAAATTAACTATATAATTTTAGATAAGACCTTACTCTACATTAAAAGTATTGAATTTTCAGGCCAGGTTCACATTTCAATTTTCATGTTCTCCTTTTCATTCTTTTCCTACTAGTATAATATTTCTTAAATACTATACTATACACTGTGTAGGGTGTGCCTGTCTTCCTTATTTCATTTTCACACTCTTAAACTTGAGTGTTCCTCAAATTGCAAGTTGCTTTGGATACAAGTGTCTGCCAAATAAATCCATTGCAATACAAAGCAATGTAATGTAATGCAATGCAATATAATACAATGCAATGTAACGCAATGCAATACAGTGTAATGGTGTTGATGATGTTAATGATGATGTTGTTAATGATGATGTTGTTGATGATGATGATGATGATGATGAAGGTCTCTATGTCCCAGCAAACCTGCAGCTATACCATCTAATACATGAACTGACAGGCCAATGGAGAGGGAGATATCCCCGGATGAGCCGTGTGTGTGTAGTGAAAGTGTGTTTTACCTGTTTGACATTAGCGGGCAGTTTGTTCCAGGGGTAATTCTGTCTGATGTGAAATTCCACGTCCGTGTTCATTTCTGGACTCTGTTATATAAAACAGAAACACAGCGGGCTCCCGGGCAAGTCCAGCACGACTATACCCACCCCGACCCTCACCGCAGCGCTGTTATATAAATATTAATACAGATACAAATAAAAATATGTCTGAGTGTTATTTGACCGATACTGCTGTAAACCTCCACTTCCTTGTTGTATCTCCAGGCAGCCCCGCGTCACGCCCCTAGCCACGTTCGTCACTTCCGCTCCGCGTGTGACGTGGAAGACTGTAATGAATCAGAAAGAACTTGAAGATCAATAAAGATTAGTTAATTTATGATTAATCAACACTCTATTAATCAACACACTGTGTACCATATAGCTAATAATATTAAATGTTTATCTGTGTATATACACACACACACATACACATATATGTTATACATATACTACGTAGTGCCATTTTTTACTTAAAGTGATTTAAAAGCAAGGCCATGACAGTAATGCTTTCAACTAAAATATGTAAATATTTTTCAAGATGTGATGCATCCCTGGGAAGAATCACTAGTATTTATGAAATATAGCTTTCTGAAAAAAAAGTGGCACAACTTGCCCCCAGTGCAGGGTTGCCATTGGAGAGAATACATTGGGGTAAATTGTGCCATTGATTATTGAAGTAAAACAGTAGATTCTGATCGTAGAAACTGTTATTCTATATAAAAGCTAGACAAATACAATACAACGTTGCTAATGTAAGGTTTATTTAAAGTTATTTTACAACATCAAAGGCAAAGAACACCCCACATTGTGCCCAGAAAAGGCAGTAGCTCTGCTTAGAGAAGTTGCTTCAGGAGTGTGGCATGACAAATGGTGATGTGCTTTAAAGGCCGTAATATGGTTACAATATTCATAAGTACCCAGACCCTTTGGCACAAATCTTCCCAACCCTACCATTTTGGTGAAAAAAAGCATCATCCCGCAGTTTTGAGCAAACATCAGGTTGCAGGTGTAGGTTACCAAAGCAGTAAAAAAACATGTGTAAAATGTTTTCAAACATGTCTATAACTTTTAAGACAGAATTAAATAACGTTGGTCATAGAAATGTTAAAAAACTGTTTTTTGAACTTAAATGTGCTCATATCTCATGCAATGAGTCTCTCTTTTTTGCAGGATGAGTAAAATGGCTGAATCTTCAAAAATGTGTGCTCACATGACCAATTTCTTCTATGATTCCCTAGATTACCCCCTGGCACAAATCACCCCACCTTCCCCTATATATATAGTCAAATGTTCAAATTTCAAATTTTGAACAGATTTGGTTTTCTCTGAATGTTTTTAAATATTCCATATATATACACGTACACACACACGCACACATATGTATGTGTGTATGTGTGTGTGTGTGTGTGTGTGTGTGTGTGTGTAATATTTAAAAACTTTTAGAGTGATACAAATCCATCAAAATTTGAATTCTGACTACATGCAACTAAGCACATATCACTAGTTAAAACCCACCTCTACTTATAGTTGTTATAAAGATTATACTTTGAATTTATACATATTTTATACATTTTTTCAAACTAACCTATCCAGTGCACTGCTGTAAAGGCGTAAAGGCACAGCACATTCCTCAACATGATAATCTTACACACACACTTGGCCCAGCGTTACTCAATCTGCCTACATGCATATCTGTTTGGCTTTCCCTCTGTGGTAAAATCAACATGACAGTAACTTATCCCTGGATGTAACTGATGATAGAGCTAATGAGTGCAGTCCCATCTGCTGTGTAGAGAGATGCTGTAGGTGAAGATGACTGGCAGCTGAGTGAAATCCTAGCACTATGGAGTGCTAATAGCTGACGAATGCTGGAAAAATGCAGCATTACTTTCACTATCCACCTGCTCTCTTACTATGAAGGGGCAGATTTCCATTGGCCTAATTCACTGAAGCCAAACTACAGTAGAACTAAACTGGGTTCTGGAGTCTCATTTTGCCTTTTCTAAGTGAGTGACCTTCAGCTTTGCAATGTGTAGGCCTCATTTTTTTTGCAGTGGTTCATATAATAGGGAGGGAGGGGAGATAACATTGTGGCACATTGAATGACATCTGTTCACCGAGTTTTCGCTACTTATCTCCAATCATGACAGCACATTAAGACATTCACAGTGACAGCTTGGTCCTTGCCCTAGGTCAATATAAACTTGGGCAAAGTCAGACAGTTTTATAGTAATGAGTAGCAGGTTGATGGCAGCCAACCCATCTTCTTCAGCTCCCTAATTCAAGGCAAACCAAGGTAACCAGGCCTAGATATTCAGCTGTTCTTCCTACTCAGCCCAGCCATCAGCACAGCTCTATATTTACCAGCTTCCTGGGTTACACAAGACCACTGAGGGGCGTTCACAGACCCCATCCCCGTGTCTGTCCTCTGGCTAAGCTCAACTCCAAGTCCTTTCCATAGTAAACACACAAAGCACATGGTGCACAGTTAACTGCTGTGGCAAAAAACAAGGGGAGGGTCAAAGGCAGGGACATTTGCAGCCTCCAGAACTATTCCTGGAAACTGGAATGTACACAGCGGTCTCATGGCAGGCTTCTAAACAGACACCTCAATGAACCATTTTCTACTCCTGTGTCTGATGGACACTAACTTTGTTTCTTGAGAGTTTCTTGACATTTGGGGGACCTGTTTGTGGGCCTAATTCTGCTGAACCGTGACTGATTCTATCCAGACGCACTGGCACGTGAGAGTTGAGAACAGTTAAGGTAAGCAACTCAGCTCACATTAATTTTTTAAGCTCTAAGTATAGACAGCTTCTACTGCTTGTAGTCATATGAATCCTGGAAAACAAGTTTCTCTCTGAATGGTTAGTGAATTCTTTTCTGTTTGTCAGATTAACTCTTAAACCATACACATTTTTCATATTCTATTTACAGAATTAATTTATTACAATTTATATGAACATTAATACTGATATGGATTAAACTTTTCTGTGCTGTATGATCGGAAATGAGCTTAACTCTTAGGAATGGGTTCAACAAGTCCCTGACAACTTTCACCAAGTCATTGATAACTTTTCTGTCTAGTTTGGTACATTGATTTCACGTAAATGATAATAGAAAATGTGCTTATACTGTAATACACCATTATATAGATGTATCAGACCAAATGTTTGTACCCCAGAGTAAATAGTTCATGTGTATGTGAGGTTTTTAACCCATAGATAATCTGACAGTGGCAGTCAGCAATTATGTATTCAACCAATTTTCATGTGGATTACAAGATCATGATTCCTATTTTTAAATTTGTACAACTACAACTTACAGCCTTGCTATTTTAAACAAGTGACAATTACATAGAAATGATGGTATAGTTTTTATTCTGGGACAAGGCTGGGGAATACAATTGATTCTCCTCTGTCATCACAGTCTTAGTAATGGCAGTTAATAATAAACAATAATGATTAGCTTCCCAGAATAGCAGTGAGGGTGGCACATGTGATCTAAGGGAGAAATAAAATCAGTAGCTGTCTCTGGGGTGATCAGACGACTAAGTGCCAATTATAGCTTCATGAAATGCCCTCATCCAAGCTGTGAGGCTGTCAAGGGCAAACCCAGTGCATGCCCAGACACAGATGGGATGTGATGCAACTGCTTTGATAAAATTAATTTTAATGGGGAAATGAGGCATGTAAGTGCTACATGAATGTATTAGGATGAGTCTGCAGATATTGGATTTTGAACAATGGGAATAACTCCTGACACTCAGACCTTAAGAAGTTTAGAATTTTTTGATACACAAACATAGAAAATTACTCTGATTTGATGTTACATTCTGTAGCTGTTGGGACCAATTTTCAAAACGGACCCAACATGAAAAGATGTACAATATCAGTTCTTTGAAAAGGAATTAACACATAACAATAAACAATGATGAATATTACAAATACTATATATCATTAAATCACAGTTTCCAAATGTACTAAAAGTATGAAACAAAATGCTAAATAAAACATCTAAAAACATTTTATTTACACTTATTTTGAATGTGTTTGAAAAATCTAGTGTGAAGCACCGTTTTCGCTTGAAGAGAAAATGAATGTTGATGAGATGAGATGATACTAGATGAAATTTATTTGTCCGTAAACATAACAAAAGTCATTGTAATAAATTATGTCGAATGGCACCTCTCACTCTCACTTGCTGTTTACAGAATGGCCTGTTCATCACTTGAGGTCTTTCCTTTCAAGGACCAGGAGCTTCCAGCCCACCTGCTGTGCCAGCTGAACCTACTCAGGCTGGAGCGCATCTTCACTGACGTGCTCCTGTGCACGGAGGACAGGGAGATTCCCTGCCACAGGAACGTCCTGGTGTCCAGCAGCCCGTACTTCCGTGCCATGTTCTGCAGCAACTTCCGTGAGAGCAGCCAGGCCCGGGTGGACCTGAAGGGTATCAGCCCAGAGGTGCTGGAAGGGATTGTGGACTACATCTACACAGGAAGCACTGTCATAACCATGGAGCTGGTTCTACCTCTGATGCAGGCCGCTTCCATGCTGCAGTACGTGAGACTCTTCGAGGCTTGCTCAGCCTTTCTGCAGGAGCAGTTGAATCCAGACAACTGCCTGAGTATGATCCGTCTGTCAGAGATCCTGCACTGCGACAGTCTGAGGGACAGAGCCAAGGAGATGGCTGTGCGTTGCTTCTCAGATGTAGCAGCCTCTGAGGACTTCTGTGAGCTGTCCCTGCCTGAGCTTATGTGTTATCTTGAGGATGACAGACTTTGTGCAGAGGAAGAGCAAGTCTTTGAGACTCTTCTGGCCTGGATCCATCATGATCCCTTTTCTCGACGAGGTGCCATTCATGACCTCTTCAAGAGGGTGCGCTTGCGTTACATCCACCCCACATACCTCTTTCAGTTCATAGCCAATGACCCGCTGGTCCAGTCCTCCACACTCTGCACTGAGATCATTGAGTCTGTGCGACGCCTAATGTTTTCAGTAAGCGCCAAATGCACCCGTGAGCTAAAGCCCCTGTGGACTACACCTCGGCGCTACACATGCCGAGAGACTTTAGTGGTGGTTGGAGGCCGCAAGAACAATGAGCAGACATCCCGAGAGGCACTGCTCTACGATGAACGAACCCAGCGATGGCAGTGGTTGGCCAAGCTGCCTCTGCGCCTCTACAAAGCTGCTTATGTGTGCATACACAGCATTCTCTATGTGGTTGGAGGCCTCAGCCTCAGCCTGGCATCTGGGGACAGTGCAGTCAGCGCAACCGTCTACACCCTATCATTGAAGACTAACCAGTGGAGAACTGCCGAGCCAATGCTGGAGGCACGTTACGCTCATCAGAGTGTGTCCTACTTGCACTTTATCTTTGCCCTTGGGGGAATAGGGGCCGACAAACAGATATCGAACACAGTTGAGCGCTACAACAGCATGTTCAACCAGTGGGAGGCCATGGCCCCGATGCCCACTGCAGTTCTTCACCCTGCAGTGGCTGCCAACGACCAGAGAATCTATGTGTTTGGAGGGGAGGATTCAATGCAGAATCCAGTGAGATTAATACAGGTAACTGCAGCGAGAGTTAGTCTGTGATTTGTTCACATAAATCATGCTCTGATATCCTCCTGACAAAATCAAATGTCACTCCCAATTTCCAAGGTTTATCATATCTCACGAAACCAGTGGTCTAGACTGGAGACAAGGACAGTAAAGAATGTCTGTGCGCCTGCTGCTGTCATAGATGACAAGATTTACATAATTGGAGGTGAGTTTAGTATACTCTCTATCATTGGTGAACCATAACTATTACAGCTAGGCCTGCAGTTTCAACCAAAAATATCAAAATATAGTCAAGAAAAATGAGAAAACAAACAAAAAAACCCTACACTAATGTTAATTTATAATAGTTCCCTTATTTAGTGCTAAGTCAACAACATTGTGCATAAACAGTTTTTGGTCATTCTAGAGAGCCAGACAGAGAAGCTGGTAACATATATTATCTTTATATTCCTATATCTATTCTTATACAAGCGAGGGCTTTCAAGAATTCAACCCTCTTGTTTCCAACCCAAAACAAAAAAAGAAATGAGTGCTACACTATTTAAATACATACCAGATTATATACTGAATAAAATGATGTGCAGTTACAAGCGTACATTGTTTTAATTTCCCCAGAAATTATTAGGCCTTCTCTGAGGGCTTAGGAGGCCTTAAGGTATTCCATGGCTGTCTCTTATTCATATATATCAAAGTATTGACGTTTGCAATACTAATCTCAAAAAGCTGTAATCTACATATGATTTCAACCTATTGCTGGTCTGAGTGTCTGGTGAAAGTATTATTTGAACAGGCTTGTCTGCAGTGTTTACATGTTTACATTTCCATAAAAGTGCCTCTGAATTCATTTTTTGTAATAACATACTACATTCTGATTTTTTCATAAATAAAGGGTACACCAGGAGAGTGATTGCATATGACACCAAAGCCAACAAGTTTGTGAAATGTGAGAACATGAAGGAGAGAAGGATGCACCACTCAGCTACTGTCATCAACAACAAGGTCTACGTGACCGGGGGCCGCTTTCTGAACAGCCACGATGTGATTGAAGACTCTGACTGCTTTGAGTGTTATGACCCTAAAGTGGACGTGTGGACGTCTAAAGGTTCTTTACCATACAAGCTGTTTGACCATGGCTCCCTGGCCCTCATCTGTGTGTCCAACCGACCTAACCCCCCATGACTCATGAGAGAGGGACTATAACCGCTGCTTGGGTGTCCAGCTAACTCCCCTGTACAAAAAAAATCAAATAAGGTTGGCTGAGACTGGAAAACCATCCAAGGAGGCTTTTGCATCCCCTCGCAGGTCGAGCCTCATCTCGGCCGTGGCTTTGATGGTATGCTACTTCAGATGGTAGCATCTGCAGGGTCTTAAATCAAAGGAGATTTGAGCTGATGAGTGGCTGTGTCACAGTGAATTTCCTGGGTGTGCGATTGGGAGCACACACTTGCGCAACACACAGCTGTCCCTGCACAACTGTGACCCCAAAATCTTCACAGGCCTTAAATTACCATGAACTTTGGCAAACTAGCTGAGACACAGGTGGGCGATAAGGCAAACATAACACCGTGATATTTTGTGATACAACGGTCACAGGCATTTAGATAACACACAGTATGAATCACAATATTTCGTTTTCCAGAAGTTTGCAAAAAAATTATAATGGAAAATATACATAGACAAAACAGTAGTGTTACATTTGAAAAATTCAGTGATCTTTTAAACGGAACTGGCTCATGTTTAGCAGGCTAAAAACTAGAAGTCAAATAGTTTTTGATCGAGCAGTGTGTTCTTGCTAATTCACGGTTTCTAGAAATAAGGCAGTCAGCTACTGCTTACTGTGTAGTTTATGCAGTTTCTCTATAATTAGTCTAAATCTGTCATTTTTATGGTCTGTTGGTCCATTTTATGGTCAATTGTTATTGATATTTAGAATCCAGAAAGACTGGAAATAAAATTGCTGTACATGGAGGGTGGCACTCTGTGGTCCTACACTGTAGCCCATTTGAAGTCACTTCTCACGAAGACACATTCCTTCAAAGGGAAAGGGAAAACTGTTAACAGTGAAACTACTTGCTGATTATTCGAAGCACAGAGACTGCTGCTGTTATACATTCATTCTGCTGATTGCAAAGTCATGCACTGTTTACTTGACGAGAAGGCCCTTCACAATGCAAGGAGAGTAACAAATAAAGTTCAGCAACACTGGAGGAACTCACACATAAAAGAGTGGTGAACCGCTGATCTGACTTGAAATCTTTTAGTGCTGCTTTTGAGGAGGAGTGTTTACCGCATGTCTGGCAAAAGGAGACTGCACCTTGTAACTGTAAAACATATTAGAAATGTTTCTAGTGTAGCAATGGAATGGAATGTGAAAGGACGTTTGCATGGGTAAATGAGACTTTGATAAAAATCAGCCAGCCATTCATTATACTGTATTATTCATTTGACCCCTGTCAAATGAACTGTAACAGGAAAAGTGCTTCATCAATAGCCATGACATTATCAGCGACTCCCAATGCTTTGATTGCTACAACCATTTGTAAAACTTTTAAGACAGATAGACTGTTTGCATTTTCCAGGGCTGCTTTTGATGAGAAATGTTTACTCCATGGCGAGGAGAGATTTCACCACACAAGTCCTAAAAATAGTTTTAGTGTTGCAATGCAATACACATTAATAAATGCATTTTCATTCATTTGTTGTATTTACGTTTCTTTTTGTATTCAGCTTTTTTTCCAGCCGGATTTCCTTAAATTGCATCTGTGGTACAGGGTCTATCACCATGGTTAATAATTTCTCTGTATGTGGAAAAAATATATAAATCAAGTCTTTGTCATTTCAAATGCATAATACCCAGTAAAGCTCAACATTTTATTTCACTTAAAACTGAAGTGCCTGGCCAGTAACTTTTGTTATACATATTCTAAAGTGGGCTCAGTGTATTTGTAAGTAAATAATTGTCCATGTTAATCAACAGTATGCATCATATGGTCTCAGCTGCTGCACAGCAGGTGTCATGCTGAACCACATTACTAATTTTAGCTCCAGGCTTTATGATATATCTCATATACCATTTAGGACTACGTGGTCCTTTGTCTATTGTAGTCATCATGTCGCCTATAACAACAACTGACAAGGCTCAATGACTTGTTTTGAAATGCAATTTGTATTGCTGAATCAGATTCATAAAGCAAATCCAGCTTACATCTAAATTATTTATGGATCTATTTGTTGCTATTTTCAGCAGGTGGTTTTAGACATCATCATTCAAATTCCTTGTTTCTGTAATTATATACTTATAATATTTTCTTTTCATCTGTCTAATATTCAGGCAATATACTCCATGGCAAGGAGAGATTTCACAACAGAAGTCCTAAAAATAGTTTTAGTGTTGCAATGCAATCCACATTAGTAAATGCATTAGTAAAGGCCATTTTCTCTGTATTTAACCCATTCACCAAGTGAGGCAGCGGGCAACAGCCCATTTAAAATGTGATCCCAAAACCACGTGTGGCTGTTAGTCTATAAGAGCATGATTGGTCTCTCTTTTTGGGAAGGTAGTATGGCCCTCCCTCTCCCCTCATCCCTCACCATAATGCTAGCCAGTCTGTTAGCTGACATAACAGAATTGGCCCTTAGTGTTCTTCTCCAAGCGCACTGAGCTGTCCAAAGAGCCATGATGGGCGGTAGTGACTGACTGGAAGAAAATCACCACATATAATTTACATATAAATGTTTTTAGATTGTTAAAACAGTGATCCCAAACTTTTGAACAGTAGTGATTGTGACAGTAAAGTGGTGACCTGAATGCCTTTTATTTAGACTCCTTTTAAGAGACAGCGAGGTCTGTTAGAAGTGTAGACAGCTCAGTATTCGCAGTTATGTAATACGGAACATTTAAACTCATCGAAGTGTTATGGAGAGTAACATAAGCTGTATTAAATTCCTCTTTGATACATGGCCTGGGCCACAGCTCGGCTGAGCCTTGTTTAGTGCGTTGGCTGACTCATGTTTCCCAGTACTCAAATGGAATCAAATACGAACACGTAGAACGGCGGAGACACGGACACTGTCACATTGCACATGTTCCGTGCCAGCGCTGTAGCAGATGGGCACAGCCAGGTCCAGCGAGAGAGCTGGACAGCACCAGAGAGTGCAGTGCAGCTTCAGAAGACAAAAAGGCATGTAGGTCATGGTGAACGTGGTTTAGGGTGTTCTCATTCCTGAGTGCTGTGTTTAGTGTGTTTAGTTCGGACGTCCTCTGGCCTTTTGCACTTAGTCTGCTATGTTCTCCCTGCCTTCAGACTGCTTTGAATTCCTTTACAGGTTTTATCTTCATTTTCTCTTAAAGAGATGTGTACTATTTCAAACCACTATGCTGAATTTGTAGCTCATCTGCTGACACACTTTGCGCCAGCCATTCTGAGGTCTATCACCCGTGCTCAGTTTCTGACCACAGAGCTGCTCTCGGCAGAATATTCTTGGATACTGAACTACTCTCTTCCTAGTAGTGACACTGAAATACAAAAATAATATCTGCTCAACAGCAGCCCTGCAGTCAGAATCTGACCTCTTAAAAAAGGACAGAGGCTGGTCGATATATTATATCTAATATCTGGTTGACGAACAAAACCACTTCAAATTTACTCACACATTGTCTTTAATACACAAAAAGTGTATTCATAAGTATAAGCAAAGATGGGTTTAAGAAACGATTGAAATACTTTTATTTAGATACCTCAAATTAATAAGCTTAAAGCAATTACAGCTTTGAGATGTCTAAGGGAAGATCCAACTCCAGTTCCCTGAGGTTACGAGGGTCCGGTGTTATTCAAGAGAGCTGATTGGCTAAGCCACCTTTGGATTTAATTTGACTGTAAATTTGGGGACACTGCCATCTCCATTAATTCAGTTTCATGGTTGATGAGATTCAATTCTCTTTTAGTGTCTCCTGGTACATCACTGCCTTCTTGTTTTCATTGAAGACCTGTAATAGAGAAAAGCAGTCATAATATGATGCTCCCACCTCCATACTTCACTGGGCTTATTGGGATCATGTACATGACAAACTGAATTACCATGAAAGAATTCTATTTTTATTGTATCTGTCCAGGGATGTTACTTGTGGTTCCACAAACTTTCTTAAGATACTTGCTAACTTGTCCCTGAGTAATATAGGAAGTTCAAAAGACATAGAGTCGAAATCTGAAGTGCAAGCATGCACTGGAAGTCTAACGAATAAAAAGAAAAGCCTCTGCATACTTTTCCTTTCCCTGCAGGCTACAGTATGTAACTATAAACTACATTGTCTAGTGGTTCAGGTAGGTGGGCAGTGGGCATGCAATGTAGGCGTTTTTAAAAGAGTGAAAGAGTAAGTCTACATATTTGTGTAAAATTCACAGAGCAGAGAGCAAAGAACTCTCAGAGAATTGCCAGACACATGTTAAGCACTACAAGAACCCAACAGTCTCCTAATGAACAAACAGTTATTCTTAGAGCAGCATTTTCCTCATGCTAAAGTGAAACACTGACACAAGACTATGTGTGAAGCACGGGCAGTGTCAGAGTGCAAGATGCCTCAGCCTGGGTCACATTACACTTAAACCTTTGGCCTCCTTTTGAGCCCAAAGACAAAGTTCTGAGCAAAAGCGGCCTGTTTCGCAAGTTTCAAATGAAAGTACAGAGAGACCAAAAACCTGTAATCAGTCTCATAACAAATCAGACAGTTTAAAAACTGCTTGTCAGGTGAAAGATTAGGACCAAATGCAGTTATTCTGCCACCTAGAGGACACAATGCCAGCTGGGTTTAGAATTTCAGAAGCAACAAAACAGAAGCCCTCACTTAATATAACAAGTGTTCCACAATTCAATCACCTGTTAACAGGACTATATACCACTATTACAGTATTTCAATTATGCAATGTTCAGGGTAGAAACCATTGCTTCTCTGTTTAACTGAAACAAGAGAAAGACCTGATCACAGTTTACCACTAGAGGTCATTCTACACACAACGACAAGCACAGAAACGCAAACAGACTAGAGATGTAGTCAAAGACCGTGCAGCCATAAGTCCATCTAAATTAAAACTGGGCTTGCTACAGGAGTCTTGAAATTTATTTATTGTCAATTCATTCACTTAAAAACATCCATAGTTTCCACATGCACGCTCTTCATCCTTTACAGAGAGGCAATACAGTCGGCGGAACGGTTGGAAACCTCTGCACAGTTATAGGAGAGGTATTCAGACAAAACCAATTTAAAACAGTGTTAAAACTGGACTACCATATGTTTGTGTGTTTAAGAAAAAAAGGAATAATACATCGACCCTGTATTGAACATTATGGGAGTATCAGCCCATGGTTAATTCAACAGCATCACACCAGCAGGGTAGTCAACAGAGTTCTGGAATGTTACATGGCACTTAAAATGACTGATTAGGAATAAAAATGAATCCCATGAAGAAAAAAAACAAATGCAGCATCTTCTTGTCTTGTCAAAGTGCTCTCTGTGAAAATTAATATGACAAAATTATTGCAAACAGAACAATGGAAATATTACAATAATTATATGAATATAAAACACTATTAACATAAAATAAGAGATTACAAGATTTATTATAAGATCGTGTGTGATCTGGACGCTCGGCATGTTCCTTCATGTAATCTACAGAAGTAATCTCCTAGTTACATCACTTAGCTTCATATTATGATATATTACTGTATACAGTAGGTCCAAGACACATTTAGTTCTGTGGAGAGGTTTATTTGGCACAAGCAAACTATTCTTTAAGAAACTTCATTTAGCATCCAAAGAATCCCTAGAAAAAAAGCTCAGGGAGCTGGGGTTGGGAATTTGCTCACCTTTTTTTGAGACCACAAACACATTATTATATTGGGGCAAAAATATACATCTTGAAAGAATTTTTGCCGATATCAAAAATGTTTACGAATTAGGACTATACGGCGGTCTGATAAAGCAGCAGTTTAAACAAACACCAAATGAGACAAAAAACATTTGGTCAGAGTTAATCTTAAGTGGGTAGAGGAGGGCAGACTGGTCACGCCTAATCTGCCTGTCCGTCTCTCAGAGATTGACTACTTCACTTACTTCTCCCTGAGTGGGGCCAATAAGAAGTTTTACATATATATGGGCTGATCCTTCAGCTTACTATTTACATACAGCTGTATGGGTCACACTTTTTGGCGTACATTCAGGGCTTCAGAACAACTGAATGATCTAAACAAAAACTTTGTTCCTTTCCCAGGGTTAGCTTAAAAATACCCCGCAGTAATGTGAGGTCAGTGCTAGGACATGCACATCTGTAATGTGAGGAAAGCTGGTAAAAAATAAGCTCTAACGTCGGTGGTATACTACTACATTTCTATAGTTTCAACACCAGACAGAACTGCCTTTTCCTGAGACAGGGGAGCAAGGCTGGTTTGATTTAGGACCCATGCTGGAAGAAATACAGGCTCATTCTTTCAGCCACCGCTGGCACTTCTTAAATGGAAGAAGAGAGGAGGGGTGTTGGAGACAATCTACAGTGACTCTGAGATCTTTTGAGATATTTTGTTTGATCTGGCCATGCTGTCATATGCAAGACCCATCATGCTCAACACCTGGTTAGTGTCTCTCTTATAAGGAGCACTGAAGCATTCTCCAAGACAACAGCAGCTAAACAGATGAGATGTGTCATATGACTGGACCAGACCTTAGCAGTTCTTGACACTTTATTGAGGGACAGCAAACACAGCTGCGACGGAGTGCAGTACTGAGACGCAGCAGAAGGAGTCCCTACACTTCATTAATAGTCCGCTCTGAGGGACGAAAATCCCTGGAGTTGGATGGGGACATGTAGAAGGACTGGGTCTTGCGCTTCAGACGGGCCCGTTTGGAGGCTAGTGACAAGCTGCGCTTGCTTGAAGAGATGATGTCGTTGATGAACTTCCTGCAGTCCACACAGACCTCCATAGTGCTCCAGTCTTCAGTCAGATCCTTTGGAAGATCTGGTTCGTCTTTGGAGGACGAGCGCTCCCCATGCTTGGAAAACCTGTAAAGATCAAGACAAGTAAATACTTTATTATCATAATCCTGTAGTGTTCATGTGTTCCTATGAAACTGATCGATGTACACCTCCTGTTTTGCTGCACCAGAAGACAGCAGAACTAAAGAAAGCATAATATTTACAGCAGACAATTAATTAAATGCACTTCTGTGCAAAAGTCAAAGACCACTTTTTCAGTTATTTAATTTTAAGTTGAAGAAGAAAAGTACAAGCATCAGGAAAAAAGAAGAAGACGTTTAACTAAATTACACAGAAGCCTCAATTTTTTTTACTTTCAGTATTTAGTGCGACTACCCATAGCTTTTTAAAAAGCTTTTGTTCTTTTCAGTAGCCAGAAATCTGCAGGGAGTCTTTCCGTGCTTCTTATAAAAAGCTCCTAGGTTTGCATCTAAGATGCATCTCAGCACCCAAGTAAATCCCAGTTACAAATTTATATTGCTCCATCCTTACCTGGTACTAGTGCAATTTATTTATTTTTTTTAAAGTAACGCCTCCTTAACCATCCTTTCAGACAGACAGCACTGAGCCTTAGTGAATGGACAGACAGAACTATCCGTGGATTTTCTTAGGCAATAGTGATGCCTAACTTGCTCATGTTTCTCAAAAATACAAAACTGTTTTTTATCTGAGGGAAAGGTCTGGTGGTCTACTGGGTCTTGCACAGTAGTTATAGTCCCAATTTGTCTCCACATTGTGGGTGAGCATTAGAGATACCTGGACATGGAGCGGTTCAGGCTGTGGCGGTGGTGGCTGCCTGAAGCCTTCTCTGACTGAGCTGTGGCTTCAGACTCCTCCTTAGGCAAGGTGCTCGTGCCCAATGAATAAATAGGTAGGTTGGAATAAGGCTTGGAGGGCAGCCTCATCTTAAATTGAAACACATATACACAGTAATTACAAGACGTAAACATCAGATTTGTACCATTAACCATATATGAAGCCGAGGGAAAGAGTCACACATACCTTCTTACAACACTGTGAACAAACAGGCCTGTAAAATAAGACATAGTTTGGTGAAATCTAAAGCACATTCTGTATTTCTTTAGGGGTCATCAAAGGTGATTGAACCCTGTTGCAATATGATTGCCTTGTTCTAAATAGTGCTCAAGAATACAAATAAGTAAGACAGTCACACCAACTGAGCACTAGGTGGCACTGTTCTATTTTAAACAGGAATTAGTTCTACTATTAGTTCAACCATTATTTTCTTTTCATACAGTGCACCAAGCTTGAGAATTCAGCAAAATATATATATTTTTTTAAAATCATACATTAAAGCTTGAAATAAGCCTAATTTGAACCAATGTCTAGACCATTCATCACCAAAATCTAATAAACCATCAATTACTGTTTGATGGTGGAATCATATTAAAACCCCTGAAAAACAATAGATGATCAATAACTTTGAGCAAATAGTGGTGAAAAACACAAAATATCCAAGAGTGAGCTATAAATACAATAATAAAAAAAGAATCCATATTAGCTTTGCTCACCTCTTGCAGAACTGACAGGTGTAGGACCAGGTAAAAATGGAGAATCTCTTTGTCCGACAGGAGAAACAAAGCTGAAGGAAGAGAGAACATTTTGCTTGGGTCACATTTTAGCTGGGTCAATGCTTCAACAAACTGAGCTTGCATAGTAATCCGCATTAGAATAAAAGAGACAGGAAACTCCAAAAGTCACAAGTAATTATGCAGTGCCTGAGGGCTTGTCCAGAATACGCATCAGAGGGATTTATAACAGTGCTCACTTTTCCTTTTTTGAGTGAATTGTAGATGTCTTTGTACTGCTGGAACTTCTCAAGTTCAGCTTTCACCAGAACCTGCCTGATGTGCATCACCTCTTCCACAGTCAGAGCCAGACACTCCACCGGATAGCAAAATTCCTCCTACACAGACACATACATGCAGAAATCATTACTACAAGCATGACATGTTTGCAAGTGTTTTCACAGTATCGGGTGTGGCAACAGTATATGACAAAAGCACAACATGAATGGTTGCTCCCGAAACCAGATTACCAAACCAATGGACATGCCTCATGGACAAAACAACCACAGCACAAATGAAAATGATGCAAAGAAATAACAACATAAGCTGCAGTCAGGAAAGCACCTCCCAGTGTTATGTTTTGCAACCATATTAATCCAAACCCTTGGAGTTGAAACTTCTAAGTTCCACAACAACAATATGCCACGCATCCAGTGACAAATATAAATGAACAACCCCCATTAAAGCCAATGTGCATTTCTAATATTTAATTACAAAGCTGTTTTTTTTGCTTTGTGTTACAAAGCAAAAACAGCTCACTGTACAAATTAAATACACATACTGGCTTTTATGCACCCAAACACCATGTTAGGAAGGAATTAGTGTGTTGTGACAGTATCTGGGTTGTTGTTGTAGTTGTTCTTTTTATTTAAAATCTAAAATTACAGTTCAATAGGTTCTTAAACGTGAATAGCAAGTTTTAATATGAAATATTAACAGAAAATACGTGTATTAAACTTGTTTAATCCTAAATAGTTTTTCTTTAGACAACTTAACATTTTGTTCCCTTGAATGATCATTATTTTTGCTTTACATGGTTATCACTGTATCCAATAAAAACACTATTATATCATGAGGTTTAGAGTGATTTAAGATCGGTGCACAAAACCTGTGAGTTTCACCTTCTTCATGCATCTTGTGTAGTCCAAGATCTGAACGTTAGTAAAGCAAAAGTGGCAGTAAGGGTGAGTTACCTTGTTTTCCGTTGGCAGCTACAGCGAAATACAAAGGAGGAAAGAATCTTAATAACAGTTCTTTTACTTTATACTACTACAAAATGCATGACTATTACCAAGTGGTGTCAATAGATAAGATAAATGACAAATATTTCATATGATCACAGTGCCATGTCTGACACTACAAATTAACCATATTAAATTCCCTTTGCACCTTTTTACTTGTGTAAAAAATTCCACAATACTGGAAATTGCATAATAACTACAGAGCTATGCTATACATATTATGGCTCCCATATTAGGCGAGGCTCTGCATTCACAGGTATTCATAGTATATGTATTAATCATATACAGTGGTAATTCTTTGTATAAATTAAAATAATGCTTTCCAAGCAACACTTATTAATGATGTAACAGAGCCATTATAAAGAGGATCCCACACATACTACTAGAACTGGATACTGAATTGTTAGGCTTTTACTGCAGAGGATCATTGAATTCTCTGTGTAACTACTATTCTCCATCCCACAGCCATGTGAACAGAATGCCGCTGCTGCGTTGTTAGTCCTAGGAATCTGATTAGGGCTATAGTCGCTTAGTTACGGCTCTTTGCTGTGCATGTACTCTGTCCTCAAAAGGCCTGCTCAAGTTATACCTCACTGATATGTGAGCTAATATAGCAGAATTTACTGAAACAATTGCCAACATGTTACATCTAAATCTAAATTTTTAAAAAGAGAATAAGATGGCTCCGTAAAAGTTTACCGTACCAGAGATTTGGAGCTCTGGCGAGACGGAGACACAAACGGCCGGATGTTGGTAGGAGCCTCCTTCTCTATAGTGTGCCTCCTTTGAGAAGCAGTGCGGCGATCAGGCTGAGGTGTGGAGGATATGGGAAGGAACTGGGGAGGACCTGAAGAGGAGGGAGGGAGAGGGAGAGGGAGAGGGAGAGAGGGAGGGAGAGAGAGAGAGAGAGAGAGGGAGAAACAGAAAAATATACTTTATATCTTTATATAAAATAACTGTAGAAGGGACACTGCAGTAGGCTGGGTAATATGACGACATTTATTGTCATCATGCTCATTACAATATGCTTTGTTACTGTATTTGGCTGTCAGGGCAAAAAGAGCACTAATTGACAACGTTAGGCCAGTTTAATTAGATTTAGTGCCAATGAGTGAAATAAACTGTTTATTTACTTTAAATTTAACTATGGCATCACTGTTTCTTTTTTGTTCTTATCTAACTTCACAGAAAAACTAAACATCATAAAATGTTGTGCATCATTAAAAGAATAATAACTTTTGCCATATTGCCCCCCGCAAAACTACTGCATTATATTTCCAAATAGAAATCAAAGTCTTACTCTTCTTGCCCATCACAGAATCGGGAGAAGTGTCGTCCACCATCGAGGTGGACATGCTGGAGCTGCTAACTGAGCGCCGAGTGCTGGGCTCCTCCTGTGGGCGTAACATATGCCGTTATGACTAACAAAGCAGTAGTTCTCTTACAGCAGCCAAGATGCTCTTACCATCTTGCTCACAACTACCATTAACCTTTTTAAACCCAGGACTAAAAGTGACCACAACTGTTCTTTAGTATCTCAGCTCAACACAAATATATGACACAAAAATTATAAAATGGCATACAAAACAACTACACACATCTCAATTGGAACTTCAGGACAGTACATTCCTTTGACTGGCTACCAAGCTAATATAAAGTGTGTTCATCCCAAACAGTAATAGACATGGTTAACAGATGTCCACAAGAACAAGCTGGTCATATGAGGTTAACAGGTAAATAGATTTACTTAAGTTTTGAAGAAGCAAAAAGTCAATATAAAAACAGCATGACACAACTAAAACAATTATGGTCTGGTCCAGTCCCAGCTTGTTGAACTTGGTACTTCCATTTAAAAGATATTTATGTTTTTTCACCAGAACTAACATGCACAAAACATACATACACACACTCACATCAGAGTCAGAGCTGTCGAGCTCGGCCAGCGTTGGTGCTTTGAGCAGTCTCTTCCTCTGTGAGAGTGGCTGAGCCCCAGCTATTCCATTCACAGGGCTGTGAGCAGGTGGTGTGCTATTCGCCAAGGCAAGTGTGCTGATTGCCAACTTCCTGGGTGCATCAGGGATGGACAAATCTGTAAATGATGAGGCAAAATCAGGCCCAGCACTGCAATACAGCGAATTACAATATATCTCTTGTGAAATTACAGAACATTACAGTTTTAATCCTATGATGATGATGCTGTGATAACTGTAGTTATATTACAGAACAAATAAGAGATGTTCACAATGAAATCGCATGTAATTTCACTTAGTAGATCATTGGATAACCAAGCTCTGTATCAATTCAACTGGAATTCCAGCAGAGTAAGTGTATGGCAAATCAATAAAAACACACAACAACCTCTAGATTTTAACGCACAGTTATTTGCTGAAATTAACATATACGAGGTAAAAATAACAAAATAATAAATAAGGTTTGAACTGGTCACAGTTTATGCTTTTTTCTTGTGTATTCAACTCAGCAAACAAACAGAAAATGTTAATTAGAATTAGAAAAATAATATTTAAGTTTATCCCCTGTATAAGGCTTATTTTTTATTACTAGCTAAACAATACACTTTCAACTGATAATTAGAAATATGATGTTTAGATGGTATACAAATATTTTTGCTATTGGCAGAAAATTGATTACAAATGTCACAGCAAACAAATGTTTATACTTGGGTGATATTTAATACTTCTGAGAATAAGAGCAGATAACTTTGGAAATCAGCATTGGCCCACAATTACCATAATGGTGCATCTCTAGTAAGGTAGTCTTGAATTCACATAAATACAATTAAAATGCTCTCAAGGTATTTATATCTAGCTGTTTTCGGAAGACCATTAAAACATGCATTGGATCTTTTTAAAGGGTTCTGCCATTAAACGTTAAATGGCAGGACTCTCAATTTATTATTTTTGGGTAAGCAGTGAGCACAGAACAGAAAAAGTAACACTTCATTAAATATTGATGCCCGAAGAATCAGAATTACGTAAGTACACAAACTAGATTCATCCTCAGCTAGAGGAAAAAAAATTCTGCAAGCTTTGGTGTAAGACTGCTGTTTACACACACTTAGTATGTGGAAGACTTTCTCATGCTCAAGTTTACAAAAGCCAGCTTCTCCTACACTCCACTAGACGAGGGCAAGAACGGTCCGAAATTTGTGCATGCATTCATAATACTTTACCTGAGCTTCGGAACAAGTCCTGAGGAGTGCTCATGCTTTTGCCTGCGCCTAGAAAGGAACATATCCTTCAATATGATCCCAAAAACACCAACATGCCGCTTTATCAACAGTGCCTGTCCTTTCTGAGCTGCATTGTGACTCGGTAGGGTACAACAACTGTCCACACTCAACCAATCAGCCACAATCACACAGTGAACTCGGCCAATAAGCACAGCACACACAGCAACATTAGCCAGCCAGCATCTGTCAGGTTGACGAGATGCTTCTGAGAGTGTGGCACATTGTGGGAGCTGGATATTAGCACACAGAAGCTCAAACACAGTCCAGTGAGGGCAAAGAAGCAGCAGCTCTTCACAATAATTTCTTATGCAGCATGGTGGTGGGGCTATGAGGACACTAAGAGGGAGAGGAGGAGCTGGAGGAGAGGTTCAGAGCCTCCCACTGGGGGCTGACACACAGCCTTAGGAGAGGCACACTAAGGTCAGCCGTGCCATAGGGAGCTGCCGTTACATAACTGCGAGTCCAGCATCATCTGCACTCTGAGGATTATTATGGCCAGCCGGCTGTGAGAGTGGAAGCTAGCACTGAGATTATAGAAAATTTTTCACCTTTTGTTTTTTTTTTGTTTTTTTTTGTTTTTTTTAATCTATAGGTTAGAAGAAGACAGAGTGGTTTGATGCGCATTAAAGCTTTGCAGGGAACCATAACAGATTGGACTTCTTTACAATGGAAGGAGCTGCAAGGCCTACCACACATATACAGATATTTTATTTACAACCAGTGAACCTGTAATGATAAAAAAAACTGTGGCATAAAAACTAAGCGTTCTTCAGGGACTACTTTGTCTGTAGAAATGTGTCAACGTAGCTTTTAAAGGCACTGAACATGAAGAACCATTTTACATCAAACCACTTTGGATGATTTTTTTTTTTCCCCCCAAAAATGTTGTGATAAAGCAAGACCACTCAGCTATTTTAGCGGAACTCATTTACCAGTGGTCTGTGAGCATGTGATTACAGGCATGTGCTCATAATTTTGAAACAGATCAAACATTTAAACTAAATAATTAGATTTGGCATGACCAGGTGATACCTTTTTACATTAGGTGTGCAGTTCCTTGAGGCCGAAGCTTTAATCTAGGTAGAAAAAAGTCTATCTAGAAAGTCAGTCTAGTTAGTCACAATCAACAAAGGTTTATGTTCAATTAAATGCTTTTCGACAATTATGTCAAACATAGCATTTACAGATTATAGAACGTATTAAGATAGTAACCTCAAATTCTCATGGTTGTCCACTACAAAATTTAACACAGTAATGATAATTCAATTGATTTGAAAGACGGAATCAATGAACAATGAAAAGTCCACTGTCTCCAGATTAGGAGAGGGAGATGTAGTATATACATAGTCTAGATAAAAAAATTTTTGAATATAATAATCGCTATATGATAAAGAGGTTAGTATTATAAAGGGGTGCTGGAATGTAGATATGGAAAAATGTAGATATGGAAACTCAAGAGAAGAATACAGCTTCTCAGTTTTCAGAGCCTTCCTGAAAGGAAATGGCCATTGACAGAAAGCTAGAGTAACACCAGAGTGACGCAGATGACTGGCTGAGGACACCGCATTGAGCCCTTCCTCCCTCCGACTCCTTTTCTCCACAGGAGGGAATAAGTGCACCAATTTGTAAGTTCCTGCTATAACCTGCAGGCAGGATGTGAGGGGAAGACGCTAATAAACTAGGAGGTCTAACAACATCGACTACAGGATCAGAGATAAGCATGGTAAAGAAGCCAAGTCTTTACCTGAGGAGTCAAAACTCACAGACATGCTAAGTGGTCGCATTACTGAGGTCAGTGTAATAGGAGAAAAGGTAAAGGAGAGGAAAAGAATAAAATGAGGCAATGAGTTAGTCACAAAATAACAGATTATTTGAATGTAAAACACAAAGAAAATGCAGTGGGAAATTTTTTTTTGTGTAAAAACTAGACTTTTCTTAAAGAGACCAATTAAAAACATATAACCAGACACTACATCTGTTGTAAATAGGCTTGCTCACATCCTGCGGTGGTGCTGTAGATTTTCTGGTTCAAAGACTAGAAAAACCCCTTCTGATGATGCATCTTGAAGGCATGAGGAACTTTAGAGAAACTACATGAAATGTTTGAAATGTATGCTTTTCTTTAGCTAGTAAATGCAAAAGGAAAGAAGATAAAGTGAAGTTGCCACTAGGAAGTAGAACATCTCATTTTAACCACAAAAATGTAGAAACCATCATCAAATCACCATAATAATGGGGGAAATGGATTTCTTGAATGACAAATTTCTCATTAGATGAGGAGTAAGCCAAATGTAATCTTCCTATCACCTGTGACCTTAGAATAAACTTCAGTTTTAGGTCAAGATACTTAATAACTATTAAGTATGTAAATCGTTTACATTCTGTTTGAACGAAAAAAAATGGTTTTCTAATAACAGTTTTAGGTTAAGTCAGTCAGACAGGAGTACATGGCATCATGCTTTATCACAAACAACTAAGATTTCTATACAATTCGCTCAACAAAAGTACTTTGTTTTCATTCATGCTATAATGCTACAATGCTAAACTATGAAACTTGAGCACAAAAAATTAATAAATACAGAACAAACAAATGTCTCTACACAGATTTTGTTGTGGGTTTTACAGATATATGGAATACACTCCCTCAGGACCAAGTTTGCTTCCCAAAATAACTACACAGTTTGCCAAGTGTTTTAGGGGCTCAAAACAGTCAGTGTCTCAAAACAGTCATATTAAAAGAACCAAAACAAAACCAACAGTATGATGACTGTTTATGTTCACCCAGTTTACATAACACTAAATCAAGAGTAGAATGAAAATAAAACACCTATAACACAGGTCTGCACATTTTTTTTGGTAAACATCAGAAACACACTTTTCTAAACCAGTTTTTCTTGCGGATTTCAGATCTGCTTTTCAGTTTTTTCAGTCACATCAACTTTTTGAATTATGAGTGATATTAGATTTGCAATAGACTTGCATGCAGTTTTTATTAAACCACAGACACCAGTCAAGAAACTGTTTCAATATTTTCAGTGTGAAGTCAGACAGGTGCACACTGTAGCATAGGTATAATGATCAGTGTCAGTCAGTTCCCACTGTTTCTTCAAAAACGCTTAGCATATGATTATTATATGATCATTATACCAACTATCATGCAGTATAGAACTAGCTTCATCACAGAAACTGTATGTGCGGGAAAAACACTAAACACAGATTTGAAATCAGCATGAAAAACACTACAGAACCCACATAAACTTATCTCTGATGATTTTGACCTGTTCACTTGTGTAATTAATAGTCATTTATCTTAAAGCTGATCGTTTTTGTGTTATGAAAAATGGAGATTCCCTCGGTTAATGAATTAGAGGACAACAACAGGATGATGGACATAAACACCCTTTCCCAATAAAGATTTATATCCATGTGTGACAGCAGAGGTTTAATCATATATATATTTTCAGATTTGCCAAGTTTGAATGAGGTCAAGATTTGATTTAGTGTGTTGATTTCATAAGATAAGATAAGATAAACCTAATAAAGGTTTATCTTAGGTTTATCTATGAAATAGACTAAACAGACTAGTTCAAGTCAGAGTTTTGAAACTGAACTTTGTCGGTGACTGTCAAGACTATGGGAAAAAAGCATTTAAGTGTGGATGTGTGTGCATTATAAACCCATTCTTCTGTATAACTGCTTTACTTTGATAGGATGCACTCATTGGACTAGTTCTGATCAATGGCAGTAGTTTCTACAAATGATGGTAAAAGAGAAAAATCAGCAACACTGCCTTAAATGTTTAATACTTTGAATGGTCATTTTTGTGCAAATACTGTATTGAAATTGCTACATCTTTAGAAAACAGACAGTCACAAAGGCCTCAAAAGCTAATATTTGATAATATTTAAGTGTGTGCAGTTTCTAAATTAATCCGCACACGTTTCTAATATGATTTCAATTTATCTGCCCTAAATAGACTCATGCTCTAATTTGTCCTGTCTCGATCACATTGTTTCCAAATTTATCCCAAAGAGGCAAATGATGAGTCTCCTAATGCTGGTACAAAGATAAAGGGCAAGTTCACTATGAAAGAGCTCAACCAATGAACCCAGGGCCGCATGACCTATTTTATAGATCCAGAGCGTTGATAAGTTAAACTAATATAATTTGCAATAATATGGATCAATCATTAGAGAAAGCATAAAAAGTAGATAAAAGCTCAGTCCATGTTTGTTGATGAGAAGTGACAGACAGAAGAGTAAGCATGAAGCATTTGCATGAAGGAGAAAGCCAGGGCCAAATAACAGAAATTCATGTCAGTGAGGATTCTGAGACAGCATTACAGCAGCAGCAGAGGCAGCCATGCATGAGAGAATGGCACACTGTCACACATCCACTCTGCCGCATGGAATGACCTGCACTAACCTCTCCTTTCTCTGGCTGAGTTAAACCCATCCACTCTCCTCTTGATAAATGACATGACATTCTTATGGCATTTTAGCTAATAGCACTATATGAGGTACACAGTGTATACAGAACTGCTTTATTAGACAAGACAGGATGTGTATGGAAGCTATTCGCAAAGACTAACATTCATATAGATTTTGACAGACATACATGTGCACATATGTCAAGCAAAACCTGTCAGTATATATAGTTAAGGAACTAAGTCCACTTGGATCTTCCTACAGTATGCATTATGGAGTTACACGGTGTGCTAGAACCAAAATTGAGATTTCATGTAACTTGATGTATCCTCAAAGAGCACTAACCAAGTCGGCTCCTGCGAATCATATCAGGAGAGACAGGTTTGAGCTTCCTCTCTGCTTTGATCTCCTCCAGGATGCGCTCATGGAGGCTAGGAGGTCTTTGAGGGTGAGGCTTCAGTTTACGAGCTGAGACCTAAGGAGAGATATAAGCATTCACAGACTGCAATAACTGCACAGCACAGAAAGGAATGCTGGGCAAAGCTCATTTCAGAAATAGGCTGAAATGACACTAATAGATTTCTTACAGATTCTTATGGATTTTTAAATCTAATACAAATTCTACTACAAAATCAATACACTAAAATTCTTGTATTTCAAAAGTGGTGAGGAAGATAACAAAAATATATATTAGAAATACACACACACACACACACACACACACACACACACACACACACACACACACACACACACACACACACACACA